>CM055661.1:9727670-9977717 GCA_029378335.1 Agrilus mali
ACACTATAGCAGAGAGAGATCATCCAAGAAGTACCTTGATAGCAACTTAAATATTTCTCGAATGTACGGAATGTACAAGGAAGAAATGCGAGAGCAAGGAATATCTGAGGATGATATCCCTAAGCTATGGCTATATAGTGATATATTTACTGCGGAATTTAATTACTCCTTTAAGCTTCCTGCTAATGACACATGTGATGAGTATGATAAGTATCTTTTAAAGTTAAAAGAGTGCGCCACAATTGAAGAACGGCTGTCCATACTGTAGTAAGGCAAACCCGGGTAAGATCAATAATTTAAATTAATACATTAGTGGGAACATTTATAATGAAGGAGGGGCAGTAAGTTCAGACAAAAACGCCATTTTTCAAAACAACGAAATAAAATTTTATTGACAAAAAAATGATTAATACGTTTTAAGAGGGTGGAAGGTGTCAAGTTCAAAAAAAAAAAAAAATTAAATAAAGACAATGAAATTCAATGATCGGAAATCCCCGTCATGTGACACATTCGTTTCATTTCAAAACTGAAGAACCCTTGGTTAATATGACTAGGTACCGGGAATTCCTTGGGGCAGGTAAATCCCCAGCTAAAGTTGAATAGACGTATAGTCTCTCACACTATACGCCGGTAGAAAATGTTAATGCATTCATTCAGGGCCGAAATACCTATACATTCCGTCAAAACTACAATTCTAAAACTACAAACATGATTGGGACTTCCCAAAGCTAACAAAATGGCCGACAATCTAAACAAAATTTAGATTTACTTAAAAACGAAAATAAAATGGATATGACAGACTTTAAACTTTAATAAAACACAAGAAAACTGATAAACGCGAGCTAGTCCGAAACAAAGAATTTTGTACAACTTGCCACACCCTCGTATTTGAACAACGACAAAGTTACACAAAAAAAAATACATTTATGATAACTTGAAAATAATTTACAAAATGAACAAACAATTTAACTATAAATTTAGAACAAAAATTGAGTACAAAACAAATATGAAAAGAACAAAAAAATAGTTGTTATATTTTACATAAAAAAAAATATAAAAAAAATGTAACAAAATATAGTATAATTAAAGAGGATCAACTCACCTTAATTGCAAGATATAAAAACACTTAACTACACACAAAGAAAAAAATTTTACGATCAGAAAAAAAAAATACGTGTCTTTCTGGAGGTTTACTTTATAAGTGCGTGATTCCCTTTTTTTTTTGTAGTGCGTCGCGTCTCCAGCTTCTCCCCCTCTACGCTCTTAAGTAAGTCCCGAAAGAATTCTTTCTTAACTACGTCGGGACTCAGGATCCCGTACCTTCTCGTTTATTTGGTAAAACACAAGAGGTCGCATAAATGAAATAAATGAGATTAAAATAAAATGATTTAAAGTCCACCTGAAAGTGACACCTTCAGAACGCCCCTTTGAAAGTTTATTGAGAAAAACGAAATACACTTTCAACATCCCTAGTAGGTAAATAAAATGTCAGGACTTAGATTCTAGTTTCTATAATAATATTTAAGGTTCTTGATATTATAATTTCCTTTCTTCTCAAGAGTTACTGTGTCTGATATGGTGTAAACGTTTGGGTATGGTTTGGCAGTGATTATATAGGGACCAGAATATAAAGGACAAAATTTGTAAATAATTTTCTTCGACTGATCAGACACCGGATTTTCTCTAAGTAAAACTAAATCATTCAAAAATAATTCATCAGCGGAAGGTTTTGACTCTGATGACTGGTAACGTGATCGCAGTTTCTGACGGACTTCCTCTCTGATTTCCTCAACAGACTTGTAGGTAATTTGTGGCAAGTGAGAAGAGATTAGGTTGCTAAGGGAGTTCGGGGAATTATGACCATTTAGTATTTCTAAAGGTGAATATCCAGTAGCCAAATTTGGGGTTTCATTGAAGAGAGTTTCGATATCTTTGAGCCTGTTTACCCAACCTGAATGTGACTGAGAGCAGTATGTCCTAAACAAACGTCCTAATTCTTTCATAACCCGTTCCGTTGGGTTTGCAGCGGGATTTCTAATGGATGAAAATGTTGGAATTATGTCATGTTTCTTTAATAAATCTTGCCAAACTCTAGATGTAAACTGACTGCCATGGTCTGATAATACAACTTTGACTCGCATGAATTTACAATAATCATAAATTATTTTCTGAGCAGATATCTTAGCTTGCGCACGTCGAAGAGGATAAAGTTTGACGAACTTGGAAAAGGAGTCAATCACAACAAGAATGTAAGAACATTTGGAACGCCCCTCAGGTAAAGGACCATAAAAATCGACAGTTACCAAGTCTCCTGGATTTTCACGTACAATTGGTTGCGGCGTTCCGGCGAGATATCGAAAAGGGAATTTCACTTTCTGACAAACTTCACAGGCCCGTACAAAAGATCGTATCCGATTATACATTCCTGGGAAGAATAAGATCCGTTTTAAAATAAGAAATAATTTTGATGTACCGAAATGTCCGTACAGTTGATGGAAGTTGTGTAAAATAGGGTTCACAAGGTCAGTAGGAATAGCCAGTGTAGGAGACTCAGAAGGATTGTGACGAAAAATTAAAAGATTATTGTATATCAAGAAGTGTGATAACAAACGAGTTTGTTGGCTATCTAGCACAGTAGGAAATCCTGAGTGAAAAGAATAAATGGGCCCTAGAAAGAAATCCGATAACTGATAAGATTTAAGATCACCAAATGAAGTTTGAAGTTCTTGTAATTTGTCCAGCTCGAATAAATTGACAAAATAGTCGGTGGTGGTGGAGATGACCAAAGGAGAGTTCCGCGATAAGTTGCTGACAGCAACGGACTCAGGAGGATAACGCGACAAAGTATCCGCAACGACATTTTCCCTACCGGGTACATGCTCAATTTCAAAATCGAATTCGTTAAGGTAAAGGGACCATCGTGTTAGACGATCGTTCAACAACCTGCACTGCTTGAGGAATTTTAATGCGTGATGGTCTGTTCTAATGATAACTTTGTTTCCCAAAAGTAAAGTACGAAACTTCTTTAGACCAAAAATAATTGCTAACAATTCCTTCTCGGTAACCGTATAATGATGCTCTGGACCTCTAAGGAGTCTGCTTGCAAAGCCTAACACCAAATGTTCAGATTGTTCGTCCAGCTGATATAACTCTACACCGACGGCTACGCCTGAACTATCAGCTTGAAGATAAAATTTACGTTGAAAATCGGGAAAGTGAAGAATGATTGAATCCAAAAATAAACTTTTTAAACGTTCAAAAGACTCTTGTTGTCCTGAACCCCATTCCCATTTAACCTGTTTGTGTAAAAGTCTCGTTAGGGTAGAAACCTCATTGCTGTACTGTTTACTAAAACGGCGATAGTAGTTACATAAGCCGAGAAAAGCGCGAAGTTGTTTGACGTTTTTGGGGACAGGAAACTGGCGAATAGCTTTGGTCTTATCTGGATCCGGCAACACACCACTAGTGGTAAGGATATGACCTAGAAAAGGAACCTCTCGTTGGAAAAATTTTGTTTTCTCTAGATTAATTGTCATGTTAGCCTCGAGTAACTTATTGAACAAACTCTCAAGAATCTCCAAATGCCCTTCAAAAGTTTCTGACACGACAAGTAAATCGTCTATGTAGCGGAATACAGATTGTTGTAACTCTGGTCCTAAAATACAGTCTAACGCACGTGTAAAAGATCCTACAGCAGTTTTCAGACCAAATGGGAGAACTTGGTATGTGTAAGTTTTACCATTATACAGGAAACCAGTATACTGGGTACTATTAGGGGTTAACGGAATCTGCCAGTATGACGATCTCAAGTCGATTGTAGAAAAATACTTAACGGAAGTTAAGGAATTGAAAATATCTTCAGGGGAAGTTGGTGCCTCATGGTCGGCAACCATTTTGGAGTTTAAGATCCGAGCATCTAAACAAACTCGTACAGTGCCATCTCTCTTTTTAACAACTGTCATAGGACTAGCGTAAGCAGTTGCTTCACGTTTAATAACACCTAGTTCGAGCATTTTATTAATTTCTTTGTCAACGGCGGGTCGTAAACTGAATGGAACAGGATAAGGACGCTTCAAAAACGGAGAATAATCATGTAAAATTATCTCGTGAGCATATTTGTCTGTTTTTCCTGGGTATTTGTTGAAAATTTGGCGGTATTTTAGAAGTAATGACTGTAATTGAGATTTATGGGAGGTATCTAAGGAAGGTATGTCTTCTATTTTGTTCGAAATTTCGGATAAGGAATTGACGTGAAGAGATAAATCAATATTACAAATCAAAGGAGAGTGGTGTTGAGATCCTGGAAGTTGTAAAAGGGAAATATCAGTTGTTTCTGGGGGATTTTGGTCATTCGAAAAGGCCTCAATGATAAAAGGAATTTGAAATAAATAAGATTCATTTCTGATAACTAAAGTGTTATTTTCTAAATCAATAGTGGCATTTTCACTATGCAACCAATCTATACCTAGGATGATGGGACGAACTAAATTTTTCACTACCAGAAAAACGTTCTCGAAATGTTTAGATGTTTGTGGGATTGTGAAACTTAACCACACTTGAAAACTCACTCGGGTACTTAACTGTCCCATTGCTCCACGAAGGAAGGTAGATGACAACGGTAGGGTAGGAACCTTATGATTTTCCTGAAGTCTGTCGAAGGTATCAGCGTTTATACAGGAAATTTCGCAACCAGTGTCAATGAGAGAAATTAGTTCGGTTCCTTGACAATTAATGAGAATATGAGGTAAGGGTTTATAATTCAAACCAGATGTGGTGTTGGGGTTTTGTTGAGTTAAAGCCAGAAGAGGTAAATTGAGAAGATTGGATAACGGTTCATACGTAAATTTGGAAATCGGTACCAAAGAAACTTTAGCGAACTGTAAAGGGGTAGATAAACATAAATTTTCGATATTGATAGGGCCGTTCCTGGCAGCAACTAATTTTTCTAATAAAATTGATCCTCTTTTGTACAAAGTCCTTAAATCTACATAAGATAATGGAGGTGCATGGCACAAATGAATACAAAAACAGTTCCCGTCAGTACAAAAATGACTTCCGGATTTAACAAAACAAATTTTCGAAAACTTACAGTTGGAGGTGTCAGTGTTCGACTCAGAGAGGGAGTTCCTCCGATGCCCTCTCCTCATTAGTTTTCCGAAGGACCCTGACGTTTCGTTCCCTCGTAATACGATGATGGCGGCGGTATTCGGATGTTGGGCAAGTTAGACCTTTGGGACACCAGTTTTGGGCATGAAGTTGACGGCACCTGCTGGTTTGCCAGGTCGACTGTAGCAGCAAGTTGGGTGGTAGATTGATTCGTCTCCTTACGGGGTCGTTCGGTTACACTGCCCTGTCGGTCTAAAAACTCCATGGCGCCAGCAATGCTCCTGTTATTCACTGTTGCCCATAAGGATTGAATATGAGTGGGAAATTGCCTAATAATTTCAGAAACAATGACGTTATCTGATAAGGGGGGAGTGAAGCAACGATACGCGCTGACGTGCTTCACAAAATACTCGCTCATCGACGTCTTCCGGTTTGGGTGGTATCGCATGGAGCCAAGATGTAGCCTTTCTGCATATTGTCTTTCTTCCGACCAATAGAAAGACAAAAAGTCTTCTTTGAAGTTTTCGAAGTTTTCCCAAGCATTACATTTGACTGCACACCAATCCCCAGCAGCATCACAAAGACATGATTTGGCGATTTCCAGTTTTTCAGCAGAAGTTGCATCCACAGAAGTTAAAAATCGCTCCAACTTATTCAAAAATTGGACAGGGTTCTGGGTATCGGGAGAAGAAAACAAAGGCTTTTCACACAAAGTCATTGCAGGACTTCGCTGACTCAAAGACAAAGCTACTCGTCTCCAATCTCTCCCTATAGACTCGTTGGATTGTTCTGCAGGAGGTATAAAAGTATTGGCCGTTGTGGACTCCCTGGGTTGTGGTTCGACAAAGCTACTGCTGGCTGAAGGTAGAAAGGCTCGAAAAGTCTCATTAACCAGTTGTTGTTGTTGGATGAAGTTGTTGGTCATTTCAGACTGCTGTTGTATTAATCTCATAAGGTCTGCAATGGTTGGTTGGAGTTGATTCGTCCCTATTTCAGAAGGTACTGGAAGGGATTCACTCCTTACGTTAAAAGGAGGTGAATTATTTTCATTTTCTTTCTAAAACATATTTAACCTGGCCAGTAAAAGACTTAAAGACAAACAAAAATTGACATGTTCTGTCCCTCACAATGTTCCACACAACATGTATCCTGGTCACGGCACCAAAAATTCTGTAGTAAGGCAAACCCGGGTAAGATCAATAATTTAAATTAATACATTAGTGGGAACATTTATAATGAAGGAGGGGCAGTAAGTTCAGACAAAAACGCCATTTTTCAAAACAACGAAATAAAATTTTATTGACAAAAAAATGATTAATACGTTTTAAGAGGGTGGAAGGTGTCAAGTTCAAAAAAAAAAAAAAATTAAATAAAGACAATGAAATTCAATGATCGGAAATCCCCGTCATGTGACACATTCGTTTCATTTCAAAACTGAAGAACCCTTGGTTAATATGACTAGGTACCGGGAATTCCTTGGGGCAGGTAAATCCCCAGCTAAAGTTGAATAGACGTATAGTCTCTCACACTATACGCCGGTAGAAAATGTTAATGCATTCATTCAGGGCCGAAATACCTATACATTCCGTCAAAACTACAATTCTAAAACTACAAACATGATTGGGACTTCCCAAAGCTAACAAAATGGCCGACAATCTAAACAAAATTTAGATTTACTTAAAAACGAAAATAAAATGGATATGACAGACTTTAAACTTTAATAAAACACAAGAAAACTGATAAACGCGAGCTAGTCCGAAACAAAGAATTTTGTACAACTTGCCACACCCTCGTATTTGAACAACGACAAAGTTACACAAAAAAAAATACATTTATGATAACTTGAAAATAATTTACAAAATGAACAAACAATTTAACTATAAATTTAGAACAAAAATTGAGTACAAAACAAATATGAAAAGAACAAAAAAATAGTTGTTATATTTTACATAAAAAAAAATATAAACAAAATGTAACAAAATATAGTATAATTAAAGAGGATCAACTCACCTTAATTGCAAGATATAAAAACACTTAACTACACACAAAGAAAAAAATTTTACGATCAGAAAAAAAAAATACGTGTCTTTCTGGAGGTTTACTTTATAAGTGCGTGATTCCCTTTTTTTTTTGTAGTGCGTCGCGTCTCCAGCTTCTCCCCCTCTACGCTCTTAAGTAAGTCCCGAAAGAATTCTTTCTTAACTACGTCGGGACTCAGGATCCCGTACCTTCTCGTTTATTTGGTAAAACACAAGAGGTCGCATAAATGAAATAAATGAGATTAAAATAAAATGATTTAAAGTCCACCTGAAAGTGACACCTTCAATACAAAAAGAATATGATGAGCATTTGACTGGGGCCAGTAAGAGATACACAATAAAAAAAGTAGACAAAGCAAGATCTATAAAACACTCACAAATTAAGGTTATAATGGTTGACTTATAAAAGTGTTTACCGACTCCTAGTTTGACAAACTCTCAAAGCTTCTACTCCCTAAAATTGTGGACATTCAATTACACAATAAAAGACGCCTCAAGAAATCAGACAACTTGTTGTATGTGGGATGAAAGTGTGGCTGGTAGGGGAGGGAATGGAATAGGTTCCTGTTTATTCAAATGGGCTTTAGCAACTATTGATGAATCTGTAGACGAACTAATAATATGGTCGGACAACTGTCCTCAAAATAGAAATATAAACTCCATTTTGGCATACTTTTCTATTTTGCATTATTCTACCTACATTAAAGGTCATAAATCATAAATATCTTTTGAGGGGCCACACCCATCTTGAAGTAGACCGCGATCACTCTCTAATAGAAAGAGAAAAGGAAAAGAAAATTCCAGATCATGACGCCATGGGACTGGCAGCAATTAGTCCGAATTGCCAGTAATAAAAATCCATTTTCTGTAATGAACATGGAAACAATCCATTTTAAAAATTTTATTTTTCTTATTGAAGGTTCTGTTTCGCCGTTTTTACACAGAAAAAAACTTGAAAATGGAAAAGACTTTAAAATATCGCAGGTTGTCCATATTCAAGTTCGTTCTGCAGAAAAAGGTAAAGTTTTTTGCAAAAGAAGCTTTGATCAGAAAGAATTTGAAGTGCTTGCCCTCAATAGAGTATCGCGTAGATCAAGTTTTCCGGAGGAGATTACTGTTACTAGAAGTACACCAAAACCTATACCTAACTGAAAAAAATTTTAAGATCTTCAAAATTTGTTGCAATGGGTACCTAAAATGTTCCATGCTTTCTACCAGAATCTTGCCTTTACTGATAAAAATAACGTGGATGATGGTGTCTAATGTAAAATTAACTTCCCTTATAATTTTTTATTGTGCCTTTTTGAATAGTTTATTTTCAAATCTAGTAGGACGTAGTTCATACAATCTATTGATTGTAGGGTTGCATGTATGTACTTACCTACATACAAGCTTTTTTTGCCTTGTTAAAATTATGTTCTTCATAAAGTAACACTTTGTTTTTTGCTGTTTAATCGTTGGTTTTGAAAAATGTTTGAATTTTTTCATTCTTTAGTTTGTAGGGTTTTGCACTTAATCTTGCCTTTTCTATACTATGTATATGAGTCAAAGGAAAATAAGTATTAAGTTCTATTACTGCTTTTTTAACCCAAAGTATTGGTTAAGCGCATTTTTGATACATATGTTAATTAAAAACTAGCGTCGATCATATCTGATAATGCATACTATGTCCAACATCTACAAAATATTCCAATGGTGAACTGCACTAAGTCCAGTAAAACAAAAACTTGATACATTTTACAAAGTATACCTATTTTATAAACAAACTAAACAATTTTTATGGCTACCATATAAATTTCATAAGTGAAAAATAAGGCAGTATCAAACACGGGAGAATTATACCATATTTCCTACTTTATTTGATCCTCCTGTAAAATTGTACTTTCGTGACTTAGTACAGTTTACCTCTGAGGTACAGATATATATATGTATATAATTTGGTCCTTCATAATCACCGTCCGACTGCCTACCGCCGCCATCTTGGACCTAAGCATCGGCCATTTTGAGACCAACCATCAGGAGCCAAGCTACGAATGCCACGAGCCGGCCGGAAGGTCCGAGAATTCCGCCAACGCCACCAGCTAGCCCAGGACCGACGCCGCGCCGCCGCCTCCCAGTAGCCAGACCCTATGGAGAAGCATTCCACCAGGAGTTAGGTGTGATCTTCGGGGAATTGGAATCATCCTACGCGCCGAACCTCTGGTTTTCCGCCGCCGCGACGCCCAAACCACCGCCGCCACCCCGACGCCGGCCGCTCTACTCCGACCACCAACTGCTCCCCGACCGACGCCAGTGGACCTGTGGGAACCTCTGCCACCGCTTCCATCGCAGCCCCCTCCATTGTTTTCGCCGTTACCAGCAACGCCGCCCTAGGTCACCGCGCCCCGACGTTTTAACCTGATCCGCTTATAAACAATCCCGTGGGCGTGTCTTAATCTAGTGTAGTGTTCATTTTTATCGCAGACATTTCTTTTACTATAATTTTCTTACTGTGCATAACCTTACATATCATCTATTCATATGCCTTAGGCTAAGTAAAATGTACATAATGTAGGTTAAGTCATTCTATTTTGTTGTTTTTTTCGACTATGTTTTAAATTAGTGTATTTAGTTTAGTGTTTCCGCTTGAATGAACCTCTTTAAAACCCGCATCTCTTACTTGGGAAGGAACCTCCGAGTCGATAAATATTTGTCCCCTTCGGACTGCGTCAGAATACACGGACCGCCGACTGAACGCGGTCCCGCCTACGCATTCAACAAACGACGCCCCGAGCGAACGGCGACAATTCGCACAACTTATGTAAAACCCTCTTAAACTACACACATATCTTTGAAGGGGGGTGGGGGGGGTTATACAATAAGAATACGTTGCTAATATTCATCATGTTACTTTTAATAGAAAAGCAATCATGATCAGTGTGTCGTCATTACTAATTTTACTATATTTGTACAACAATACTCTCTACATTTCACGACCTAATAATACGATTGGTTATCAAGCCTATGTTTGTAAAAATTTTAATAAAGATATTGATGTGCCATGTATGGGGAAGAAAAACTGGGAATCTATTATTTTAAAAAATGTGAATGGAACAAACGTCTTTACTATTGAAAACATACAAGACCTTTACTCTGTAAAACTTGCGTTTGTTGGAAAAGATGGACAGTCTCAAAGATACATTGAGAGTCGATGGATTCAACTTTATGCGGATAAGAACAGAGAGGGTGTTGTGGCAATGGGTTACTTCATCGATTCATTCCTATTTCTACAAGTGGTTAACATTATTGACATAATTTTTTTGTTCAATATTTTGATTGTAGCACTTATTTACTTTCTTTATATCAAAATAAAGAATCGATAATTTTAATGAATCCAATATTTCAAATGATACGACCTTGACCTACTTTTCATTACAATACAACAACTGTTACGTCACAATTAATTCACATTTCAATCGTTATGAATCATCCTCCTCAATCCTCCGTTTAACAAACGGTTACCTTCCCCTACTACAGCCAAATTTTATAATAACGAGCAAAATTACGACCACCTTACTAATGAAGATCTTGATTACGCGTTTGATGAACAAAGCGAATACTCGGTCGAACAACAAAAAGAAAATTTTTGTGAACCTATTCAAAATTTTCAGCAACTAGGCCCTCAAGACCAGTACACCTAATAGATGTAAATTCACTTTTGAATCAACCGAAATTACCATTCATATATTCTAAAATAATGTTTAATCTTAAAATATTGATTGATGCCGACGCATCTTTATCCATTTTAACAATTATATACATATATACTGTTGGAATTCTATATTATCATCAAAATAAAACAAACGTACGTCATCATCGGGGAGACCCCAAGCATGATCGACGACAGGACGGAGGACGGGATCGAGGCCCCGCGGGAGACGCATTATTACGTATGAAGTGGTCGAGTGCGAATCGGTGTGACTCATGTGAATTTATCCTATTTTGAATTGTATTTAACAAATCAGGAGTGCGATCTGAACAAGCCTCGTTAAGTGTAAAAACAATATAAACAATACAAAAGGCTAGTTTGCAGTGCGATTGTGGGTTACAATTTAAAGAAACTAAATTTGGACGTTTGGTGATACACAACCACCTTTTATTCATTTGTTCGTTCCGGTCTGTCCAATAAAAGATACTAATTGTTTTCGGACGTTTGACTTTTACGAAATTACATTTGACTAACAATGAATCATGCAACGCGAAGATCACGTTCACGCCATCGTCGTCGACGCACGAGAAGCCCAACCCCAGCTGAATCAAATTTTGGCTCATTCGAACAAAGATTAAAAACTTTAGAAATCATGATGCGTGATACAGACAAGCCTCGGAATTTCCCTAATGTACCGCTGCCGTCCACGTCTACACCCACGCGCTCTCGTACACCACCGCTACCGCCACCGTCGCGACATATTACAAGTACCAATGTAAACAATGCCGATGCTTTACGGTCAATTAATAAGACAGCAAGTGCGATGAAAAAACGGTATGACCGTAATCGGTTAGAAGCGGTTCAGTTCAAACAAGGGGACATGGTCCTCATCGAAAGAACACCCCTTGTGAAAGGCCTAACCAGCGGCAAATTGGTGCAGAAATACACCGGACCAGTAGAAGTTATGGAGGTTTTACCGAATGATCGCTACCGTGTCCAGTCCTTGTCAAAAGACCGAAGACGATTTAGAGGAGTCGTAGCGAGCGACAAAATGAAACCCTTCAAGGCCCAGACTTTAAAATAAGGGTGAGTTTTAAAGATGATATAGTATCCAAGCTATGCTGTTAGTTTATCACTTTAAATTTAGAAGTTCTTGCCGATATTGCGTCAGAACTTGTCAATTTCTGAATTAATACTGTATGTCGTTTGACGAATTCTAGTGGTTTTGTGAGATAAAGCTCACTAATGTTTACATGTTGCCCTGTTAAGTCCTTTGCTATGGAGCATACTGGAATATTGGGCATGAAATGTTGTTAAGTTAGTAACAGCTCATTTTCGTATTACTTCCAAAAATTAGTTTAACTCCTGTTAAGGTCACAGGATCATTGTGACTCCAGTAACTGTAGAGATCTTTGAAAATGTGGACTCCAGTTGTAGTTTAACTCCTGTTGAGGTCACAGGATCATTGTGACTCCAGTAACTGTAGAGATCTTTGAAAATGTGGACTCCAGTTGTAGTTTAACTCCTGTTGAGGTCACAGGATCATTGTGACTCCAGTAACTGTAGAGATCTTTGAAAATGTAGACTCCAATTGTAGTCAAGTTCATGTTGAGATCAACGGACCATTGCGACTCCAAATTAAACCCTGTTGAGATCAATGAACCGTTGGACTCCAGTAGTAATTATCAAAATGAAAATTTGATTCATATGATATTCATACTTGTTTTATATCTTCTTTGAGGTAATTTCTGGTGTTCTGCTTTTTATTTTGTTTTGTTATTAGAAATGCGTATCCAGATGCGGGCCCGGGACGTGCCCAAGTCAGAATGGCCGAATGTTGGAATTCTATATTATCATCAAAATAAAACAAACGTACGTCATCATCGGGGAGACCCCAAGCATGATCGACGACAGGACGGGGGACGGGATCGAGGCCCCGCGGGAGACGCATTATTACGTATGAAGTGGTCGAGTGCGAATCGGTGAGACTCATGTGAATTTATCCTATTTTGAATTGTATTTAACAATACATATATCCTTATAACTTCGAAATCACTGCAATGCATAAAACAGTTTAAGGTACTCATGCCCTGAAAATACCCCTTTTATATTGTTACGTAATTTACAATTTTACGTATTTTCTCTCCCAACACTTTTTATTAAATCAACTATAACACAACTATACGATAACTATTTCAATAACAACAACAACTCTATAACTATTTCGCTTGTCAATCGCTTTTCTTCTCTTCGAACTTATCTCTGTCGCTCTCTTCTATCGAATACTCCTAACTGTCCAACGCTGTTCCTTATATAGTATTATGGACGTTTCTAGGCAACTCTCGAAACGTCCAGCAACTCTCGGACCTTCTGGAACGCGTCATAGGTTACTTCCACACAATTTTCACAGTCGGCGCTTGTCAACGTCAGAATGACACATCTGTCACACTGCCCCCCCTCTAGCGCTGATCGTCCCGATCAGTTTCTTCCACTGTGTATGGAGCCAACCGGTCGAGGTGTACAACTTTCATCTTCGATTTGCGGCCTCGTTGTATCCTGTAGACGACATCGTTTATCCGGGTAATCACTTTGTACGGGCCCTCCCAATTCCGTTGTAATTTAGGGCACCTTCCTTTCTTGCGAACTGGGTTATAGAGCCATACACGATCGCCCACCTTGAATCCAGTGGAATTCGCTCGCTGGTCGTAGCGGGTCTTCATCCGGTCACTTTCGAATTTTATTCTTGTTCTGACGGCTTTATGGATGGTGTTAAGCCGCTCGCGTAGTTTAGACACATAATTATCCGTGGACAGCGGAGAATCTTCAGGTCGACCAAACATTAGATCAGCAGGTAGTCTCAGTTCTTTCCCGAATAGCACGCAGGAAGGTGTCTGTCCGGTGGTCTCGTGTATGGATGTCCTATAGGCCTGAAGGAATAAGGGAATGTGGCGATCCCAGTCGGTCTGATGATCGTTCACGAACATCCTCAGGTTGTTTTCTATAGTCGCATTAAATCGCTCTACCATGCCATCAGACCGAGGATGCATCGGAGTCGTTCTAGTTTTCCTTATTCCCATCAATTCACACACTCGTTGGAATATTTCTGATTCAAAATTTCGGCCCTGGTCAGTATGAATTTCCATAGGAACTCCATATCGGCTGATCCAGTTGTTTATTATTGCCTCCGCCACGGTGGTTGCATCCTGGTTGGAGATTGCATAGGCTTCCGGCCACTTGCTGAAGTAATCCATCACAACGAGGATGTAGCGGTTGCCATCTTCAGTTCGGGGAAAGGGACCAGCGATATCCATGGCTATTCTTTCGAATGGCGCTCCGACGTTATACTGGTGCATTTTTCCTCGTGTTCTGGTTCTCGGACCTTTGTTGGAAGCACATACTTCGCATCTTCTACACCAGTCTTCCACATCCAATCTAGCATTCACCCAGTAATACCGTTCACGTAGTTTCTCTAAGGTCTTCTTCACACCAAAATGTCCACCTCCAGTCCCAGCATGCAGCTCTTTTATTACTTCTTTCGTCTTTTTCTTGGGCAATACAACTTGTAATCGCTTCTTGGTCCCGTCCGGACTTTCCCAGATTCTTTTAAGGACTCCATTCTCGAGCTTTAAGGAATCCCATTGGGCCCAATAACATTTCGTCGTAGTACTCAGGGGGCTTACATCCGCCCACGTTGGTCGAGATTCTCCTGCCTCCTTCCATTTCATGATGGGTCCAAGGTCATCATCGGTTCGCTGTTCCTCAATCAACACTGTATCTTCCCAATTCTCTTGTTTCTTCACGGTGGTATGTAGGCATGGAACTTGGTCTAACCCTTCTTTTCTTTCCACAGAAGAACAATGTTTGCAATTCCGTGGGCATGGTCGTCTTGATAAGGCGTCGGCATTACCATGGTGTTTTCCTGGCCGATGTTCAATTTTGAAATTGTACTCTTGTAAACGCTGTAACCATCTGGCCACCTGTCCTTCAGGGTTTCGGAATTGCAGCAACCATTTAAGAGAAGAGTGGTCAGTTCTCAGCAGGAATTCTCGCCCATATAGATATTTGTGGAAATGTTCTATAGTTTTCACCGCGGCCAATAGTTCTCGGCGGGTCACACAATAGTTCTTCTCGGGCTTTGACAGTGTCTTGCTAAAATATGCGATTACTCTTCCTTTGCCTTCTTGAACTTGAGAAAGAACCCCTCCAATACCCACATTGCTCGCATCGGTGTCGACTATGAATGGTTTTCCAAATTCGGGGTAAGTCAAAATCGGGGTGTTAGATAACTTATTTTTAAGAACTTCAAAAGCTTCTTGACAGGTGTTCGTCCAATCAAAAGGCACTCCATTCTCGGTAAGTCTGTGCAAGGGGCGAGCCACATCCGCAAATCCCTTCACGAATCTTCTATAGTACGAACATAATCCTAAGAAACTCCTCAATTCATGCTGGTTCGTTGGTTGCGGCCATTTACGAACTGCCTCGGTCTTGTCAGGATCTGTACCAACGCCTTTACTTGATATGACATGGCCTAGATATTTCACTTAAAGTTCTAAACAACGCACACTTTTTGGGATTTAATTTTAGTTTTGCTGCTGTGAATTTCTGAAGTACTCTGCTTAGATTGGCGAGATGGTCTTCAAACGTTCGTCCAAACACAATGACATCATCCAAATAGACCAAGCAGATTTCCCAATTCAATCCTTGTAAAATTGTCTCCATTAATCTTTCAAAGGTAGCTGGTGCGTTGCATAGACCGAAGGGCATTACATTGAATTGCCAGAGACCGTTCCCAGTAGTAAACGCAGTCTTTTCCTTGTCTTCAGGATGTACTTCGACTTGCCAATATCCGCTCTTTAGGTCCAACGTCGAGAACCATTTAATTTCACTGGACAGACAATCTAACGTGTCGTCGATTCGTGGCAAAGGATAGCAAAACGATAGGGGACGTCCATGGACTTTTCGATGGTTCTATTATCCCTTTCTCGCGCATGTCCTTAATCAATGAATCGACTTCTTCTCGTTTGGCCCATGGTACTCGTCTGGGTGGCTGTTTGATTGGTCTTGCATCTCCTGTGTTGATTCGGTGGTACGCTAAATTGGTTCTTCCATAATCGCTGTCATCAATCGCAAAGACGTTCTTGTTAGTTCGAATTAGGTGTTCTAGCTTTCGAGTTTCTTCTTCAGTAAGATGTTCAGTTGCCTTGTTGATTAATTCTTGTAATGCTTCTGGCAGCTTCTTGTTTTCTTCCCTCTGTTCTCTAATTTGGTCCAAATGATTGATGGTGGTAACTGGTTCTAATGTCCCTATTGGTGTTCCTTTCGTAAGTTTTTGTTCAAAGCCTTTCAGATTGGCAACTCTGACTGGAATCGTGGTCGAGCCGGTTTGTACCACAGTTCTTCCGACAAGGATGGCCTTATGCCCCAATTCTTCGTTGTCTTGCTCTATGACTCCAGTAATTTCATAAGGGACATTGTCCTCTATTGTAATTCGGGCAACAGCTTCGGAGTGTCCAGGTAAAACTTGGTCTTCAGCAACGACGACCCGTAGTGTTCGCTGATCAGTCCCATTTCTTTGTAGTGGCAGTTCTTGATCTCCTATTCGTAAACATTTTGTGCCCATGTCTAGCTGGATTCGGTGTCTCTCCATGAAGTCGAGTCCCAAAATGATGTCGTCGGTGATATCGGCCACCAGCACTTATTGGTACAGGCTTGCGTCTCCAAGACCGATCACCACTTCGCATTCTCCATGAAACGATGTTGTTTCCCCTGTCGCAGTTGTTAAGACAGCATTTATGGTTAGCGGTCGAATTCTCCATTTACCGATTATTTGAGGGTTAACTATCGTTCTTGATGCGCCGGTATCCACTATCAGTTTTAATTTCCTGCCGTCCACAAAACCATCCACAGTAAGTGAATTATCGGTGGTTGCTTTCGATACGGAGATGATGATTGGGGCTTGGGGACGCAAAGCCGACTTTCGCCCCGTAAGGCCGGCTATTCTTAGTTTCCCTGCTTGCTTCCTTTGGCGGCTGACGTCTGTCTTCTTCCAGATGGACAGCCGCTGCTCAAGTGCCCCGTACCTCCGCAATTCCAGCAAGTAAATTCTCTCTTTCTTTTGGGACAATCTCGTGAAAGATGACCCTGTTTGTGGCAAGTCCAACAGCGTTGGCGCTCACTCATCTCTTCTTTCGGTTTTGGAGACATTACTTCTTTAGCTATTTTTACAACTTCTTGTCGAAGTAACTCGCTGTCCTCATCAAAATTGAACCCAATCTGTCGAATTCTAACATGTCCTTTGGATGCTTGTTTGGCTGCTTCATATTCCAGTGCGTGCGACAAAGCTTCGCCTGCAGTTTTATGTCGAGACATGCGCAGGGCTTGCTGTATTTCGACATCTCGCACTCCATCGACAAACATTTGAGTGGACAGTTGGTCTGTAAAGTCTTGAGGGGCACTAGGATAAGCCAACCGCACAAGCCTTTCGACGTCCGCTTCGAATTGCTGGAGGCTTTCGCTGCTACGTTGATAGCGACTTTTTAACTGCGCCTGGTACATTTGTTGTAGGTGTTTATCACCATAGCGCATCTCCAATCGATCCACCAGAATTTTAAAATCGTTTTGTTGCATTTCAGGTACACCTTGCAAAACGTCGAGAGCTTCCCCACGTAGCGCTATGATTAGGGCAGTGGCTTTCTCCATCTCATTCCACTCATTTGCCTTGGCAGCAGCGTCAAATTGTTTAAGATAGACTGACCAAGAAATCGTCCCATCAAATGTTGGTGGTTTTATTCTCGACATTCTTACACTTCCTTCTTCGCTTTTCTTTAGTATTGGGTATTCTTGAACGTTCAGATTGGCCTTCATTTCGTCTTATTCCTTTTAAAACTTTTTGTGCACGGCCTTCAACTCTTCTTGAACTTCTGCTCTTACTTCCTTTAAGTCTTCTTGAACTTCTACTCTAACTTCCTTTAACTCTTCTTGAACTTCTTTTAACTCTTCCTGAACTTCTACTCTTACTTCCTTTAACTCTTCTTGAACTTCAACTCTCACTTCCTTCAACTCTTCTTGAACTACTACTCTTACTTCCTTTAACTCTTCTTGAACTTTAACTCTTACTTCCTTTAACTCTTCTTTCAGTCCTTCTTGCTCAATTTTTATTGTTCTCAAATCTTCGATCAATTTATCTTGACCTGCCTTAATTTCTTCCTTCATTTCATCCTTGCCAGCTTTAATTTCTTCCTTCATTTCATCCTTGCCAGCTTTAATTTCTTCTTTCATTTCATCCTTGCCTGCTTTAATTTCTTCTTTCATTTCTACCTTCATTTCATCCTGGCCTGCCTTCATTTCTTTAAGCATTTCCATCAAAATTTTCATTTGCTCTTCCATTTTTGCCGCTTGACTTCTTGTTACTGGCATAAATCCTTACTCCTGACACCAATAGTTACGTAATTTACAATTTTACGTATTTTCTCTCCCAACACTTTTTATTAAATCAACTATAACACAACTATACGATAACTATTTCAATAACAACAACAACTCTATAACTATTTCGCTTGTCAATCGCTTTTCTTCTCTTCGAACTTATCTCTGTCGCTCTCTTCTATCGAATACTCCAAACTGTCCAACGCTGTTCCTTATATAGTATTATGGACGTTTCTAGGAAACTCTCGAAACGTCCAGCAACTCTCGGACCTTCTGGAACGCGTCATAGGTTACTTCCACACAATTTTCACAGTCGGCGCTTGTCAACGTCAGAATGACACATCTGTCACAATATGAATTCGGAGAAACGCAAGAAATAGAATTCATCATTATACCTTGGCATTCCAAATATGATTGCTTGTTCGGAAACAAAGATTTACAATCGCTTAATTCAACAATTGATTTTAAAAACAAAATTTTAAAAAAACCGAATACGTATATTAACTATCAGGAAGATAACGCTCTTATTTCAAAATTTAACGCTCTTATTTCAAAATTTAAAAAGTTAAAGATAGATTGTAATAACTGTAATGTATTAATTGAACCCATAACTACGAATTATTATCAACTACCCGAAGGTATTTACGAAGTACGCGATCATGAAATCACGCTACCAATACCAGCTAGTGAAAAACATAGAAAAACTTATCCGAACGGATCACATGAATGATGAGGAAAAGACAAAAGTTATAAAACTCTGTAGGGACTTTAAACATTGCTTTTACAATGATAACGCAACTTTAGCTTCGACCACAGCCGCTAAACATACAATACGTACCACAGATGAAACACCTGTCTACACGAAAAACTTTAGATACCCCTTTCATCTCAAGCAAGAGATACAAAACCAAATTACTGAATTACTAAACAACAAAATTATACAACCATCCATTTCACCCTATTCGTCTCCAGTGTGGATCGTACCTAAAAAGCTCGATGCCAGTGGCAAAAGAAAATGGCGTATGGGCATCGATTATAGGAAATTAAATGAAAAGACGATAGAGGATAAATACCCTCTGCCTCGTATTGAAGAAATACTAGAGAACTTAGGCAAATGTACTTATTTCACGACCCTAGATCTAGCGCAAAGATTTCATCAACTTGACAAAAAATCAATAGAAAAAACGGCATTTACTGTAGAGAACGGGCATTATGAATACAAACGATGTCCTTCGGCTAAAAAAATGCACCGGCCACCTTCCAACGTATGATGGATCAAGATTTAGTTAAATTTTTACAGCTTCGTATATATGGACAACATCGTAATTTTTTCAAAATCACTACACGAACACCTTGTCCATCTTAAAGAAATTTTCTAAGGGTTATCAAAATACAACCTCAAAGTACAACTAGACAAAAGCGAATTCTAACGAAAAGAAGTTTCCTTTCTTGGCCACGTTATAACACCCTACGGTATAAAACCTAACCCAGATAAAATTAAGTCAATTATACAATTCCCTATTCCAAAAACGCAAAAAGAAATAAAAGCTTTCCTCGGTTTAGTAGGCTTTTACCGGAAATTAATCAAAAACTTTGCCGCCATAACGAAACCTTAAAGGTTAAAATTAGAAGAATATAATTACGAAATTAAGTACAGAAAAGGCAAAGAAGACCAAGTAGTCGACTCCTTGACTCGAGTAGAAATTAACGCCAATGAAGAAACAACGCCAAGAGAAGACGATGACCTAGATTTACAGCCGTTATTTCCCCAAGTAGGCGCTGATGAGAAACTGTCACCTAACGAACTCGACGAAATAATAGAAGATACCTCATTACAGTTGCCTGAGCAAAGACCGACTTACGAAAACGACACCGTACATGCAAATAGAGAAAGCAATACCAATTTTAATTTACCAATTTCCGAAAATGTTTTGCAGTCATTCTCGAACGCAATAACACTCAAAAACTCTGACCAGTACAATGTCAAACGCAGGAAGTGTGATAAAGATTTGAAACGGTATATTCGATGTAAAACTTTTCAGAAGAGGAAATGAACTTCAACAAATAACTCAGTTTCTCAAAGAATACATAAGACCCGTTACCCTTTACGGCATATATGTTTACGATTCTGAAATAGAAAAACCGTTTGTAACCATTTCTCAAAATTTATTCGACAACCCCATTAGGTTCATAAAATGCACCAAATCCGCGCCATATATCACAATTCTAAAATTTAATGTAATATTAGAAGAATACCATGAAAATAACCACAACGGAATAAACGAAACGTATGCACACTTTTCAAATTTATATTTTCTACCCAAAATGAAGGACAGAATCGTTAATTTTATCAACAAGTGTCCCCAATGCCTAGAAAACAAGTACGAAAGAAAACCATATACTAACCTATTTAAAGGGCCTCTTGTAGCAAAAAGACCTTTAGAACACCTCTACATAAACACCTTTTTCTTTCAAGGAAAACAATTCCTTACAATCATCGACGTATTTTCCAAATACGCACAAGCTTATTTCATATCTGACAAAAATGGCATATCCATTTTAAATAAACTAAGACACTATTTTTCCCACCACAACTTCTCAACGAAATTTACCGCAGACAGCGGATCTGAATTCGACAATTTCTTAATCAAAGAATAGATGCAATTACATAAGATCACCCTACATATCACCACCTCCCAGAATCCAAGTAGTAACTCTCCTATAGAACGTTTCCATAGTACTGTTAAAGAAAAATTAAACGTCCTTTTGTCAATAAATCCCAAAGAAGACCTAAAGACCTTAATGACAACAGTCATAACAATTTACAATCAGTCAGTTTACTCTACCACAAACTTTACCCCTTACATCTCATTATACGGACCTTAGGAAAATTTGAACGCATACGAACTTGACTTAGATATGACTATTTACGAAGAATATAATAATAGGAGAAAAACCGAACTCCTACCTTTCTACGAGCTCTTATATGGTAAAATATTAAATAAAGGTACGGCTACATTACAAAAACGTAATAAACAATAAAGAGAAGACATACCCACTAATATACCCGAGAATGTTTATTTAAATTAAGCACTAGACAAAAACAATCTCAAATATACTCCCCGTTGCAAGTATTGCAAACGGACAACAAAAATTTGGTAGGTATACACCCTGGAAATAACAAATAAGACGTTACAATACAAGAAAACTGAAGACTTAGAAAACAAATTCTTTTGCAGGAAAATGTTATTCCTGGGAAGGATAACGCTGCTGATGAACGGCCTTCTGGCTCTTCAAATAACTAGTCTTCACAAAAAACAAGTTGCTTTTGAAGAACAATTAGGTACGATACAACTAATAAATCACTATCATACCTTCTATTATTACATAAATATTTCCGAAATCCGTAACACATACAATAACCTACTTTCTGATGTAAATGTTGCCTCGCGCAACTTTTCAAATAATGAACCATTAATTAACCTTATTACTAACACATTTATTGAAATCGATGATAACATTTCCAAATTGACTGTCAAAAGAACCAAACGCGGATTAGTAGACGGATTAGGAACTTTTATTAAATATATCGCAGGTACACCTGACGCAGGTGATTTAAACGAATTGCAGAGAAATATCAAAATTTTACATCAAAATCAAGAAGCTATTTTACAACAAGTCGATAAAACAGTATCTTTGGCTCAACAGCTTACGAAGTATAACATAGATTTAAAAATTATCCAAGAAAACAGTCAAAATATATCAAAAGCAATGCGGAAAATACAAGAAAAAGAAATACAAATTTGCTGTACAATGAAAAAGAATTTTTTTATTTTCTCAATAAAATCATTAGCGCAATATCTTTTGCTGAAAATGAACTAATACCCTTCTCTGAATTAAGAAACATTATCGAACACCTTCAAAGTATTTACAGCAAAGAATCAATCATATTCACAAAACATCCCCTTAGACTTCAAAAACGCCAAAAGTTTTGCAATATTTACTAACGAACCAATAGTATTTGCTCTTCGATTACCGGTCCTGAATCCTATAACCTTTAAAATATCCAATATTATACCTGTAATTAACCACCGAAGTGATGTGCTAATACCAAACGCAAATTATTATCTTCATAAATTAAAAGTGAATTACCTACTGGACAGATAACTGTGAACAAAGTGAACAGCGTAATTACATCTGCAAAAATATTTAGACTAACTATTGTGACTTAGTCAAAAACTGCACTATTGTAAAAACTAAACAACCATTTAGACTTAAAGTGGCCTTAGAAGATAAGATAATAGTTTCTACAAATGTACCCGTAGAGATCATAAGCGATGAAGATAGTCAAATATTGACTGTTAACCACTCTAGTGTCATTTACCAATCTCAAGATATACTAATAGATAACGTGAAATATAAGATTAAAAATTCACACGTAAATTTGACACCACCTAGATTACATAAAATCAAAACAGACCACTATGTGGATGTGCAAATAAAAGATATCAAGGAATTGAAAAATATTCAGATCAAAAAAATAGCATTAAGACCTTTGGATCATTTGCATTATGTATCATATAGTAGTTTGACAATCATAATGGTTATAATCGTAGTTTCTCTTATAATTTTATGTAAACATAAGTTGTGTGCTAAATATAAAATATGGAAAACAAACAAAACTAACAGTCCCACCGATTCTGATGACGAAGACGTCTTCAAACTTAGAAGGATGGAGGAGTTAGATACCAGACAGGATGTCAACCACCCTGAACTAATAGAAATCACAGGCAGAAACAGCGATAAGAGACATGAGTAAATAAAGACCACCCCCAACAGCACTTCCAGAGGTTACCACTAGAAGCTAGGGCTTTTAGATAGTTAGTCCTACTTTTGACAGGTAATCGTTAAGTAGTAGCTCCTATCATAAGTTATCAGTGTACTCAGTTGGTAAAAATAAATGTGTTTAGAATTGAAAACTTTTTAAAAACAAGTTCTCCCGAACCTGAATCTTAACTTCAGGCTTTTTTAAAGCAATTACTAATTGTGGTTTTGCTAACAGAAAACCAAGGTTTTCTCGCAAATCTCATGGCCTGGAGGCAGTGGCGTAGCGTAGGGGGGGAGGCGGCCCGCCCCGGGCGGCACTTTTTAGGGGGAGGCAAAGTTTCACAGTAAATAATGAAATATATTTTGTTAATATTTGAACCGTTTCATATTTTTAACGCAACTATAAATTCGGACCGATTGAAAAGAGCACGGAATTTTTTATTACTTATTCTGTGACGAATTCGCGGAATCCCCTTTCCTTGAATGATATTTTGTAGCGAATGGCAACACCGTCTATACTGACTTGCGGGGATTCCCCGTATTTTATTTTGTGCTTGAATTGTTTATGACTTAATAATCAGCGAGAATAACTTCTGTTACATATACAGGTACATTACATTTATCTTGTCTATTGAACAAAAGGTGTGTGATGCTATAAACATTGATAGTGCAATAAAATACTTTACTCTTAAAAAAAAGTAGACGTATACATTTTTAATTAAAGCCGGAAGTTTTTTTTAACTAACAAGTACCTACTTATATTATTTTTAAATATTATTAAAACACCAAGTTAATGCTATACACTTTTTATTAGACACTCTAACAATTGTTTCGACTTATGCAGTCATCTTCAGAGAGTAATTACAACTAACTTAAAATTAAGAAGTACAGCTAATTTATATTCTACAGACACGTATACGTAGATACATATATATATTTCATCGAGTTGTTACAATTTTCCTCTGTTTGTGATTGCTCGAAATATTTAGTCCTTCTGTTACATCATTCATTACATTTAGTTTTGAGTTGATGGCTTTTTGTATTTCTAGTTTTTCTAAATAATTAAGTTTGTATCCTTTATTTTCTATGTGGATAATTGAGACTTTCATCATTGATAGTATTGTTACGTATTTCACAATTATCGCGTATTTTTCTTTCAACACTTTTATTAAATTGACTTGAACACAACAAAGATTCAATAAC
Source organism: Agrilus mali (assembly GCA_029378335.1). Taxonomy (NCBI): domain Eukaryota; kingdom Metazoa; phylum Arthropoda; class Insecta; order Coleoptera; family Buprestidae; genus Agrilus; species Agrilus mali. The sequence continues at coordinate 9,751,959 of CM055661.1, forward strand.
TATCTCAATAACAACAATAACTCAATATCTATTTCGCTTGTCAATCGCTTTTCTTCTCTTCGAACTTATCTCTGTCACTCTCTTCTATCAAATACTGTCAAACTGTCCAACGCTGTTCCTTATATAGTATTATGGACGTTTCTAGGCAACTCTCGAAACGTCCAGCAACTCTCGGACTTTCTGGAACGCGTCATAGGTTACTTCCACACAATTTTCGCAGTCGGCGCTTGTCAACGTCAGAGTGACACGTCTGTCACAGTATGATTTACTGAGATACAGTGTTGTGCCATACCTGTAGTGGGTTTTTTATCTGTTATGGATTTCTTATGTTCTCTTAATCTAGTTTCAAAATTCCTCCCAGTCTGTCCTAAATAAATAGCATCACAGTTATTACAAGATATCTTGTATACTCCCGATTTTTTGAGTTTATGTATCTTATCAATTTTGTTGTTCATGAGGATTTTCTTTAAGGTATTTCTATTAATACTTATTGTTTTAATGTGGAGTTGTTTCAATTTGTTGCAAATATGTGAGCTAACATTTTTATAAAACGTAATTGGATACCATTTGTCTTTTATGTTGCTATTGGGAATATAGAACTGTTTAAGAATTTGTTTCTTTTGTTTTTTATTTATTAATTTGTCTATTAATCCAGCATTGAAACCGTTGTTTTTGGCTATTGTTTTAATAAAATTATATTCTTTTGCAAAATTCTGTTGGTTTAGAGGAAAATTCATTAACCTATGGATTAAACTATGAAATGTAGACAATTTGATACTAATATCTTGATTTGATTCAAATGGAATAATTGCATCTGAAAATGTTTCTTTTCTATAAATGTCATATTGTAAACTATTATTAACCTGTGTTATTTTAATATCTAGAAAATTTAAGGTGTGTTCTTTTTCTAACTCTATTGTAAATTGAATTTTGTTATTAACTGAATTTAATAATTGTAGCAGATTATTCAATTGTCTGTTTGTTCCTGTATAGATACAAAATATATCATCAACATATCTAAGTTACATAAATATGTTTTTAATTAACGGGTTATTCCTATTCAAAAATTTGTTTTCAAATTGAGACATATAAATTTCAGCAAATAGAGGTGACAACGGGGAGCCCATAGGTAAACCATCTACCTGTTTATAGAATTTATTATTGAAAAGGAGATAATTTTGTTCTAAGCAACAATTTATGAGTAATAATATTTTCTGTTTTTGTAATTTATCTAATTCTGAATTATTAACAATTTCTGTGAGTATTAAAATGAGGTCTTTTACAGGAATTGAAGTGAATAAACTTTTAACATCAAAAGATACTAGTTTAGAGGTTGCAGGTAATTGTTTTGTTTTAGTTTTTTCTATGAATTCGAAGGAATTTTTTATTGACCATTGAGGCTTAAATTTTAAGAGGATTGGAAGTTCTTCACTTAAAAATTTACATAATTTATATGTTGGAGAATTTATGTAGAATACCACAGGTCTCATCGGTACATTTGCTTTATGTGTTTTAGGCAAACCATAAAGTGTTGGTGCTTGTGGATTCATAGTTGTAAAAAGATAAGTCTAATTCTCAGGAATAATATATTTACATTGTTTTAAAACGTGTTTCAGTAAATTTTGATGTTTTGTTGTTGGGTCGTTTTTTAATAATACATAGTTATCATCTAAAAGAGTTTCAGTTTTATTGATATAATCAATTTGGTTCAGAATTACTATTGAATTTGATTTGTCTGCTTTTGTTAGAATTAAATTATTGTTTGTGAGCTTCTGTTTTATACTTTTAATGGTATTTAGTTCCTCGTTGTTACCTCTATTTTTACATTATGTGTTATTATTTTTGCACATTTGAATTTCTCAAAATTTCTTTGCTTTGAAACAGGGAAGGCACATGCCTGGATGCCCTGGGCTGTTATTACAGAATGTTATAACCTTTGAAACTTTTTTATTGGCCTCGCGACTGCTACAAGTGAGTCGCAAATTTTGATAACAGCCCTGACACATTTTGCGCTTTTTTCGTCCTGGTCCTGTGGGCTTTATTAAAGTATGTGTATTTCTTTTAGGAACAATTGGAGCAGGTACATTAGGAGCATTAGTTATTTGAACAGCTAACACTCTCCTAAACTCAGTAATAGACATTTTAGAATTTGATATTTGGTTATTCATTATCCATGAATTTACTAGACATGTTCCAAAAAGCAATTCAAACATAACTTTACGGTACCACTTGAGCCCTTTGCGTAGAACCGTGTGATACGAGGACATCTGATCGCTATAATCCACACCTTTCTTTGCTCTGTTATATTGTTGGACATACCTGGGTTTCATAATTTAAGAGATGTTCTTCCGGTTAGTTCTAACTTTTCTCCTTCCAGAGGATCCGTAGTTATCATCAAGACCGGTCTTTTATCCGTCCATTTCACAATTTTAACAGTCATTCTGTCGACCTTGTGTTTCACCTCTTTTTAATTTGTTTGAAAAGCTTTCCGGTATTCCTTTTCGATTTTTTCGCAAAGTACCGCAATATAAGACCTTTTCTTCAAATAATGATTTTGCCAGTGGTAGGCTAGAGTAAAAGTTGTCTGCAAAAAGGTAGTGTCCTTCTTTTTCTATTGATTTTAATAGTTGATGAACTATTGCTTCGGAATGGCTTTGTCCTAGGACCCTTTCATTTTTTCCGGTATATATTACTAAATTGCTTGTGTATCCATCGACAGTACAGAGCTTGTAAACTTTGACACCGTACTTATGGGTTTTGTTCGGTATATATTGCCGAAACAGTAATCTACCCCTAAATGGAATCATTGATTCGTCGATTATTAAGATTTTCCCAGGAGTTAGAGCAGATTTTAGGTTTCGATTTAGTATATCTACTGCTTTTTGTATTTTATATAGACGACCGGTAGTGTCTAACAAGGGATCATGATTATTACAAAAATGTAAGTATCTTAATAATAACTATGATAATGGAAAAGAAACGTAAAATTTCATTTGTGTTGGTGTCAGTCCATGATTTCAGTCTAGATTTATATGGAAACCCTCTCTCTAATGACTGTCTAGCAAATCGATTTGTTTCCTCAACAATCAAATTTAATAGGTCATCTGTTAGGAATAATCTATATATAGCTAAGGGATCTTCTGTATTAGTTGTATCAAAATTAAATGTTGGAGAATCTTTGCACATGTTAAAGACAGGTTGCGTTTGTATAATATCATGCCAAGCGCCGGTGTCTTGAAAAATTTCAATGTCATTGATATTACTGTTCGTGTTGGCAGTTTCATTATAGTGATGGGCGGGTAATACAGTAACGAATACTTTATATCCGTTACTTCCAAATACCCGAAGTAACGATTACTCGTTTTCAAAAGTAATCGTTACTCGGTACCGTATCTGCGTACGTGCTAATTCGTATAACGTATATCGTATATGTATCGTAAATCGTATATCGTATCTCGTACTCTGTTTCTGTTATTGGTATCGTACGAACACCAACGACTTCAAATAGGAGCGAAAGTACTGAGGTAGAAATCTCAGCACTCTCTGTTATTCAACTTACCTATTACTCTTCTCAAGTCTGCTTACGTATCTGTTATTATACAGTACAGGTCGCTTTTCAAATTCGGTAGTATAAAAGTCTGTACTCGATACATTTGTGAAAGTGTATATATATATAAACCGCATCATTACCGGTTCCAGCTGATGTTAATACCTACCTATTGCCGGCTATCGTTAATGATTACTAAGTACCGAATACAAAGTAACGAATACCAGATCCGAAAGTAACGATTACATACGAGTACTGAAAAGTAACGACAATTCCCATCACTATATTCATTATCATCTATTTCTAAAAATTCGATCGTTAAAAGTTATATCAACATAAAAAATTCTTTGTGTTACCTTCTATTTCAATTTCTAATTGTGAGTTACTCGAATCTGTTTCGGACGATTCAGAAGATGGCAAATAGTTTTTGTCGAGGTATGTATCGTCGCTGCTATAGTCTGCAAATTCTTCATCATCGCCTTACTTTTCAACGTGTAAATTTGAATTTGAAGCCTCTGGAATATCCTCTGGCACGGTACTCTTCGTAGGTTCACATTGAACTTCATCCGCACAATCCATAGCCATTAAAACCATTTTCTTCCCACGACAACTCATTTTTTACACCTGCACTTCTTCCCTTACAATGATGCACTATCACTTACCGATTACTATAGGTAAAACTAAGTCAAAGACAAGATTCAACTTGTTTTCCATATAGTTTAATATAAGTCCCTAGCGACCGATACCGCACCGAATTTACATGCGTTTTAATTTCTTGCGGTAAAGATCAAAAAGGACCGATACTATTTATCACGATCTTTCAAAAATATAGCTTAAAACATAAATATTGGTATATTTAAGAATGTCGTAAGGCCATTTTTAATGAAAATACTGATCCCGCACGTACCGTAATTATTGACTATAGGGCAGCAAGATTTCAATAATAAAAAAGTTTTCTTGATAACTAATGTTTTTTATTAGTACCGATGCACTTTTCAAGGCAATAATAATATCAAAATAACAAAATAAACAAAAACCATGGCTACGCATATAAAGCGGTGACACATGACGGTAATATCAAAAACCAGTTTTATTAAATGTGGCCAGTGTTAAATTTTCTTATTTTAACACTCCCACAAAAATTTAACATACCAAAAAATAGTTAATCAACTTACACTATCTATTAAAACAAAAAGTGGTCCCTTATATAGGTAAAAGTTTGAGTCGACAAAGGTTTAGTCAAAATATCTGCTAATTGACATTTACTGGAAACATAACTGAAAGAAGTTCTATATTAAGTTTCTTTTATAAATATATAATTGTTAATTGTGTTCATACCTTTTTTTTGTATCTTTTTCTTCTTGATGATTAAATATAATACTGTTAAATATGTGTGAGTTTTGTCGAATGCCGAGCAAAACGAATTTTTAAAAAAGGATTACACAGTTTAAACTTTAGAGACAATATTTATTAACTCACTACACAAATACACAATAACGGTAGTTACCGGCTATTACAATGTGTTTTTCTTCGTTTTTATGAAAAAGGTGATTAATTGATTAATATGTAGATTAGCGCTTATATAACCTCGGTTGTCTAGGCAGGTGGAGTGGGACAGCTTATGAGTGGGGTTGATAGGTCGATATAACTCTCCCCTTGTTAATATAAAATACGTCCTCGTATTCAAATAATTTTTGGATAGGTGAGTGCCCTAGACTGTGAGTGTTGAGGATGAGACTGTTACCGTTTCTCCGTCTTTCTTTTCTCCGTAGGTCCCATGACTTTTGATAATGCGTTTTCTGCAGCATAAAATTATAAGTGTAATAATAAGAATAATTAAAATAATTGCTGTTGTAGAGAGATGAGCAGCAAAGGTGACTTCTCGTAGGTGAACAGGTTTGTTGGTTATATCTTGTAATAATTCATTAATTTTTTGTGCATCGTCAGGTATGCGATTCAGCGTTGCCATTTTCTTCTTTGGGACCGGAAGTTCGTAGATAATTGGATTGATAGTGATGTTTTCTATCTTGGTTTCTTCCTTGAAGTAGGCTTGCTCGTCAATTGTAATTGTACCATCGAAGTTAACCATATAATTTCCAGCGGTATGAGTTTGTCCGCCGTTTGTTTTCCATTGTTGATTAGTTGTCACCAAAATTGATCCATTTTTAAGTTGATTAGCTTCCTTATAATCTCCAACATATATAGTAGGGCATTCATTTATCTTTATGATATTTGTTATTATTTTGTCTTTACAAAAATAATGCTGTGGAAAAACTGGAGTACATTGAAGGTACCATTTACACATTATGTCAAATTTCACAATAAATTTTGAAGGTGGCAACATAATTTTATTATTTATAATTAAAGGATAGATTTTGACTATTTGGGATTCTATCGGCATAACAATAGGAAATTCAATTATTCCCAAAATTAAATCCTCATCATAAATCATGGTTTGTTTGGTGAATTTCAAGTGAAGGATAGGATTATCTGTGTGAGTCTTTATTAATTGATTTCGTCCATAAATATCAATCAAATGTTGAATAATTTCATTAATTTGTTTTAAACTGATAGCTTCATAATTTAAAATGTCTTTTTCAGCGAGATTGAGGCTTCTTTCAATTGATAATATTTTATTAAGTAATTGTTGACAAATAAGAGTAAGTTGAATATTTTCAATGCTGTAAGCAATTTGTGTTAATTCGGCGGTGACGGCGTTGTATGATTTATTAAAATTAGATTGTATGGTCTCAATAGTATTTTTATAGTCATTTGTAATATGGTGTGCTAAAGAGATAAATTGAGATTGTTTTTCTACGACTTGTTTTTGATTATCGAATAGTTTAAGCATATTGATTTTTAGTTCTTCATAATCGTTAGAATCCACGGTACCGAAAAGGTATATAAATGCAGTACCAATTCCGTTTATCAATCCGCGTTTGTTTCTAGTTGGTTTAATTTTATTGATATTATCTTCGATTTGGTTTAATAAATCTTCTGCTGGTTTAAGAAATGGGTTAGATTGTTTCATTGTTAGAATGGCAATTTTTGAGAGTAAATTAATATAAGTTGTGCGTATTTGTGTTACATTAATGTAAAAAGATAAATTTGTGATAGTGTGTAAACATTTGCGAAGAACCAAGGTGTTCTTCTAGATATCCGATGCTATTGTCCAGCGGAAGGACCTCTGCTTGTGCTAGGTTGATTGAGATGGTTATTATCAGTAGCCGAAACATCATTCTGAAACAATGGAACCTTCTTAGTTCTCTTTACGTTCTTTACATGGTCTTTTACAGGGAATGAACCGTTAACATTTGTGGTTTCGACCTCGTTTCCTGTTTGTTTAGTATTGATTCGTTTTTTATACAAAATATCGGTTTTATTTCTGGTAGCATTTTGGTTTCTTACATATATTTCATTAGGTAATTGTGGATTATCGTTACGTTTTTGATTTGTTTTATTTAAATCTTTAGTATTTTTCTTTTCTTCTCGTTGTTTAATTAGATCGTAGGTAATTTGTAGTTCTTGCATCCTATTGTTCACAAATTCGGATGGGTTTTCTAATTGTGGCATTTCATCAAGGTTTACATGTTTATATGGACCGTATATTATATCGAATGGTCGCATCTTAGTGGTGGATTGAATGGTGTTATTATATATGAATACAATTTGGGTAATAATGTCGTGAATAGAACTTTTAGGTGTTTTTTGTTTAAAAATCCTCATTTTTTCTATTACTGTACTATGAAATCTTTCGACCGGGCTTACACAATTAGGATTTCCATGCGCGCCCAAATGTATATCTATATTATATAGTTTACAGAATTGTTTAAAATTAATGTTATCAAATTCTTTTCCCAGGTCAACGTAAATTTTTCCAGGTAGATTGTGATGATTTATATAATGACGTATTTTTCTAATTATTGTGGTGGAATTTTTATCTTGTATTTCATACGCTTGTGCATACTTACTAAAATGATCGAATATAGTCAGATACATATTATTGCTAATTGTAAAAATGTCTAGAAATATCATTTCAAATGATTTAGTGGACATATAAGGACCTTTATATGGAGGTTTATAAGGATTTCGTTCGTATTTGGCTTTGTTGCAAAGTTCGCATGTATTAATATATTCTTGGATTAGTTTCTTTAGGTTTGGGTAATAAAATTTAGTTTTGAAATGCTCGTAAGTTTCTAATATTCCGTTATGATTGGTATCATGATAGTGGGCGATCGATTGTAATGCGTCGTCTCTATTTTTGGTTTTCAAATTATACTTGGCATGATAAATTTTCATTTTATTATTTCTTTTTGTTAATTCTTCATTGATTACTAGGAATATTTGTTCACGTTGGTTCTCTGCGATAGGTGTTTCGAAATATATGCCTATTTGATTGGGAATTTTACATTTTATATCTTTTAATTCAGATCGTAACCAATCAGGGTCATTATAGTCTGGCATTGTTAACATAATTTCATGTTTATTATCTGTCGTTCTAAAACTTGATCTTTGTCTTCCTAGTTTTATTCGTATTTGTAAAAGAAAGCTTTGTAAAACTTTATCCTCAGATAATTTAAGGTTAGGTACCGGATTTTCTTTATTACTATGTACGGTTATTTGATCTAAAGGAGTTTCGCTTATAATTTCGTCAAGTTGTTCGTTAGTCAAGTCTTCTACATCGGAGGGTGGTTCGGGAAACAAGGAGCATAAGTCTATGTCGTCTAAAATGTCATCTTCCAAAGCGTTTAATTCGACTCGTGACAAAGCGTCAGCCACCACGTTTTCCTTTCCTTTAATATGTTTAACTTCGAAATCGTATTCGCTTAATTTAATTTTCCATCTTAATAATCGATTTACTGGTTCTTTAAGAGAATATAGCCAAACTAGAGCTTGATGATCGGTTTGTATTGTGAATTTTCTTCCAAAAAGATAAGGTCTAAAATTTTTGCATGCGTCTACGATTGCTAATAACTCTTTTTCGGTAGTGCTATAATTTTGTTCAGCACTATTCAGTGTTCTTGAATAAAACGAGATTGGACGTTTATTTTGACTAAGTACGGCCCCTACGGCTTTGTTGCTTGCGTCCGTTGTCAAAGTAAAGGGTCGGTCAAAATCAGGGTAGGATAGAATAGGTGGGTTGCTAATTAATTCCTTTATTTTATTAATTGCGTCAATATATTCTTTATTCTTAATGTCGATCTTTGAATTTTTCTTTAAATATTTCGTGATAGGTGTGACAATTTTAGCATAATTATGTATAAATTTTCGGTAGTAACCTGAAAGTCCTAGAAATCCGCGAATTTCTTTAACATTTTTAGGTATAGGAAAGTTGTTTATAGCTTGAATTTTATCAGGGTTTGGTTTTATTCCTGAGGTGGTAATTATATGACCGAGGAAAGGCACCTCCTTTCTTAAAAATTCTGATTTATCAAGCGAGACCTTGAGATTAGCGAATTGTAATTTAGAAAATATTTTATCTAAATGTAAAATGTGGTCATGCAAACTTTTAGAAAATACGACGATGTCGTCCATGTAAACAAAGCAAAACTGATAAAGGTATTCGCGTAAAATTTCGTCCATCATACGTTGAAAAGTACTCGGTGCATTTTTGAGGCCAAACGGCATTCGCGTATACTCGTAGTGTCCATTTTCAATAGAGAAAGCTGTTTTTTCAATTGAATTCTTGTGCATAGGTATTTGGTGGAAGCCCGCCGTTAAGTCGAGTGTAGTATAATATGAACATTTTCCAAGTGAGTCTAGTACATCATCGATTCTGGGCAAAGGATATTTATCCTCAATGGTCTTTTTATTCAATTCCCGAAAATCTATTACCATTCTCCATTTTTTAGTGCCTGTTGCATCTAATTTTTTCGGGACAATCCAAACCGGTGAGGAGTAAGGGGAAATTGAAGGTTGTATAATACCGTCAGTCAACAATTTATTTACCTGCTTATGTATTTCATCTTTTATTTGTCGAGGGTATCTAAATGATTTTTTGTAAACTGGTTCGTCGTCTACAGTTCTAATATTATGAGTGACATTGGTGGTAGCAGTTAATTTATTTTGATCTTTGTGAAATATGTTAATATATTTATTGCAAAGTTTAATAATTTTGAACTTCTCTTCTGGGTTCATATGTTCAGTTCTAAGGTCATCAAGAGGTTGGAATTTAGTATCGTCGTTAGTGTCAGGTGGCTTCTCACGGGATATTATAAAGTTTTCGCTGGGGTCAATACCTATAGATGCTGTGTCGGTGATACTGTTTAGACAATGTACGTGACATTTACCTTGTTTTACAGTGTATATTCCCGGTAGAATCCTATCGTGTGTGATGATATAATCTCCATCTAATAGATCAAGATTGTTTAAAGTAATATGATAAAATTGCGATGTTTTGTTTTCTGTATGAGTAAAAGGAATTGTTGTTTCTCCAATAACAAGTATGTTTTTCGCGTAATTAATTGTTGCTTGTAATTTTTGTAAATCGGGGTTAGATATTAAACTTTGAAATTTATCATGAAATTGAAAAACAAAAAATTCTATTTCTGAGGCACCTGTGTCAATTAAGATGTCATGTTGGTATTTTTGAGATGTGATAAAGGGTAACTTAGGACTTTTCTTTAGCAAATTATTGATTTCGTCAAAGTCTAAGTTGTGTTCTCGTTCGAGGCTAGTGTAGTAAAATTTTCATCATACTGTTCGTTTGGACTATTTTCAATTTCGTTTTCAAAATTCTCGTTTTCTAAATTTTCAGCGGATTTAATTAAAGCAAAACAATTTCCATATTCGTCATAATAGTAATTATCGTTATCTTCAGTTTTTTGTTAATTCCTGTGCGTGAAATCGTGGTGGGCCTGTGGACTTGAAATGATTCACAAATTGTCCGGGTTTTTTATTTAAACTTCCGACTGTTCTCATAGATACGTCTCCAGTATTCGGTTTGAGATAATAATTTGGTTTTTGAAAAGCGGGGTGTGGCTGAGGTGCGACAAAAGGTTTGAAATTTTGTTGGTGTTGCTTATTCATAAAAACTGGTGGTGGTTTAGGGGAATTTGGTAAAAAGTATTGTGGTCTTTGTGTCTGAGGTGTATAATTAGCTATGGGTTTTTGATTAGAATTAGCGAAATGCGGTAAATTTTGTCGAGGAGGTGTAGGTATCTTTGGTTGTGTGTGTGGATAATTTTTTGTAATGTGCGTCCTAGAATTTTGGACTCTGTTCATTTGTTGGTACATAGCAGTGGTCGTTTCGTGGTTGCTATAATCCTTACATGCTTTCAATGATTCTGATAAACAATATGGATTTTTATATAATAAGTACGTGTTATACGGAGGACAAATGGCAGAACAAAAAACTCTGTTTGCTTCACTTCTATAGTGCGCTTGCATAAATTCTTTGTTTGGATTTTCGTCTATTGATCCTATTAATGTAGAAAGTAATGTATGAATTCTCAAATAAAAATTTTCGTAATGTTCATTAGGATGCATTGCACAACCTAGTAATTGGTTATATAACATAGATGTATTTTCAACGGGACCAAATCTATTGTTTAGTAATGCTTTAAGAGCAGGCCAATTATCTGGTAATTCAACTAGATAAAGCGTTTGAGCATCTTTTTCGAGTTTATTAGTAATAGCACTGAAAATAGCGTTTCTATATTCAGGAGTTATGGCTGTTACACTATTAACAAAAGCGTCAACTTGCCGTGTAAAACATCTTAATTTATTTTCTTGCCCATCGAAAGTGGGTATGAGAGAATAGAAGAAATCAAAATTTGATTTGAAGTCACTAATAGACATTGTAGTAGGAGTACTGGGTTGTGTAGGAGTTGCCATGTTTTATAAATAAACAAAAGAATAGTGGACAAAATTGCAATGGTAACTTCAAAGTACTTACAGCTTTATCCTTCCTTGTCCTTCCTGTCTGGGAATTTGTTCCAAGTCGAACGTCTTCCAATAGACGGGATTGTCTCGTCAGTTTAGGTCCTTCGGATAGCGACGGAGTGAAGATGAATCTTCAAAGAATGATCCAGAAAAATTCTTGAATTTTTAGTGAATTTTCTTAAGGATATCTTCTCGCTATCCTGTTCGCAGCGCCAGTTTTGTCGAATGCCGAGCAAAACGAATTTTTAAAAAAGGATTACACAGTTTAAACTTTAGAGACAATATTTATTAACTCACTACACAAATACACAATAACGGTAGTTACCGGCTATGAGTGGGGTTGATAGGTCGATATAACTTGTGTTTGAATTTAGAGATGCTTCGATTTGTCACGGTTAATTACGTATTTCATATATGTATGTGTACACACGTCCGGGCCAGAGCAGTGGAAAAGTAGTAGTGCTACGAGAGCGAGAGAGTAAGGAAGTGGTGTCACGCTTTGACTTGTAAAATAATTAAAGTGAGTTTATTAAACGTGCCTTAATTAATGTACCATGTACGGTAATGGTGTTTTTCTTTTATTTCATGAATAATTGGTTGACCACCACTCGCCTCTAAGGAGCGTCTTCTAGATGGGTATGACCGCAGTTAAATGTTATACAGGGTGAAGTTACGTAAATGCGTCCCGTGCTCTTTTATTTCTATTTTTTTTTTTTTTTTTACTTCTGTCTTAAAGTAGTTTAGCGCCCGTTAGGTATTTGGGAATTTTTCCCTTACAATTTTTCAGGTGTGGGGTTCCGTATTTGCTAATTTTACCTTATGAAAGTGGGTCACAAATGATTTTGGTCAGCGCCCATTCATACGGCTCTGACGTTTCGCTGCTCCGCCCGTAATACTGGCCGATACGATAACTGTCAATATTCTTTGTTTTGCTTCAGGTAATAGATTCGCGCCCTGTCTACGCTGCTTCTAATAATATCTCTTGATATCCTCTAAAACAAATAAGGATAATGGAACGTGCTCGTAGAACAAGACGTATTATACCGATTAGTTCCTCCGACGATTCTGGCAATGAATGTTTTCCTACTTCTGCAACTGATCTAATTGGCATTCCAGGTTCAAGTAACTCATTTTCATCTACTTCAAACCTACCAATGGTGGATAATAATATGAGCAAACTTGCGGACGCGATTGTATTACTGACCAAACATTTGGGTAATGCAGAAGCTGTTCCCAAACTGAATGAAAATCTAGTTCCGATAGTAAAGGTAGACCAGGTAAAAGAAATTTATGGATGGAGCGATCAACTAGCGGGAGTTATTGCGAGTAAAAGACTACGCGGATTGGCCGAAAGATGGTTGATTACGCAACCAGCCACCATTTGTTCGAAATGGTCAGAAATGAAAGCGATCTTAATCCGCAGTTTTCCCACTAAATTAAATTATTGCGAACTGTTGCAGGAGATGTTGAAAAGAAAACAATTATCTAATGAGACGCTTCTACAATACTACTTCGAAAAGACAAGTATCTTGCAGCGCTGTCAAATTACAAGCGAGAACGCGGTATCATGCATAATTGGCGGACTGAATGATCCAATGCTACGCAGGACAGCCGAAGCTGGGAACTTTACCACGACAGAAGATCTTCTGGGGTTTCTAAAGAACTGCCATACCGACAAAGGACTCCAGATGTCTAGCAGAGCAGAAGGAAGACACGGTCGTTCTTTCACTCCGTTTAAGAAACGGCATAATATAGGGCATTCTTCCGGTACTGGACGCTTCAGACAGGAGAGGAAAAGGTCGCTCCGTTGCTTTTATTGTAAAAGGGAGGGACATAAGGCAGCAGAATGTCCTAACTTAACGTCAGATGTGTGCAGTTTTTGTAAAAGACGAGGTCATAAGGAAGAAAAATGCTACCTAAAAGCTCGAGCAGATAAGTCCAACACAAAGAATGTCTTGTGACTATCTGGTCAACAAGGCAATGCAAAATATTATAAGGACGCTTGGACAAATGGGCAACCTATCAAGGCCTATATTGACTTTGGCAGCGAATGTATTACTCTTCTAAGTACATTTGTCAACAAATTAGGGTTACCATTAGATGACACTGCTGTCATTTCACTAGGCTTCGGAAATGCCCTAGTAAAGACACTGGGGCGTACCGAGTTCACATTAAAAATCGACAATATCGTTCGACAAGTGGAAGCCGACGTGGTGCCCATGACTGCACAAACTATTCCTCTGTGTATAGGCCAACCATTTACTGAACAGTCGGATATGGTAGTGTTTAAAGATAGCGAAGTATTACAGTTTCATCAAAAAGTAAGGGATGCAAAGATTAAATTGTTTGCAACTGAAAGGAAGGTCATACCACCAAATTACGTGGCCAATTTCAAAGTACATGGTGAAACAAACACCCTCAGTGGGGACTACTATGTAGATTCTAGCGTGCGTTTTGAGCCCGAACAAGAATCTGTCATCCCTGCCATCATCATACATCTACGAAGTGGTAGCGAATCAGTGATACCGGTCATTAATTTAGGGACTCGAGACTTGGTGTTAGGAACCAAACACCCACTGGTCAGAGTCTTACGATGTTTCCCCGAAACGCTTAACCAACCAGCTGTACGCAATATAAGCCGAGACAGACAATCCCTACCACCGCTCTCCATAGATGAACTTAGAGTAGGGAGCGTGTCGAATGATGTTAAGACCAAATTACAGGAATTGATCCATGTCTATCGTCATTGCTTTGCGACTAATATTAAAGAATTAGGAGAATCTAAAAACACGAAGATGCACATCGAACTGAATAGTAAGCAACCCTTTACTTACCGCCCTTATCGCATGTCACCAGGCGAAAGGAGCGAAGCCAAAGAAATAATACAGGAACTTCTTGATGTAGGAGTAGTTAGCGAATCTGCTTCTCCTTTCAGCTCCCCTATATTGTTGGTCAAGAAGAAAGATAGAAAGAGCCGACTGTGCGTAGACTACAGAAAACTAAACAATTCGACTGTTAAGGATAAATTTCCGCTGCCCCGAATAGATGACCAACTTGATAAGTTACAGGGGGCATTATACTTTACTACTTTGGATATGGTAGCTGGATATCATCAGATCCCCATCGAGGAAACATCCAAGAAATATACAGCATTTGTGACACCGGACGGACAATTTGAGTATAACAAAATGCCTTTCGGTCTATGTAACGCCCCGAGCATGTTCCAAAGAATGATGAATAGACTGCTGGCTCCATTTAAAGACCTCGCCACTGTCTATTTAGATGATATTCTAGTTTACTAGAAAACGCCGGAAGAAAACTTACTAAAGTTGGAACAAATTCTTAAAGTGTTCTCGGAAGAAGGCTTGACATTAAATCCAGAAAAATGTTGTTTTCTTCAGACCTCTGTCGGTCACTCGGGCTTCGATATTTCAGGGAAAGGTGTACAACCAGGGGAAGCAAAGAGCAAAGCGATCGCGAATTTTCCGCCACCGAAAGACGTTCATGGAGTAAGACAATTTTTAGGCCTTACAGGGTTCTTCCGTCATTTTGTGAAGGGGTATGCACTCATTGCCGAACCACTGACACGCCTTACACGGAAAGACACAAGATGGATTTGGAGCTCAGAACAACTAGAAGCTTTCGATAACCTAAAAACGGTGCTGTCTAGCCGTCCTGTCCTAAAAATCTATAACCCCGAAGCAAGAACCCAAATACATACGGATGCATGCAGCAAAGGCCTGGGAGGCATGTTGTTGCAAGAGGCAGATACTAAACTGCACCCTGTTTTCTACTATAGCCGACGAACAACCGAAGCAGAGAGCAAATTCCACTCGTATGAGTTAGAGACGTTGGCAATGGTGCAGACTATCCAAAAATTTCGTGTGTACCTACTGGACAAAGAGTTTGTAGTGGTTACTGATTGTAACGCCCTAAAAACGTCGTGGACGAAGAGGGATCTTCTTCCTCGCATTGCCCGCTGGTGGTTGCAATTGCAGGAATTCCGTTTTACTGTAGAATACCGCAAGGGAAATGCTATGCGTCATGTGGACGCACTAAGTCGAAATCCGGACATAAGTGAATTACCGAACGAACCTCGAATCATCTTAAGGATTGAACCAGGAGACTGGGTATTGTCGGCTCAGTTAACAGATGAAAAGATAGCCCAAATACGTGACATTTTAACAAAACCTCCGGAAAACGAATACGATCGACAAATCCACAAAAACTATGCTCTAAGAAATAATCGTATTTTTCGTATCACAGCGAATGGATTACAATGGGTCGTACCAAAGGGGATGCGCACAAACGTCATACGTGCCGCACATGATGAATTAGGGCATTTTGCGTTAGAGAAGACACTGAAGGTGTTGTGCAAACATTATTGGTTCCCTGATATGAGGAAAAAGGTACAGTCATACATTAATGCATGTATACCCTGTCTGTTTAGTAAACAACAAGGAGGTCCGAAGGAGGGTTTCATGCATTTGAGCACAAAACACCCAGTGCCTTTTCACACTGTCCACATGGACCACTTAGGGCCTTTTAATAAAACTAGACGACGAAACATGCATATCATTGTTTTGGTGGACGCTTTTACAAAGTTTATATTAATGAGAGCAGTACCTTCCACAAAAACTAAATTTGTTTTGAAGTTCCTAGAGGAAGAATTTTTATTCAAGTTTGGTGCCCCCGCATATATAGTTACCGATCGTGGAACTTCTTTTACGTCCAAGAAATTCTCAGCGTTTTGTCGTCAAAAAGGTGTGAGGCATGTAAAGATTGCAGTTGGAACACCTAGGGCCAATGGACAGGTGGAACGGTATAATCGCACTATCCTGAGTGCCCTGACGCCTTATGAAGATGATGCCGAATGGGATCAGTATATACCTAGAGTACAGTTCTCGATCAACAATACCGTTCATAAAGATGCGCAGAGAACACCCAGCGAGTTATTGATGGGTTATGCTCCGACTATTGGGAGAGATGCAGGATTAATTCGTGAGATAACGAGTAATACTGATTGCTAACGTAATTTGACGGAAATCAGACAAGAAGCAGGAGGGAAGTTGAAACGAGCACGAGAGAAAAATAAAGAGAGATTCGACCGAAGACGTAAACCTGCTCATCAGTATCACGTTGGAGATTTGGTACTAATACAGAAGCAGATACATAGCGAAGGTTCAAGTACTAAATTAAGGCCACGGTATGCCGGGCCCATGGTAGTAAAAAAGATACTTGGCCATGATAGATATGTGGTTACTGATATGGAGGATGCTAGACGTAGAAGTAAGGGGCAATACAGCAATATGGTTGCCGCCGATCGTATGAAGCAATGGTCAACTCATGCAAGTTCATCGGATACCGATGAAGACTTAGCAGTTGTTGAAGATGCGGTGCCGCTTAATGATGATTCCGATTCCGATTCCGAGCACCGAGACTTCCCACGGGACGAGGGAATGTCAGGTGTGGCCGACTGAAAGAAGTTCTATATTAAGTTTCTTTTATAAATATATAATTGTTAATTGTGTTCATACCTTTTTTTTTGTATCTTTTTCTTCTTGATGATTAAATATAATACTGTTAAATATGTGTGTTTGAATTTAGAGATGCTTCGATTTGTCACGGTTAATTACGTATTTCATATATGTATGTGTACACACGTCCGGGCCAGAGCAGTGGAAAAGTAGTAGTGCTACGAGAGCGAGAGAGTAAGGAAGTGGTGTCACGCTTTGACTTGTCAAATAATTAAAGTGAGTTTATTAAACGTGCCTTAATTAATGTACCATGTTCGGTAATGGTGTTTTTCTTTTATTTCATGAATAATTGGTTGACCACCACTCGCCTCTAAGGAGCGTCTTCTAGATGGGTATGACCGCAGTTAAATGTTATATAGGGTGAAGTTACGTAAATGCGTCCCGTGCTCTTTTATTTCTATTTTTTTTTTTTTTTTTTACTTCTGTCTTGAAGTAGTTTAGCGCCCGTTAGGTATTTGGGAATTTTTCCCTTACATAACTAATTTTAATTATTGGTATAGTACAATACCAATAACACTTGATAAAGCTATATCATAGCGAAACTATAGTTGTGTATCTCTTAAATATATTTGTGAAAAGTTTTTGTGCCTTTTACTTTCTTCAGTATGTACAATTTTCACCAAGTAAATGCCAAATCAATATCAAAATTTAATTAATCCCAACTCAACCTTTTCTCTTATAAAATTATACTTAATATCTATGTGTTTGGTTCTCTTATGATATACACGGTTGTTTACCAGTTTTATTGCACTCTGATTATCAACACATAGATTTACACATTCACAATTTTCGCCTAATTCTAACATTAGCTGTTGTAACCACAACATTTCTTTTGCAGCTTCACATGCGGCAACAAATTCTGCTTCGGTCGTAGAGAGCAATGGTCTTTTGTTTTTGACTCGACCAAGTAATTGGGCCACCGTTCATTATAAAAATATAACCAGTAGTAGTCTTACGGGTATCAATATCACTTGCATAATCTGAATCAGAGTAACCAATTAAACCATTACTTTCTCCATACTTTATGCACAAATGTTTAGTATTAATTAAATATCTTATAATACGTTTCACAGCATTAACATGTTGCTGACTAGAATTGTTTACATATCTACTTAATACATTCACAGCAAATGATATGTCAGGTCTTGAAACAGAACATAAAAATAGTAAGGAACTTATAGCTTCTCTATATGGAAAATTAACAATGTTCTCATCTACATTTTTCGTAATAATGACATTGACATCTGCTGGAGTACTAATTGGATTTGCATTTGACATATACAATTTCTCAATAATTTTCTCTATGTAACATCTTTGGTGAATATAGATATAATTATTTATTCTTTCAATTTCCATACCAACAAAATGTTTCAATTGTAAGACTTTTATTTTAAAAGCTTCTTTTAAATATTCTATTATTTCTTGAATAAGCTGTTCAATAGAAGATATTACAAGA
This sequence comes from Agrilus mali, assembly GCA_029378335.1. Classification (NCBI taxonomy): domain Eukaryota; kingdom Metazoa; phylum Arthropoda; class Insecta; order Coleoptera; family Buprestidae; genus Agrilus; species Agrilus mali. The sequence continues at coordinate 9,770,383 of CM055661.1, forward strand.
GCATCATCAACATAGAGAATTAAAAATACCTTAATGTTATTAAAAATGCCTATAAATATACAATTGTCAGCTTGAGACTGAACAAAACCAAATCTCATTAAAAACTTGGTAAACCTTTTGTTCAGCACCGAGAAGCCTGTTTCAGGCCATATAGAGATTTATTTCATTTTAATACATACTGTGTCGTGTTCGGTCACAGAAAACACAATTAACAAACCAAATCAACGAATTTATTTAAGTACTAAAGTTAATTTGACTACACTACAGTTATAAACAAGTCTGCACAATTTATTTCACTAAAAGTCTCCTTTAATCGCCGTTCCGGTAGACACTATCTATCGCTCTCTATGAACTCTCTATCGCCACTATAGTTCGTCTGTATCGCCTATCGATCGCTTCCAAACATCAGCTGTCCACTGTAAACTAACTCGGTGTGAGTGTCTCGTTCGCCTTTTATAGTCTTCTCAGCCTTTTTCTAGGGTATTCTACAGCCGTCTAGTAATCCAATTGTTTTCCCATTGATCTTTGCTGGTGTTTTCTAGATGTTTCAGGAAAGCCGAGAATATTCCTTATGTAATCAGGGAAGATGTTCATTAATTATGCTCACACCAACTTAATTGGCAAGTACTCGTAACACTGCCCCCTTCTTAGAATTGATCGTCCCGATCAATGTCTTGACCTTTGTAGGGCGCCAAGCGGTCCAAGTGTACAACTTTCATCTTGGCCTTTGGTCCTCTCTGAATACGGTAGACCACGTCATTCAGCCTTCTGACCACAGTGTAAGGTCCTTCCCAGGCTCGCTGTAGCTTCGGTGAGCGTCCTTTTCGACGGACAGGATTGTAAAGCCACACCTGGTCCCCTTCTCTGAATCCTGTGCTGTTGGCTCTCCGGTCGTACCTGGTCTTCATGCGGTCACTCCCTACTTGGATTTTGTTACGAACGGCTCTATGGATGGTATCGAGTCGTTCCTCTAGCTGCTGTGCGTAGTCGGTAGCCGAAGGTCGCCGATCTTCTGAGTGTCCAAACCGGATGTCCATCGGTAACTTCAGCTCTCTTCCAAATAAAATGCTGGCTGGTGTTCTGCCGGTGGTCTCATGAACCGCACTTCGATAGGAACAAAGGTATGTGCTGGTCCCAGTCTGTCTGGTGATTGTTGACAACCATTTTCAAATTGGTTTCCAGCGTCGCGTTAAACCGTTCGACCATTCCGTCAGATTGTGGATGTAATGGAGTGGTCCTAGTTTTCTGTACTCCTAGCAGCTCACAGACTTCCCGGAATACCGTGGATTCGAAGTTCCGTCCTTGGTCAGAGTGGATCTCCATTGGAACTCCATACCGACTGATCCATTGGTTCACCAGCATTTCAGCGACCGTAGTAGCTTCTTGGTTTGGCATTGCGTACACTTCGGGCCATTTGCAAAAATAGTCCATCACTACCAAGATGTACTTATTGCCAGCAGCTGTTGTTGGGAATGGTCCTGCTACGTCCAGAGCTATTCTCTCAAATGGGGCACCAACATTGTACTGCTTCATTCGCCTTCGGCTTCGAGTCTGAGGTCCCTTGGCTGACGCACACGTTGGACACTTCCTACACCAATTTTCGACGTCTCTTCTACACTTTAGCCAATAAAATCTCTCTCGCACCTTCTCCAACGTCTTTGTTACTCCGAAGTGTCCTCCACCAACACCTCCATGGACTTCTTTCAGCACCTCGTTGACTCTGTTCTTCGGGAGAACTACTTGATGTCGAATTTTAGTTCCGTCAGGGCTTTCCCACACTCGTTTTAGTACCCCATTCTCGACGATGAGCGAATCCCATAAGGCCCAATAGCTCTTCGTGATGGTACTCGTACTACTAACATCTGCCCAGGTAGGTCGTGCTGTTCCTGCCTTTTTCCACCGCAGTATCGGTTTAATGTCTTCGTCGTTATCTTGGTCTTTCGCCAGGTCTTCGTTCTGCCAGTGTTCTTCAGGTTCCACCATCGTCTGACAGATCCTTGCCAAGTTGACTGGTTCCTTCTTTTCGGCGGCCATGCAATGTTTGCAGTTCTTCGAGCATGGTCTTCGCGAGAGGGCATCAGCGTTACCATGTTGTTTTCCAGCACGATGCTCGATGCTGAAGTCGTATACTTGTAGCCGCTGTAGCCATCGAGCCAGTTGTCCCTCTGGGTTTTTAAATTGCAGCAGCCATTTCAGGGATGCATGGTCTGTCCTTAACCCTTTAGAACCTAGCGTATGAATATTCATACGCATTCTAGCTCTAATTTAGTTACGTGTAGGACCAAGAGATGACATAAGTATGTGCTGTTTTGCTCGAAATGCTGATAAAATAGGTTGTTTCTTTATACTGTCAAGTATTTGGAGTGTATGGCTTGCTAGCATGGCTTTCACGTCAGGTCAAAGTGAACAGAAGCAAAAAAAGCTGCCAAAATGGGACATGAGGTAAGTTTTTGTGTAAAATAATATGTAAAATATTTATATTTCATTTAGTTTTATATGGAAATATATTTTAATGAAGTCGGTTATGATAAATGATTTAGCAAAATATTGATATCATTTTGGATTTATGAGGATATAGGGTCTCAAACTTGGCCGTATGAAAATTCATACGCCAGGCATTCACGACAATGATAATATAAAATTTGGTAGGTACATAATATAATGCCTGAAAAAAATTTCTCTCTCATTTCCTAAAGACCTCTTACAACAGAAGAGTTGATGGCTAGCTTAGAAGAATCTGATATGGAAGATGAATTTTCCGGTGCAAATTCCGTCAATATCACATTGATTCCTCCTGAAGGCGACGGAGATACAGATGTAGATGAGGTAGCTGAAGACGATATAGTAAATATCGACAGTGTGAATTTGTTGGGTCCGGGTCTACTGGCTGAGTGTTCCGAAGTTGAACTAGTGATGCGCGATAATGCAAAAAAAGGAGTTTTAGTTCCAAAATCCTATAAAAAGTCGAAAAATTTTATTCCCAAAAAACGACTTGAACAAAAAAAACAAAAAGCCAAGAATTGAGAAATACGAACATTTTTGGGAACCAATTCATTCTGAAGAAGAGCAACAAGAGCATTCTTATTTGAAAACTAAAAATAAGATTCAGAACCGGCCACACATAATTGAAGAAATGGTACGCTCAGGAGGACACCCTATTCACTTTTTCAAATTATTTTGGCCATTAGAATTTGTAGAAGAGATATGTAATGAGTCAATAAAATATGCAAAGTATAAGGATGGTAATGAATCATATATGATAACACCAGAAGATTTTTACAAGTTTTTGGCTATCTTGCTTTTATCTGGGTATGTAAATCTGCCAAACAGAAGAATGTACTGGGAAAAATCATCAGATACTTACAACACAGCAGTCTCTAATGCCATGTCTCGAGATAGATTCCTACAAATTTTTAAATATCTTCATTTTAGTGATAACAACGCCACTGATCCAGATGACAGGTGTAGAAAAGTAAGGCCGCTTGTATCTCACATGTCTTCCAAATTTCAACAATATGCAGAGCCATTACCTCTAATATGGTCCTTGGACGAAGCTATGGAACCATACTATGGACGTCATCATTTCAAGCAATTTATTAGAGGAAAACCGATCCGTTTCGGATTTAAGTTTTGGTGCCTAAACAACCCAAATGGTTACTGCGTAAAATTTGAGCTTTATGAAGGGAAAAGCCAAAGAGATCCAAACATGACTTTGGGAAGTTCTGTTACAAAAAGGATGGCATTAGGATTTGTCCCAGAAGGAAGTGAAATTTTTTTGGACAATTATTTTAATTCTCTGCCCCTCCTTGAAGAAATGAAAGCCCATAATATTACTGTCACAGGAACAATCCGAGCTGATCGCATACAAAATGCGCCCTTGAAGGATTTAAAAAAAGAGCCTCGGGGATCCACATATGGTCTTCTAGACAAAGCCACTAATATAGCTTTATTTCGTTGGCATGATAATAGTCAGGTTACTTTAGCTACCAATAGAACTGATGCACTCATCAATAAGACCACAACATGTAAGCGTTACAGTCACGTACGAAAACAGAAGACATCGGTTTTGCAACCTTCATTAGTTCACGAATATAACCATGGCATGGGAGGTGTGGATTTATTCGATCAATGGCGTGGTCGCCATAGAATAAATATACGAAGTCGAAAATGGTATTGGCCTATTATTCGCTTTTGTATAAATGCTTCGGTCGTTAATTCATGGATTTTATACCGAAATATAGAACCTCGAATGAAACAAGTTGATTTTATTAGACACGTTGTGCAAACAATACTCTCAACACCAAAGCCACGGGTTCTAATGCCGCTTGATCACTGGCCGAAAAAGAATCCCACTCAGAGGCGATGTGCTGAATGTCATAAGTGTGTCACTTTTATTTGCAGCAAATGTCATGTTGGACTTCATATCAACTGTTTTCAGCCATATCACACACGTTAGAATGTGTTTTTAATTTGTATTTTGTAAGTAAATAAAAGTTTTGCTAATGCCTAGCGTATGAATATTTAGACATCCCTTAATTTCACCCTAAATAAAAATTTTCAATTAAAACAAAGTTTTCTTGATACCTTAGGATATTTTTCGGTAGACCCCATAAATAAAAACATTTTTTAAAAAATATACAGAGGGTCAGGTTTTGAAGGGTTAACAGGAATTTTCGTCCGTAGAGATACTTATGGAAATGTTCGAGAGTTTTGACGACTGCCAGCAATTCTCTACGGGTCACGCAATAGTTTCGCTCCGGCTTTGACAGTGCCTTACTGAAGTAGCCAATGACTTTTTCTTTTCCTTCCTGCATCTGCGACAGTACACCACCAATTCCTACATTGCTGGCATCCGTATCGACAATGAAGTCTGTGTCGAACTGTGGGTACGTCAGTATTGGGGCTTGAGAAAGGGTAGACTTCAGTGTTTCAAAAGCTTGCTGACATCGTTCTGACCATTGGAAAGGGACATCATCATTTGTTAACTTGTGGAGCGGTCGAGCTATATCTGCAAATCCCTTTACGAATCGTCGGTAATAGGAACACAGCCCCAGAAAGCTTCTCAAGTCGTGTTGGTTCTTCGGGACAGGCCAACTTCTCACAGCTTCAGTCTTGTCAGGATCAGTTCTTATTCCTTCTGAGGTGATAACGTGGCCAAGATATTTCACCTCCTTACAGAACAGATGGCATTTCTTGGGATTGAGTTTCAACTTGGCTGCTGAAAGCTTCTTGATCACTTCTTCGACATTCTGGAGGTGGTCTTCGAATGTCTTTCCCAGTACTATCACGTCGTCTAGGTACACCAGACAAACCTTCCAATTGAGCCCTTGTAGCACATTTTCCATAAGTCGCTCGAAGGTGGCGGGAGCGTTACATAGTCCAAATGGCATAACGTTAAAGTGCCACAGCCCATAACCAGTCGTAAATGCGGTCTTCTGCTTGTCTTGTGGATCCAGTTCAACTTGCCAGTATCCACTCTTCAAATCTAACGTTGAAAACCATTTGGCGCCAACCAAGCTGTCAAGGGTGTCGACGATTCTGGGTAAGGGATAGCTGTCCTTTAAGGTTACGTCGTTGAGCTTCCTGTAGTCAACGCAGAACCTGGTAGATCCATCCTTCTTCCTAACCAACACTATCGGAGAAGCCCAAGCACTTTGCGATGGTTCTTCCATGTTCTTCACCAGGTTGTTGACTTCTTCTTGCTTAGCCCATGGAACTCTTCTTTTAATCCTTCTTGCTCAATTTTTATTGTCCTTATATCTTCGACCAATTTCTCTTGAACTGCCTTAATTTCTTCTTTGCTTGCTTTAATTTCTTCCTTCATTTCTTCTTGTGCTAATTTCATTTCGTCCTGTCCAGCTTCCATTTTATTCTTCAATTCTTCCTGTCCACATTCCATTCTTTCTTGTCCAGCTTCCATTTTATTCTTCATTTCTTCCTGGCCTACCTTCATTTCTTCCTGGCCTGCCTTCATTTCTTCCTGGCCTGCCTTCATTGCCTTCATCATTTCCATTAAAGCCTTTATTTATTCTTCCATTATTGTCGTTTATTTTCTTGTTACTGGCATAAGGCTTCAAAATTCTTTTTCACTTCGGATCTCTTCTACGATCTGTCGCACTAACCTTCTTCGGGAATCTTCAATTCCCTTATTATCCCACTCCTGACACCAAATGTGACGTGTTCGGTCACAGAAAACACAATTAACAAAACAAATCAACGAATTTATTTAAGTACTAAAGTTAATTTGACTACACTACAGTTATAAACAAGTCTGCACAATTTATTTCACTAAAAGTCTCCTTTAATCGCCGTTCCGGTAGACACTATCTATCGCTCTCTACGAACTCTCTATCGCCACTATGGTTCGCCTGTATCGCCTGTCGATCGCTTCCAAACATCAGCTGTCCACTGTAAACTAACTCGGTGTGAGTGTCTCGTTCGCCTTTTATAGTCTTCTCAGCCTTTTTCTAGGGTATTCTACAGCCGTCTAGTAATCCAATTGTTTTCCCATTGATCTTTGCTGGTGTTTTCTAGATGTTTCAGGAAAGCCGAGAATATTCCTTATGTAATCAGGGAAGATGTTCACTAATTATGCTCACACCAACTTAATTGGCAAGTACTCGTAACAATACTTTTTATTTAATGGTATACCCTCAGGCACTTCAATGAAAATATTTTCTTCAAGAAACCCATTCAAGAAAGCAGTTTTTACATCAAACTGTTGGATTTTTAACTGCTGCTTTGCTGCAATAGAAAGTAAAATTCTTATAGTCATACCTGGTTGTTGGAGAAAATATTTCCTGATAATCAAGATCTTTAATCTGATTAAATCCACGTGCACATAATCGAGCCTTATAACGTGCTTGATTGTTTTCATTCCTTTTGATTGCAAAAACACATTTCGTAGTAAGAGTTCGCTCATTTGATCTTTCTACAGCACTCCAAGTGTTGTTTTCTTCATGTGCAGATAATTCTTCCTTAATAGCCTGCAACCATTCATTTTTCTGTGAACTCCGTAATGCTTCATCGTAAGATTGAGGCAATGATAACTCAATAAGATTGACTTCTAAACGTCTATTATTTCTTGTCCTTAAAGTCATTTTCCGTTGTGGTATGTCTCCTATTTCTTGAGATTGCTCATAAGCTGAATCATTACTATTACAACTCAAGGGACTGTTATCAGAGTCTGACGTTATGGTTTCATTTGATGTATCATTTGAATTACTTGTTTCTGTTTCATTATTTTGTATCAATCTCTCTTCATCTTCATCAATAATACATATTCTTGCGATGTTATTTCTTACTTCTGAAACTTGATGTTCATCAAAAACCACATTTCTAGATATCTTAACTGACTTTTTGTTTATGTCAAACATTCTGTAACTAGTGTTGTCATAACCAATTAGTATCATTTTCTCACTCTTCTTTTCTAATTTTGTTCTTAATTGATTTGGTATATGAACATATCCAACACTACCAAACACTTTTAAGTGACCTAATTGTGGCTTGGTACCGTGCCATAATTCATGCGGTGTTTTACCTGGAGTCTGACTAGAAGATGTTCTATTCAATATATAAACTGCACAGTTCACAGCTTCTGTCCATAGGTATAGTGGCACATCTCTTCCATATAACATGGAACGAGCACTCTCTACTATGGTTCTATTTTCTCTTTCTGCACGCCCATTTTGTTCTGGAGTATATGGGGCAATAAGCTCATGAACTATCCCCTTCTTGTCAAGATATTCTTTAAAAACTTTATTAACATATTCTCTTCCATTATCAGTATGTAATATTCTGATATTGTGTATGTATTTATTCTTAACCATACTATTATATTTTTTGAATATTTCCATGACATCACTTTTATTTTTCATAAAATATACATGCCTGTAACTTGTTGCTGCATCTTTGAATAACACAAAATACTTCATTCCTTGAATCGATGTGTGACTCATCGGTCCACAGACATCACTGTAAACTAAGTCACCAGGCTGTATTTCTCCTCGTGAAGATTTGTGAAATGGAAACTGGCATTGCTTTCCATAAGCACATGCCTCACACACAAAGTTCTTTTCATCAATTTCAATTATCTTTAAACCTTCAACAACATTATTGGCACAGATTTTTTTAATTTCCTTTATGTTAATATGACCAAGTCGCTCATGCCACACCTTAATATCACTTTGATTATTCTGTACCAGGGTGCAAGTATCTGAAATGATTGTTTTTATATTCAACTCATATAAATTATTTTCTCTGATTTTGGCACTCATTACAACTTCATTGTCTTTATAAATTAAAGCATGAGAATCTTTCTTTATAATAGTGTAACATTTTCGAATTATAACTCCTTCTGAAAATAAATTTCTTCGTAAGCTTGGGACATATAATACTTCATGCAGTTCACTGGTTTCCCATTGTCCATCAACATATCACTTTATTTAACACTTTACCAATGCCTGCGACTTCTACAGATTGTTTGCTTCCTAATGTCAATGATTTCTGATTGCATTCAGATAATTCTAAATTGAAATCTTTCCTAAATGTCATGTGCGCAGAGGCCCCGCTATCCATGATCCATGCATTTTCTTCAGTATTATAGCTCACTTTTTTGTTCATAAATAGACTCAAGTTTAGCTATTATTTCTTTAGCGGTTTCACAGTTCTCTATCAACGTAATTTGTTTGAAATCCATTGAAGAGGTGATAATAAACATTGCCATGCCATCATTTTTTCAACCAATCAGCAGTGTTTGTTTCTGATTTTGATATGGAAATATCGATTCCTTTTGCCTTCAAAGCACATTTGATTTGAAACTTCCACTGTCTCAAGTTATTTCCATCAATTTTTTCTAAATTCATTGATCGCGTGGGATCCATTTTGAGATTATTCTAACAATGATTATTCCACTTTTTTGCCTTATTATTCTTGAATATCTACAGCAGAACGTTCTGGGCCCATAACCTATTGACTATAGGGCAGCAAGATTTCAATAATAAAAAAGTTTTCTTGATAACTAATGTTTTTTATTAGTAGCGATGCACTTTTCAAGGCAATAACACAGAGAATATCAAAATAACAAAATAAACAAAAACCATGGCTACGCATATAAAGCCGTGACACATAACGGTAATATCAAAAACCAGTTTTATTAAATGTGGCCAGTGTTAAATTTTCTTATTTTAACAGTAATTTTGGCGCCATGTAGGCCGCACACAAAGAAAGTCTCACATCGGTCTCCTAGGACCAATAACGCAGTCAACGTGTTAATAATATTTAAAAATGTTTTACAATCATCCGACCGCTGAATCAAACAACCTTATATTATTTTTCAATAAAGATATAAATATTACTTAATAGTATCATCCTAGTTCTAAATAAAAATTGATTTTCGTTTTATATTCAATTCTCTAATTATTTAATCATATCGATCGTCGAAGTGAACCCTAATTTTAAGTAGGTAGTACTACTACACTCGTATGTACCTGTTATATAAATGGTTGAAGTAAGAATTTTTGTATTAATAAACGTCAATAAACTTTTTTATCTAAAATCTAACCTGTATAATGCAAAATAATGATGACTGTTCTTGCCGAAAAGCCCTCTAGAATTAATGTATATAATGTATAGTATACATTAAATTGAAATACCTAATTAAGAGGGCGGCAAAATTGTCTTCCGCTTCGGGCAGCCGATACCTATGCTACGCCACTGCCTGAAGGGTGTTGATTTCTGGGCATTTATCCTCTTCTATACATTTAAGAACATACTGAACAACTTAACATTTTGTGACTTAAGATTATTCTGCATTCAATGAGCGATTTGTAATATGTATTAATTTACAATTCTTCTACCCGAAGAAGGCACTGTGTGCCGAAATAATTATTGTGGATTTTAATAAATTTATTTTTAACCTTTTAATTGTGTGTTATTGTGTATAATGGAGTTACAATAGTTGAAAGCCTCATCGATCCAATTTTTAGTTTCTTTCTGATTGTATTGTAGCAGTGTGTTCATGTATACTGAAATGTATTACACAACAAGCTTTATGAGCATTTATTAATTGTTAAAATACCATTTAAAAACTGGATTAGAAAAACATGAAGAATAATGTGAAATAAAATGTTCACACTTGCTCTCCCATTCCTTTCTTAAGTTTCTGCAGTAAACCCAGACCAGATTAACCAAATGCTAAACACAAATTATATGATCTATTACCTATGCAATGTTGGTACAATTGTTGTTTAAGAAGTGGTAAGGTCTCTTCATGAACATTGCAGTTTATAAACAAGTCTACCAAATATAACCACAGTATACCTCTAACCAGTAGTGACAAGGTCAAATTTTGAGCTGTACGGTCATGCGCGAGTTGTGTCCACTAAGAACATGGCGTCCTATAGTACAGCTGATTGTTGTTTACATTGTTAAGCGTCTGTTTGTCTGTTGTATAACCACTTATAGATTGAAAGCATTGAGGTCGTCCATATTTGCATATTTGCTGTGTATTTGGTATTTAGTATTCAATAGTTTTATAGTCGTGTAGAAGTAAGGAAATATAATTGCATTAGGCTTTAGGAGTTGTTTAAGTAGTTATTTATATTAAGGAAAGTAGTAGTAGTGCGTAATGGACATCGAAATAAAACGATCAAACACAGCAAGCAGATGATGCTCTGCGTCCAATTGTCGGAACAATGATAAAATACAAAAGACACAGTTTCTTCAAGTTTCCGAAAGATCCAAAAAGGTACGTATAGTTATGGTTTAAATGGTAGTCGGATCATTAATGTTAATGCTGTATTTCAGATGTAAGCAGTGGATAATGAATTGTAATAGACCAGCCCTATTAAATAAAACAGCAGACTATTGCTACAAAAATTGCTATTTATGTGTTTGGCATTTCGAGGATAACATGTTTTTAAACAACTTACGGAATCGTCTGCAACCAACTGCAATACCAACGAAGTTTATATGGCCTGAGGAAGGTTTGTGAATATGAAATTTCACCAAATCGTTATCAAATTATTTTGTCATTAATGTATATACATATAAATTTTATATTGCTAATATGTTCTTTATAAGTTGGAGTAATTAACTAATAATTGGTATTGATGTTTTAGTTGTAGAACTAACAAATAAAAAAAATGTACCAATACAACCATCCACGTCAGCAGTGGTTACAGACATAGCAACACAACCATCAACATCAGCCATAGTCACAGAATGCAATCCTTTTCACATAGTATAAGAAACAAATAAGAACATGCCACTACCAACCGAGTTAGAAACAGATAAAGCTGGTCCATCTACAAAAACAATATTAATTCAAACACCAAAGTATTTGTCTACGCACAGACCTCGAAAACAGAAGTTACGACAAGAAATAAAAAAAGTGAAAACTGAAAATGTACAATTACAAAAACAGTTACATCATACTGAAGAAGAAAGTAAAGAAGAGAAGACTCGGCAGTTATTATTGTTATGTGAAGAGTAACTACCTCCTGCCTTGTGTAACTTTATGAAAATACAAGTACAATTTATACTACATGGTAGAAAAAGTGATTCCGAAGAGTTTAAACATTTTTGCTTACAACTGTATTTTCGAAGTCCGATAGCCTACAGTTTTATAATTGTAAGTAAAACATTGTAACCTTCAGTGCGTATGTTAAGGAGAATTACGTCAAATTGGGAATTTGCACCTGGGTTCAATGACATTGTTTTTAACACTTTAAAGTTAAAATGTGAGCAACTTTCTGCTGAAGAAAAATGTTGTGTTTTGTGCCTCGATGAAATGTCCCTCAAAGGAAAACTTTTCTATAGCATTGCTCGTGACGAAATTATTGGTTTCATGCAAACCAATTGTACAAGAAGCATGAACTGTGCTAACGTTGCTATGGTTATAAAGGCACGTGGAGTGTTGGAGTGGGCTTTCGGCAGGGCCTTGATCATCAGCCCGCCAGCTGTTGCGAATAAAGTCAGGGGTTCTGCAGCACAAACGGAGTTATTTAATCTTGCAGTCAAGAACCTGAAACCGTTACTGATCTCAAGGCAAGAGGATTCGGAGCAGTTGGGCGAGTCGGAGTCCAAGTCTGGTTCGGAGGAGGTTTCTGACTCGTGTGGGAAACGCCGCAAGAGGTCGCCAGGGAGGAGTCAAGAAAAAAGAACGAAGATAGATCGGATAAGCATCCTCGAGGATCAGATGAAATAGATGTTCGAAACGATCAGCGCACGATTTCACGGCATGACGAGAGCACCGGAGAAGGCTTCAACGAGTGAAGATGAAGATGCGTCAGATGAGGACAGTGAGGGCTCCAAAACCTGGCAAGCGCCAGATTTGAATTTTTCAGATCCAGTGGATCTTTATTTTTTGCCTGAGGTTAAAGAAGCAGACCCTAATGTCCCGGAGCCAACTCCGGTCATTAAAGCAGAGGGCGTAAGCTGTCAGAGTTTTGGGTAAGTCGTGGAATAAAATTCGGTATAAAGATGTGCAGAAGCGCTTACAAGCAGCACCAGTTTTTGGGGCCCTTAAAGTCAATAGCCAACTGGGAAGCTTGGCGGTCAGATCTTTTGCTTCGAACTTATTAATTAAACTAGATGATACCCTAGGCACCACTTGCCACGGTCTTTTGAATCAGAAAATAGCTCTGGCAGAAGCTCTAAAGAATCTGACCGTGAAGCACCCAGCAATGGCGGAGGAGATTAAGTTAGTGTTAAGTGATTCAAAATCGGCTTTTAAGTCTGTATCGGATGATTTGTTACAATTCGTGTGAATCTGAAGGTATTGAATATAGGCGATAGGCCTTTAAGACAAAGTCAGATGTCCAAACAGCAAAACTAAACCAAATTCCCCCTTCAGCCACGCACTTTTTTTTTTCATACAAGTTCTTAGATTTATAAACAAGCATCGGCGGTAATAATATACCCTCGGCATTTCCACAGAACATGACACTTACCGATGTTCTGGAGTGTTCTTGGACTCTTTCAACACGCTTGCGACCTCTTGGCACTAGAACCTTTTTGGCCCCTGGATCATCCGTTATATTCGTTTCATCGTAGTTGAATATTTCAGATGATCGTGCATCACCGAGAACTTCACGAAGATTATTAAAATATTGTTCAATTTCAGGAGCTCCTATTGCTGCTCTCTGTCCCTTAATATTTGTAGCATTTTTCTTATAGATAAACCGTTTCTAGTAGCAAATGCTTCTATGAAATCGTAACCAGGTCTGCCACCTTTCCATTGAGGTACAAACCTCCCTTGCTTATTTACGAACTTTTCGATCACACTGCGTATATCCGATTTGCTCATGGGGAACCCCCAATCGCCAACTGTTCCCAGGGTTTCTGCTATAAGTTTTTCTTCTTCTTTGGATAAAACAGGAGGATGACCCGGTGTTCCTTCATGTTTCTTGTGGATTTTGTACAGCAACGTGGTTCTGTTTATGTTGTATTTCACTGACGCTGCTTTTTGAGATAACTTTTTCGATCTTATATCGCTTAACGCCTGTTGCAAGGTTTCCTCCGTGTAGTTTTTGTAATTACGGGCACCTAGTCGCTTCTTATACACTCGAACCATCTTTTTAGTAAACACTGCACGCTTAGAAACAACCGAAAAACTATTGAAATATAAATCTAACCTCAAACTGAACGACTGCGGCATGGTTCGTAAGCAGAACTATGGCTTAGTCGGGCAAGTTCCGCTGTGTCAAAGTAGCCCCGGCGCTTGTCAAAGTAACCCGGAAAGTCAAAGTAGCCCCGGTTTACGGTATTGCACTTAACACGCTCCTATTTAAAATTGCGAATCCAAACATATTTAAAACAACACACAATGGATATTATGCGGAATAAATTAACAGTCAGACACAAACTCACTAAAGCCATATTATTTAATCACGTTTAGTTATCTTCAAATGTTTTTATTATCTATTTATAACCATTTGTTGCAACCACATTTTTCTTTATATTTTAGATTCTCTAGGTATACAAATACGTATTATATTACCTATTGTAGATTCAGTCCTTTAGTTCATTTTATGGTTTCATTATACATATTATATTTGAAATAAGAGATTAGGATAACTTCTAAGTATTAAATATATATAAATATTTTAATATTTCCGTTGTGATGTCACGTCTTGGTAATTTTATAATTATCCTATTCAAATTGGCCTTTACCCAAAAGATAGTGCGATGACCTGGTCAACACGGGTGTTTTGCATCTTTGTTTACTATTTATATTATATTATTATTAATATTATTTATCTGTATAAGTTGATTTGTAAGTTAAAAATATATATAAAATCATGTTTTAATTAGTAAATATGCCGACATTCATTTGGTGAAAGTGAGAAATTCGAGAGAGAACTGAAATCATTACTTTTTTCTCACACTCATAACATCTTGTAAATTGTATGTATGCATATGTAACCATGTTAATTTTTCTTTATTCGTTTTCCCTCTTATAATTTGTAAGGTTTTAATTTTAAAAAAATATCTTGTATTTTTAAATTGTTACTTTCATATTGTAAGAATTAAAATTTTCACATTCTGTTCGTAACTTTATTACCTTTTTTCAAAGTATATGGTACCTTCCTCGTCTAATATTTCCAATAACCGATTTCATATTTATACTTTATTTGCTTCTATCAAGTTACCTAGATATTTATAACGGTGGGCTACCGTCAGGTATCCCATATTATACTGGTAAAATAGGTAATATAAGCGCGTTTTGAACGCAGTACACAATAGCCACGTAAGAAACCTTGAGAGTGACTGCGATAGCTGTCCGTTCCCGGGCAGCGATACTACTTCCACACTAAGGCTTCAGTTTACTACGCTGGTTAGCGTTCCAGTTCTAGTACATTTCACTGGTATGTAGGTATGGGTAACACAGTGTCGTATCACACAAAAGTGTTGACACTTTTCAGTGTGTCAGGTGTGTTGAAACAGCTCATATGAAACCAATGACACTTAACACAGTTGCGACACACGAGCGAGCTGAGGTTCGCTTGTATGGGAATCAGTGGGTATCGTTGGGTGTCATCGTGTCGTCAGTGTTAGACGGTTTCAGATGCCATAGAGTGTATCATTGTGTCGTGTTGTATCGGTTGGGGTCGTTTTTAGCGTTTGTCGTTTCGTATCAGACAGTCGCAAGCTTGCTTACAAGTTACGAACGAATCAACTTTAAGCCAGTCCCATAGATAATAGAAGTGTGGGTTAAAAAGATGAAACCATAGATATGTGAAACTGACAAGAAACAATAATGCAAAACAATATTTTATTTATGTAGGTATAAGTAAATAAATAATCCGTCTTGTATTTATACTTTATTTTTTATATCAAGTTAACAAGTTTCACACTTTTAATTTTTTTAACACAAATTTAATGTATTACTTATCGTTCTAATAAATAATTTTCTAATTCAAACAATATTTTTATATTTTATGTGAGAACTGTCTCTGTTTATGCAGAACTTAACATAAGCCTAACGCTATCGCCACTCTATGGTATACGTATCACATGCAAACGTGTCAGCAATCGTTTCAAAACTGCGATTGCGTATGTGAATCTTTTACTGTGTCATATGAAACAATTGTGTTGAAACAGTGTGTTGATACAGCACACGGTATCAGTGTTACTGTATCGACACACTAAAATTTTGTGTGTTACCCATGCCTACTGGTATGTGACGATCATCGATGGTATCGACGTGTCGTCCCTCATATGGAGAGATAACAAATGTGTTACTCTGCTTTGAACATATGCTGGTAAAGTTCCTGTAACTAACGTTAAACGCTTTGACAAAAAAAAAAAAGGAAATGTAGATGTGGACTGCCCAAATGTTATCAAAGAATATAACCGAATAATGGGTGGGGTGGATCTGATGGATAGTTTTATAGGACGTTATCGGATTATGCTGAAAAGTAGAAAATGGTACTTAAGAATTTTCTATCATTTACTAGATTTAAGCATGGTAAACGCATGGCTATTATACAAACGTGTATTGACTTTAAAAGGAAAGCAGTCGGAAATATTATCACAATCAAAATTTAGAACCCAAATGGCAAACTGTATGTAATGTTGCATGTTCTAATGTTGTAAAACGGGGTAAACCAAGTGTTAATCTGGAAAACGCTATTCAAGCTAATAAGCAAGAGACAAGGTACAACATGTTCCCCCAAAGGATGTACGAACACACCAGGTTGGGCACTGGCCAATCCACACAGAGAAAAGAACCAGGTGTAAATTTCCAAGTTGCAAGGGTTACACTGACATAACATGTGAAAAGTATGGCGTAGTTCTCTGTTTAAATAAAAAAATAATTGTTTTAGAAGTTTCCACCAATAAAATAAATATTTTTGCAACATTAACAAATTTTAAAAATGTAAGTATTTTTGAAATAATTTTTTTTAAATTATTTTTCCCGTTTTCCTACAACTATATTTAAATTAAACCCATTTTTTTTAAAACCAAAATTAAAAATTATGCATTTAGGGGATATAAGTAGTCTCTTTTAAGAATAATCAGTTGGTACAACTAACGTTAATTGAACAAACCTATATAAAATGATTAGAAAGCGAAATAGGACAATTATTTATTAATTATTCATCTATTCGAGGTGAAGGACTAATTAACCCTTTCACGACCACGGGGACATATGCGTTCCTGACAAAAAAAATAAAAAACAAAATATCTAAGAGACTGACATCCGTATTAAATAAAAATATGCCTTTGAACGTGTCTTTATTATATTTTTGACTGGCAACATAGTACAGGAAGCGCCTATTTTTGTCTATAGTCATTAGAAGTTGACAGTTTGTTTGGCGCGAAAACTTAACATTTTATGAAAAAATTTAGAGAGTGTAAAGTGCCTTCAAACTTATATCACTGTGAATTAATATTGCCTTGTAAGTAAGTTATCATTTTATATACTGTTACGAGTACTTGCCAATTAAGTTGGTGTGAGCATAATTAATGAACATCTTCCCTGATTACATAAGGAATATTCTCGGCTTTCCTGAAACATCTAGAAAACACCAGCAAAGATCAATGGGAAAACAATTGGATTACTAGACGGCTTTAGAATACCCTAGAAAAAGGCTGAGAAGACTATAAAAGGCGGACGAGACACTCACACCGAGTTAGTTTACAGTGGACAGCTGATGTTTGGAAGCGATCGATAGGCGATACAGGCGAACCATAGTGGCGATAGAGAGTTCATAGAGAGCGATAGATAGTGTCTACCAGAACGGCGATTAAAGGAGACTTTTAGTGAAATAAATTGTGCAGACTTGTTTATAACTGTAGTGTAGTCAAATTAACTTTAGTACTTAAATAAATTCGTTGATTTGTTTTGTTAATTGTGTTTTCTGTGACCGAACACGTCACATTTGGTGTCAGGAGTGGGATAGTAAGGGAATTGAAGATTCCCGAAGAAAGTTAGTGCGACAGATTGTAGAAGAGGTCCGAAGAGAAGAAGAATTTTGAAGCCTTATGCCAGTAACAAGAAAACAATCAGCAATAATGGAAGAACAAATAAAGGCTTTAATGGAAATGATGAGAGCAATGAAGGAAAAAAATGGAATGTGGACAGGAAGAATTGAAGAACAAAATGGAAGCTGGACAAGAAAGAATGGAATGTGGACAGGAAGAATTGAAGAATAAAATGGAAGCTGGACAGGACGAAATGAAATTAGCACAAGAAGAAATGAAGGAAGAAATTAAAGCAAGCAAAGAAGAAGTTAAGGCAGTTCAAGAGAAATTGGTCGAAGATATAAGGACAATAAAAATTGAGCAAGAAGGATTAAAAGAAGAGTTACAGGAAGTACGACAAGAATTGGAGATACGACAAGAAAAGCTAAGAGATGAGTTGAAAGAAGAAGTACAAAAGGAAGTAGAGAAGATGAGACAGAAGTTCGAGAACACAAAACCGGCAAGTGAAGTAAAGTCCGAAGACACTGCCAAGACGATTAGAATTAAACCACCGACTTTCGACGGAAAAGTTTGCTGGTCTGTATGCAAACGACAGTTCGAGGCAGCGGCAGAAGCAAACAACTGGAACGATTTTGAGAAAGCAACGGCGCTGGTCATAGCTCTGCGAGGAGAAGCATTGGACGTCCTTCAAGGTATTCCAGAGCGCAAACAACGGGACTTCTCTGCGCTGCTAGAGCGACTTGAAATGAGATATGGCGACAAACATTTGCAACAAGTGTACCAGACTCAACTGAAGTGTCGCAATCAGAAGACATCAGAAAATCTACAGGAGTTCGAGGCCGATGTGGAACGTCTAGTTAGATTGGCCTATCCTACCGCTCCGCAGGACTTCACAGACCAACTAGCAGTCTCAACATTCGTCGATGGCGTGAGGGACACCGACTTACAGCAAGTTCTTCGTTTGGCCCGCCATAAGACTGCGAGTGACGCACTGGCGCACGCCTTAGAATTCGAAGCTGCAAAACAAGCTTCCAAGGGCCACGTGCGTGTACGCCAAACAGCTGTTGAACACGACGAATACAAGAATGAAGTCACAAGGCTGATTAAAGAATGCGTCGAAACTGTCAAGAGGACTACCATCAACGACAAGAGGGAATCGGCTAAATGTTGGGAATGCGGGAAGGTCGGTCACTTTTCCCGAGACTGTGGCCAAAATAAAGGAAGACCAAGGTGCTGGGAATGTGCAAAGCGCGGACATTTACAGCTAGACTGCCCTAAACGCCACGAATGCGTCGAAACTGTGAAAAGAACTATAAACATTCTAAAAACAAAAACAAAAAAACAAATAATCTTAACTACAACCCGAGCACTTTAAAATCATTAAGAAACAAAATAGAATCCAATAATTTAATAATAACCAGAGCTGACAAGGGTAAAACGGTAATAGCGTTAGATAAAAAAACATATTTACAAAAAACAAAAGAATTTTTGTCAGACTCAAAATACTTAAAAATAAAAAACCCTACAAATAAGTTCCAAAAACAATTAAAAGAGTTATTAGCAGAATGTAATTTTTTCTTCCAGTCTACAAAATATAAAGTAATTAATAGCAACCCTCAACCCCCTAAATTATACTCTTTTATCAAACTACACAAAGTGAATACACCAATTAGACCAGTCGTTTCATTTGTTACAGCTCCTTCCTACTTATTGTCAAAACAGTTAGTTTCAATTTTAAATAATTATTTAAACTGTTCCAGTGAATTCTCCATAAAAAATTCTAAAGAATTAGTTCAAAAGATTATAAATATTCAATTACCAGTTAATAGCATATTCGTATCATTTGATGTAACTAATCTTTTCCCATCAGTACCACCTAACGAAGTAATAAAAATTATAAAAAACGCATTACAGTTAAACAACACAAATCCAGTTATTATAACTGAAATTATTTCAATTCTGAAAATCTGTGTAGAACAAAATTATTTCTTGTTTGACAACGAATTCTATACCTGCAAAGAAGGTTTAACGATAAGCAATCCACTCAGCCCTATATTAGCCGAGTTGTTCATGGCAAATCTCGAACAGATTATCAAAAATTCCGCTCTTTTTAACAGATGTTTGTATTGGTATAGGTTTGTAGACGATATACTAATTTGTTTCACTGGTTCCCATAGGCAATTAGACAATTTACTACATTTTTTAAATAACCTTCACCCGAACATAAAATTTACAATGGAAAAAGAATCAAGCAACCAAATAAATTTCCAAGCTCAATAATAAACACACTTTTTCAATATTTCACAAACCTACTCATACAGACATTGTTATAAATAATAAATCGTGCCACCCTATCTCACATAAACTAGCTTCATTTCAATGCATGTTACATAGTTTGTTAGATATCCCAATGTCAGAAGGAGACTATAACAAGGAACTATCAATTATAAAGCAAATATCAATTGCAAATAACTATAACACAAACATCGTAGATTCTCTATTAAAGAAAATAAACTATCAGAACAGTTTAAATTTAGTATACCCCAAGATTAAAGGAGACAATCAAAAATATAAAACCATAACATTCATAGGACAGCCAACAAATTACATTTCACCCTTACTACGCAAAAATAATTGTAAATTAGCTTATAGAACTAACAATAATTTAAGTAAGTACATTAAGAATAATAAAGATAAAACAGACAGGTCACACAAATCCGGTATTTATAAATTAAATTGCAATAGCTGTGAAATGTATTATATAGGTAAAACATCTAGAAATTTCGAAACGAGGATTAATGAACATAAAAGATCGTACAACAACAATAAAACAGATTCTAATTATGCTAACCATCTTATTACTAAAAATCATGATTTCGATGAAAATTTCAAAATCCTACATACAGAAAATAATAAACAAAAACTAGCATTTTTAGAAATACTAGAAATTAATAAGTCAAAAACTACCAAAACTTTAATAAATGAACAAACAGATTTAAGCAACTCCCCACTTTTAAATTTATTTCCATCTCCTACCCTTACAACTAGTATATAAGTCTATTTTGCTGTAAATTATGCTAAGTAACAAGTAACTTCCGAAGAAGCCAAAGTTTGGCGAAACAATTGTCAAGTGCAATAAACAACAATTGAAATTTAATATAAGCGTTTTATTTAAAGTAGAGAACTATAATCGATGACAGAAGCGAATCGGCCAGATGTTGGCAATGTGGGAAGGTCGGTCATTTTTCCCGAGACTGTGGACAAAACAAAGGAAGACCAAGGTGCTGGGAAAGTAGAAAGCACGGACATTTAGAGCGAAACTATCCGGCCGAGGAACGCCGTGCGGATCAACAGCGGCTACAAATATACGACTTCAGCATCGAGCATCGTGCTGGAAAACAACATGGTAACGCTGATGCCCTCTCGCGAAGACCATGCTCGAAGAACTGCAAACATTGCATGGCCGCCGAAAAGAAGGAACCAGTCAACTTGGCAAGGATTTGTCAGACGATTGTGGAACCTGAAGAACACTGGCAGAACGAAGACCTGGCGAAAGACCAAGATAACGACGAAGACATTAAACCGATACTGCGGTGGAAAAAGGCAGGAACAGCACGACCTACCTGGGCAGATGTTAGCAGTACGAGAACCATCACGAAGAGCTATTGGGCCTTATGGGATTCGCTCATCATCGAGAATGGGGTACTAAAACGAGTGTGGGAAAGCCCTGACGGAACTAAAATTCGACATCAAGTAGTTCTCCCGAAGAACAGAGTCAACGAGGTGCTGAAAGAAGTCCATGGAGGTGTTGGTGGAGGACACTTCGGAGTAACAAAGACGTTGGAGAAGGTGCGAGAGCGATTTTATTGGCTAAAGTGTAGAAGAGACGTCGAAAATTGGTGTAGGAAGTGCCCAACGTGTGCGTCAGCCAAGGGACCTCAGACTCGAAGCCGAGGACGAATGAAACAGTACAATGTTGGTGCCCCATTTGAGAGAATAGCTCTGGACGTAGCAGGACCATTCCCAACAACAGCTGCTGGCAATAAGTACATCTTGGTAGTGATGGACTATTTTAGCAAATGGCCCGAAGTGTACGCAATCCCAAACCAAGAAGCTACTACGGTCGCTGGAATGCTGGTGAACCAATGGATCAGTCGGTATGGACGATCACCAGACAGACTGGGACCAGCACATACCTTTGTTCCTGTTGGCCTATCGAAGTGCGGTTCATGAGACCACCGGCAGAACACCAGCCAGCATTATATTTGGAAGAGAGCTGAAGTTACCGATGGACATCCGGTTTGGACACCCAGAAGATCGGCGACCTTCGGCTACCGACTACGCACAGCAGCTAGAGGAACGACTCGATACCATCCATAGAGCCGTTCGTAACAAAATCCAAGTAGGGAGTGACCGCATGAAGATCGAATTTTATATGGCCTGACTACAAAGTGACTAATAAATGTAAGAATATAAATAAAAATGTCATATGTATTGTGACGTGTTCGGTCACAGAAAACACAATTAACAAAACAAATCAACGAATTTATTTAAGTACTAAAGTTAATTTGACTACACTACAGTTATAAACAAGTCTGCACAATTTATTTCACTAAAAGTCTCCTTTAATCGCCGTTCCGGTAGACACTATCTATCGCTCTCTATGAACTCTATCGCCTCTATGGTTTGCCTGTATCGCCTATCGATCGCTTCCAAACATCAGCTGTCCACTGTAAACTAACTCGGTGTGAGTGTCTCGTTCGCCTTTTATAGTCTTCTCAGCCTTTTTCTAGGGTATTCTACAGCCGTCTAGTAATCCAATTGTTTTCCCATTGATCTTTGCTGGTGTTTTCTAGATGTTTCAGGAAAACCGAGAATATTCCTTATGTAATCAGGAGAGATGTTCATTAATTATGCTCACACCAACTTAATTGGCAAGTACTCGTAACAATACAAATAACATGTGCGGTGTATGTTAAGTTCACTTACGTTACACGAACGACAGAAACTGCTTTACTGAATACCCTTCCTAATAAAAAATATTGACAAATCTATAGTGTCATTATATGTTACTCTTAGCGACCATAGGGACCATATGTCCCTAAAAATTCCCAAAATACCATTGAAGTTTTTTTTATTTTTATTTATAAATATGATTTTTTGATGCTTAATGAGTAATTAAAAACGGTACATAAATCTCCGTTACCTTATGGTCCTGAAATGATATAATTAATAAATTACCCTTCGAATTACATTTACCCGGTTATCAATATTGTAGTCCTGGAACGAAATTGACTGAACGATTAGCTAGAGGAGATCCAGGTACAAATTCTCTAGAAAGGGCGTGTAAATAACACTATATTGCTTATCGAAATTTAAAAGATATATCCTTAAGAAATCAAGCCGATCTTCAACTCGCTGACAAAGCTTGGCAAAGGGTAAAAGCAAAAGACGCTAAATTAGGAGAACGTCTGAGCGCTTGGTTAGTTACAAATACTATGAAAACAAAAGCAAAGCTAGAAATGGGAATGAAGACGACGAACAAAAGAAAAGGAAGAAAACGAACAAAAAAAACAGATAAAAAGAAAATAAATACCAAACGCTCTACTTTCAAAAACATATTATATCAAAAGCTCGAGCTGCTGTTAAATCAAAAAAACCTATAAATCTATCGGATGCTATTAGAGTTGCTCTGACAGCTGCTAGAGAGCAAGTAAAAGGACGAAAAAATGATATTAAATTTCCACCAACACGTGTTATACCTATTTCAAAAACTGGAGGTGTTTTACCATTTCTTGTGCCACTCTTTGCTGGTTTGTCTGCTATCGGAGCAGTGGCAGGAAGTGCTGCTCAAATTGCTAAAACAGTTAACGAAGCTAAATAAGCACGGAAGCAATTGATAGAAAATGAACGACATAATAGAAAAATTGAATCTATAGCCATTGGTAGAGGATTATTTCTAAAACCGCATCGCAAAAGATTGGGCCTTGGGCCTCTTTTTAAAACCAAAAAACTATTAAAAATGCTACCAGTGAGAGCAATCAATGAAATAGATTTATTGAAGTTTACAAGATATATTCCAAACTATAGAGGAACTTTTATGTTAGACGAACTACCACAAAGGCCTCGTCAAAGAGATTGCGGAATCGTAAATTTGGATAAATCAAACAAACCGGGTACTTATTGGGTAGCCTATTATAAAAAAGAAGATAAAATTGAGTATTACGATAGTTATGAAAATCTTAAACCGCCGAAGAAAATAGTTAAATATTTAGAAAAAAACATTAAATACAATTATGATAGATATCAACCTGATAACTCTATAATATGTAGTCATCTATGTTTAAAATTTCTGTTTGAAAGGACATATAAATAAAAAAAGATTTGCTCAGATGTTAGTTTTATTTACAACTATGTCTAGAACTCATGTTCACAGGAAATTCGTCAATATTGCAAACTACGAACTTTCCACAGTAGGGTAAGATAACCGCTTCTAAAATAGAGGAGTGAGGATATTGATTTGTAACGATTAATTGTGATGCAACAGTTGTTGTATTATAAGGGAAAGTGGGTCAAGGTCACAAAATGTCTATAAAGGAAGGTATTGAAATGTACAGTTAAGTAAATGGTGACTGCATCATAATGGATATAAAAAGTTAACGTTTTTGCTGAGCGAAGTGAAGAGTAAACAGTGGAGGGTATGTGTATCATCGATCTCATAAACCATACCAGACTTTTCGCAGAGGTATGAGACTTGCCCTCTGACGACAAGGTCGACAGCAGTAGTTTACAACATCGGAATGATATACCCCACAGCTCTGACAGAAAAGCAGAGGTCTGTTGTCAAGACATTCCCGACAACAGAATCCTGTTTCTTCCGTGCAGCTTTCGCGAAGACGTCTGCAAAACGCACATTGCAGTCGGGTGATGTTTAACGAAGTTGTCTGCCTGAAAGGCGTAAACACAACTGACACACGGGAAAGGTCCATGTTAAGTCGGGAAACCCTTCCAAAGAAGTGAGTTATAGCGGTTTAAATAGGTAGGATGAAGGAGGGATAGGAGTAGGGATCGTGGTTACGGTGGTAAACAGCAGTATTAAGGAGTGGGATAGTAGTAACATAGTAGTGGTGGAGGAGTATTTATATGACACACTGTTAGTGTGTTACAGTTGAAGCAGGTTAGAGGAGACGGAAAGAAGTTGTGTAAAGTGGAGAGGCAGACTACTAGAGTGGTGTGAACTCTTCAGTAGAGTAACCGTCTAGGTCATGACGAGCCTGCTCCCTCTCGTACCATGATGCACATGATACTGCGAGGACTCGTGAAACATACCAGTGTTATGACAGAAGTATCCTCGTCTACAATTATTACTATTATTTTTCCTAATTACATATCACATACATACACCCATACACAATTTACAATACATACATACATATTTACATACTAACTAACATTAAACTTACTTACTCTACATCTATATACCATACCTACATACTAACTTATACTAGACTTAAAAAAACTACCCCTTTCCCCCCCCCCCCGGATCATTCGGTACATGTGCCAACTGCTGCGCCAGCTTCTGCGCACTCACACAGAGCCGCTCGTACCTCGGACGCTTCGCTTCCACCTATTGCCTTAGGACGTCTTCTTCGAAACGCAACTTCTCCCCTTCTTCCACTAGCTGCGTCTCTTTCTCCGTAGTTCAACGTCTGACTTGAAACAAACAACAACTAAATTCAGTACAACGACTCCTCATTCTACTTCGTTAACAGAAGAGAATAAACAATTTCTGAAATCATTAGGATTTACATTACGCAATGAGTGATCATTTACTAGCAATTTTCCAAAAACCGCGTTACGATGAAACAACAACAATATGGAGCGATCATACATATTCACCTTTTGTAGAAACAGATAAGGTTAGTGATATAATTCGAATATGTATTCAACATCAAGATTTAATTTTACTCCTAAGTGAAAGTTTTCTTTACATCAAAGGTACATTAGTCGATTATGGTAATAACTTTAGCAATGGAATGAAACTGAATAACAACTGTGTAGCGTTTATGTTTGATGAAATCCGCTACGAACTTAACGGTATAGAAATTGATCGTAATCGAAATGTAGGAATTACTACTTCTATGAAAAAAGTTTCGTTAAATCACAATGAGAGTGCTGCATTGTATACTGCAGGATGGGGTTTGAAGGAAAACCAACTTGATAAAAACATCGTACCGTCTAATAAACATTTTAATTTTTGTGTTCCTTTAAAAATGCTACTCGGATTCACAGAAAATTATAAAAAAATTATTAGACATGAGTTAATTTTAACAAGAGCTAAATCAAACGAAAACAGTTTATCTACTTTCACCAACAATCAAGGATTATAATTATAATATTATGGAAAGTACCTCATATTACACTTAGCGATACTGCACGTCTTAAACTATATCAATTTATACAAAGCTCTAAACCAATCTCGATGGATTTCCGCAGTTGGGATTTGTATGAATGTCCCAACCTTCCAAACACCAGAAACATTGTATGGCGGGTGAAAACCAGTAATCAAATGGAAAAAAAAGATTTATTCTTTTCGCATTGCAAACTGATAAGCAAAACAAAAAAATTCTGACGCTAGTAACACTCGGACGTGTCGAGCGGCACATCAATCGCAAGTATATTGGGTACCCGGCCGACGGAACATCAATCGTCGGCCAATCTTTACTGACGGAACATCAATCGTCAGGTCCCTGGTTGCTGACGGAACATCAATCGTCAGAGCAACATCATGATCACAAAAAAACATAAATAAACGCAACTTATATCACAAAACAAAAAGGTGACCTATCTGCAATGCTTACAAGGCATGATTACCATCCTCCCAGCTTCCTCCACGAACTTTTCGTGGGGAAGAAGACCTGAGAAGTAAGCCCTCACGAATAGCCGAAATAAAATAACCGCCCAAACGGTAACAGTATGACTCTTAGTCAAACTTATTTATTTGATAAAAAATAGTAAATCAGTTTTATAAATTGTAAAATATTTAATATTAAAATTATATATATTATGTTGTTATCAGAAAATGGTGCGCACATACAAGCCGAAGACCGAAAGACGTAGTTTAGATGAAGAGAGGATCAAGACCGCCGTATCTGAAGTTACTTCGAAGGTATCATCTATTAGAAAAGCAACCGAAAAATATGGTATCAAACCTGGAACTCTGCAACATCGTGTTGAAAAGTTTAGAAAAGCTTCTGAGGAAAACCAATCGTTATCTTCTAATTTATATGGGTCAAAGTATACTGTTGCTCAAGTGTTTACTGTCCAGCAAGAGAAAATGTTTTCAGAATATTTGTTGACTTGCAGCAAGATGCATTATGGGTTATCCTTGCAGCAACTTTTGACATAAGCTTATGAGTACGCAAAATATTTGGGACGCAAATATCCAGAATCGTGGAAAAAGAATAAATGCGCCGGGAAAGATTGAGCAGCAGGATTTAGAAACAGGAATCCGTAGCTCAGCCTAAGAAAGTCTGAAAATACAAGCGCCGCAAGAAGTTTTGCATTTAATAAGACTGCAGTGGCTGAATTTTTTAACAATTATGAGCGTGTAATGTTACGCTATTTTACTCCTGACTGTATAGTAAATTTGGATGAAACAGGCATTAACACAGTCTTATCAACGCCTAAAGTTTTGGCTGAAAAAAAAACAGAGGCAAGTAGGACAAATTGTGTTAGCTGAACGAGGAGAACAAGTAACATTTTGCGGAATAGTCACAGCAGCAGGTGCTGCTCTTCCTCCTGTTTATATTTTTCCTCGAGTCCATTTCAAACCCGTTTTTAAATGGAGCTCCCCAAGGCAGTCTTGGTTTAGCAAACAGAAGCGGCTGGATGACAGCTGAATTGTATATATATATACAAGTTCTTCAACACATTCAACGACAAACTTCATATACTAAAGATAACCTAATTTTAATAATTTATGACAACCACGAGTCACATATTTCTATTGAAGCTGTCAACTATTGTCAAGACAATGGGATAATCTATCTTTCTTTGCCACCACACACGTCACACAAATTACAACCGCTGGATGTCGGCGTTTTTGGTCCATTCAAAAGTAAACTAAAAATAGCATTTAATGATTGGCACATTCGAAATATTGGTAAGACTTTATCTATTAATAACACTGCTGAACTTTCAGAATCTGCCTTTTTGGATTCCTTTACACCCAAAAACATCACAAACGGCTTTTCAAAGCCAGGTATTTGGCCATTTAACACACTTGCATTCGGGGATGATGATTTTGCACCTATAAAAATTTTCAGAGAGAGTTCTCAAGTGGAATACAAAGAAAATAATCAGCCAAAATGATGAAATTATTGATGAAAACAGACCCTTTAAGTAATCAATCGAATATTGATATTTCTGCGAATATTATTCCATCTCTGAATGAAGAAGAATATTTCCTAAAAGATAGTAATCCATCCGCACCAATATTATATGGATTGATAAAAAAACACAAAAAAGACAATCCAATTAGACCTATAGCTTCATGTATAAATGCACCAAATCAGAAAATTTGTAAAAAATTAGATTATGGTTTACCCCAAATTATAAATTTTAATCCTAAATTTTCAATAAAAAATAGTGTAGAACTAGCTAATCAACGAAAGGATTGCATTTTACCTCATAATGCTAAACTTATATCCTTTGATATTGTCAATTTGTTTCCGTCTATCCCTATTAATGAATTAAAAAATTATTTATTCCAAGAATTAAACAACTGTGACTTAGAAGCACAATAAATAAAACGAATTAAAATCCTTAATTAATGTTTGTTTATCCCAAAATTATTTCACTTTCAATAATAATATTTATTTACAAAACGATGGTGTACCGATGGGCTCAACTATTTCTCCGTTTTATGCAAACTATTTTTTAAATAAACTAGAAGAAACGATATTTGAAGACAATAATTTAAAACCCTATAGAAATTTGATTCATAGATATTATAGATACGTAGACGACATTTTAGTTATTTGGACTGGCACTGAAAGACAAATAGGTCAATTTTTAGAAATTCTTAACAAATGAAATAAAAAAATTAATTTACAGTAGAATTAGGTCTCAAAAGCATAAATTTTCTTGATCACAAAATTTGCATAAATAATGATAATAAACTAGATTTCAGCATTTTTAGGAAAAACACATTAACTGCATTATACCAAATGAATCTAATCATCCTAATAATATAAAATTAGCTGCCGTTCACTCAATGTTAAATAGGTTAGTAAATATTCCCTTAAAACATGAAGCTTTCATTCAAAAACTAGATATTATTAAAACTGTCACAAAAAATAATGGTTATAATGCAAATATTATAGACAAATTGTTAAATAAAAAATTGAAACTATTTAGTAATAATATTATTTTCCCGGTACCAAAGTCAGTTAATAGTAATAATACTTGGCGTAAAATTCCATCAGGTGATGAATTGCCACCACCTGATGAAGCCTTAGTAAGGTGAAACGATTCGTCGTGAATATTAAAATTTTTGTTAAACTCTTAAAACTTTTGTGTTTTATTTCTTATACGTCATAATGGAGTTTAAACATATAAGTGCCTCCTCAATTAAATAGTATAATTTTGTTACTCCTTAAGGATGCCCTTATAAGGCGAAATGCGCATCGAGTCGTAGTTAATAAAGTGTTAGTGAAATTTCTCAAAGTTATTCATTTTTAATATTTAGTATTAAATTTGTACTCTTGATAAAGGCATCATATGCCGAAACAATTAATGTTAATAAACCTTTTTGAAACATATAAAAGCTTCTTTTTTATTCGATTTATTATTTTTCATTATGTTTCATAAATTTCCGACTACCGAGTCTTTAGACTTTATAAGGGTAAACTTATAATAGACTATAAAACCTATAACATAAGAACAATGGAACATATGGTTGTACACTAAACTGTAGGTAAGCAATGATTTTTTAATTATAAATATTTGAATAAATTTAACGCATTTCCAGGCTACAACAAATTCCATGTTGTAGGTGGTAACTTCCAACCAAATATGGGTAAATATAACTATTATGAAATGTTGATGGCACAATTGTTGTTGAAGAGGTTGTAAGGTCTCCTCATTAATATTGCAGTTTATAATCAAGTCTACCAAATATTACTTCAAAACCTTTCCTATTTCTAACTTCACATAACATCTTTTCAGAAAAATACTTGAAAATCAAGGAAATTATAGACATAGACTTTATGAAGGAAATTGTTAGCAGATGAAGGCATAACAATTCAAATTAAGCAACGATTTAAATAAAATCACCCTCTTCCAAATACACTGATTAACATTACGAAATCAAGGAAAAAATCTTATTTTGGCCTTTTTCTCCTTCTCTTGAATAGAAAATCAACCATATCTTATACACACATCTGAATGTTACTAGTTCCATTCTGATTGTGTTCTAGCAGTATATTCACGTACAATAATGCAATGTCTTACACAACAACTTTATTGAGAATTTATTGCTTTTTATAATCCCATTTATAGAACTGGAATGGCAAACATTAAGACCAATGGGAAATGAATTGCTCACACTTGGTTTCCTATTTCTCTATTAAATTTCTGCAATAAACTAAAACCAGATTAACCAAACGCCAAAACCAAATTATTGAAGCTATTATTAAATGTTGATGGCACAATTGTTGTTGAAGAGGTTTTAAAGTTTTATCATTATCATTGCAGTTTATAAACAAGTCTACCAAATATTACTTCAAAACCTTTCCTTTTTCTAACTTCACATAACATCTTTTCAGAAAAATACTTGAAAATCAAGGAAATTCTACACTGATTAACATTACGAAATCAAGGAAAAAATCTTATTTTGGCCTTTTTCTCCTTCTCTTCAATAGAAAATTAACCATATTTTATACACACTCTGAATGTTACTAGTTCCATTCTGATTGTGTTCTAGCAGTATATTCACGTACAATAATGCAATGTCTTACACAAAAACCCTTATTGAGAATTTATTGCTTTTTATAATCCCATTTATAGAACTGGAATGGCAAACATTAAGACTAATGTGAAATAAAATGTTCACACTTGGTTTCCTATTTCTCTCTTAAATTTCTGCAATAAACTCAAACCAGATTAACCAAACGCCAAAACCAAATTATAAGAACTATTATTAAATGTTGATGGCACAATTTTTGGGTTTGAAGAGGTTTTAAGATTTCCTCTTTAAATCATTGCAGTTTATAAACAAGTCTCCAAAATTACTTCAAAACCTTTCCTATTTCTAACTCACAAAACATGTTTTCAGAAATATACTAGAAAATCAAGGAAATATAGACTAGACTTTATCAAGGAAATTGTTAGCAGATGAAGGCATAACAATTCAAATTAAGCAACGATTTAAATAAAATCACCCTCTTCCAAATACACTGATTAACATTACGAAATCAAGGAAAAAATCTTATTTTGGCCTTTTTCTCCTTCTCTTGAATAGAAAATAACCATATTTTATGCACACATCAGAATGTTACTAGTTCCATTCTGATTGTGTTCTAGCAGTATATTCACGTACAATAATGCAATGTCTTACACAACAACTTTATTGAGAATTTATTGCTTTTTATAATCCCATTTATAGAACTGGAATGGGCAAACATTAAGACTAATGGAAATAAAATGTTCACACTTGGTTTCCTATTTCTCTATTAAATTTCTGCAAGAAACTCAAACCTGATTAACCAAACGCCAAAACCAAATTATTAGAGCTATTATTAAATGTTGATGGCACAATTGTTGTTGAAGAGGTTTTAAAGTCTTATCATTATCATTGCAGTTTATAAACAAGTCTACCAAATATTACTTCAAAACCTTTCCTTTTTCTAACTTCACATAACATCTTTTCAGAAAAATACTTGAAAATCAAGGAAATTATAGACATAGACTTTATGAAGGAAATTGTTAGCAGATGAAGGCATAACAATTCAAATTAAGCAACGATTTAAATAAAATCACCCTCTTCCAAATACACTGATTAACATTACGAAATCAAGGAAAAAATCTTAATTTGGCCTTTTTCTCCTTCTCTTGAATAGAAAATCAACCATATCTTATACACACATCTGAATGTTACTAGTTCCATTCTGATTGTGTTCTAGCAGTATATTAACATACAATAATGCAATGTCTTACACAACAACTTAATTGAGAATTTATTGCTTTTTATAATCCCATTTATAGAACTGGAATGGGCAAACATTAAGACTAATGGAAATAAAATGTCACACTTGGTTTCCTATTTCTCTACTTAAATTTTTGCAATAAACTATGTATTATGAAATGTTGATGACACAATTGTTGTTGAAGAGGTTGTAAGGTCTCCTCATTGACATTGCAGTTTATAAACAAGTCTACGAAATAGTACTTCAAAACCATTCCTAGTTCTAACTTCACATAACATGTTTTCAGAAATATACTAGAAAATCAAGGAAATAATAGACTTTGACTTTATGAAGGAAATTGTTAGCGGTTGAAGGCATAACAATTCAGACTTCAGGAACAATTTGAATAAAAACACTCCCTTCCAAATACACTGATTAACATTACGAAATCAAGGAAAAAATCTTATTTTAGCCTTTTTTTCCTTCTCTTCAATAGAAAAATAACCATATTTTATCACACATCAGAATATTACTAGTTCCATTCTGATTGTGTTCTAGCAGTATATTCACATTAATAATGCAATGTCTTAACACAACAACTTTATTGAGAATTTATTGCTTTTTATAATCCCATTTATAGAACTGGAATGGGCCAACATTAAGACTAATGTGAAATAAAATGTTCACACTATGGTTTCCTATTTCTCTATTAAATTCTGCAATAAACTCAAACCAGATTAACCAAACGCAAAACCAATTATAAGAACATTATAAATGTTGATGGCACAATTATTGGTGAAGAGATTGTAAGGTCTCCTCATTTACATTGCAGTTTATAAACAAGTCTACAAAATAGTACTTCAAAACCTTTCCTATTTCTAACTTCACATAACATTTCAGTCTTAATCAGAAATAGTACTAGAAAATCAGATGGGCAAACAATTCAATAGCAACTTTAAATAACATTTCCAAATAACTGAAATCAAGGAATAACAGACTTTGACTTATGAAGGAATTGTTAGCAGATGAAGGCATAACAATTCAGACTTCAGGAACAATTTAAATAAAAACACCCCTTCCAAATACACTGATTAACATTACGAAATCAAGGAAAAAATCTTATTTTAAGCTTTTTTCCTTCTCTTCAATAGAAAATTAACCATATTTTATACACACTCAGAATGTTACTAGTTCCATTCTGATTGTGTTCTAGCAGTATATTCACATATAATAATGCAACGTCTACACAACAACCTTATTGAGAATTTATTGCTTTTTATAATCCCATTTATAGAACTGGAATGGGCAAACATTAAGACTAATGTGAAATAAAATGTTCACACTTGGTTTCCTATTTCTCTCTTAAATTTCTGCAATAAACTCAAACCAGATTAACCAAACGCCAAAACCAAATTATAAGAACTATTATGAAATGTTGATGGCACAATTATTGGTAAGAGATTGTTAGATTTCCTATTAACATTGCAGTTTATAAACAAGTCTCCCAAAAATTACTTCAAAACCTTTCCTATTTCTAACTCACAAAACATGTTTTCAGAAATATACTAGAAAATCAAGGAAATTAATAGACTTTATCTAGAAAATTGTTAGCAGATGAAGGCATAACAATTCAAATTAAGCAACGATTTAAATAAAACCACCCTCTTCCAAATACACTGATTAACATTACGGAAATCAAGGAAATAAAATCTTATTTTGAGCCTTTTTCTCCTTCTCTTCAATAGAAAATAACCATATTTTATGCACACATCAGAATGTTACTAGTTCCATTCTGATTGTGTTCTAGCAGTATATTCACGTATAATAATGCAATGTCTTACACAACAACTTATTGAGAATTTATTGCTTTTTATAATCCCATTTATAGAACTGGAATGGGCAAACATTAAGACTAATGTGAAATAAAATGTTCACACTTGGTTTCCTATTTCTCTCTTAAATTTTTGCAAGAAACTCAAACCTGATTAACCAAACGCCAAAAACAAATTATTAGAGCTATTATAAATGTTGATGGCACAATTGTTGTTGAAGAGGTTTTAAAGTCTTATCATTAACATTGCAGTTTAAAAACAAGTCTACCAAATATTACTTCAAAACCTTTCCTATTTCTAACTTCACATAACATCTTTTCAGAAAAATACTTGAAAATCAAGGAAATTATAGACTTTATCTAGAAAATTGTTAGCAGATGAAGGCATAACAATTCAAATTAAGCAACGATTTAAATAAAATCACCCTCTTCCAAATACACTGATTAACATTACGAAATCAAGGAAAAAATCTTATTTTGGCCTTTTTCTCCTTCTCTTGAATAGAAAATCAACCATATCTTATACACACATCTGAATGTTACTAGTTCCATTCTGATTGTGTTCTAGCAGTATATTCACGTACAATAATGCAATGTCTTACACAACAACTTTATTGAGAATTTATTGCTTTTTATAATCCCATTTATAGAACTGGAATGGCAAACATTAAGACAATGGAAATAAATGTCACACTTGGTTTCCTATTTCTCTATTAAATTTCTGCAATAAACTCAAACCGATTAACCAAACGCCAAAACCAAATTATTGAAGCTATTATTAAATGTTGATGGCACAATTGTTGTTGAAGAGGTTTTAAAGTTTTATCATTACATTGCAGTTTATAAACAAGTCTACCAAATATTACTTCAAAACCTTTCCTTTTTCTAACTTCACAAACATCTTTTCAGAAAAATACTTGAAAATCAAGGAAATTATAGACTGACTTTATGAAGGAAATTGTTAGCAGATGAAGGCATAACAATTCAAATTAAGCAACGATTTAAATAAAATCACCCTCTTCCAAATACACTGATTAACATTACGAAATCAAGGAAAAAATCTTATTTGGCCTTTTTCTCCTTCTCTTGAATAGAAAATCAACCATATCTTATACACACATCTGAATGTTACTAGTTCCATTCTGATTGTGTTCTAGCAGTATATTACTACAATAATGCAATGTCTTACACAACAACTTTATTGAGAATTTATTGCTTTTTATAATCCTATTTATTGAACTGGAATGGCCAATATTAAGACTAATGTGAAATAAAATGTCACACTTGGTTTCCTATTTCTCACTTAAATTTTTGCAATAAACTATGAAAAATTATGAAATGTTGATGGCACAATTGTTGTTGAAGAGGTTGTAAGGTCTCCTCATTACATTGCAGTTTATAAACAAGTCTACAAATATTACTTCAAAACCTTTCCTATTTCTAACTTCACATAACATGTTTTCAGAAATATACTTGAAAATCAAGGAAATAATAGACTTTGACTTTATGAAGGAATTGTTAGCAGATGAAGGCATAACAATTCAATTAGGAACATTTAAATAAAACACCCCTTCCAAATACACTGATTAACATTACGAAATCAAGAAAAAATTTATTTTTTGCCTTTTTCTCCTTTCTTCAATAGAAAATTAACCATATTTTATTCACACCTCGAATGTTACTAGTTCCATTCTGATTGGTTTAGCAGTATATTCACGTAAATATGCAAGTCTTACACAACAACTTATTAGAATTTATTGCTTTTTATAATCCCATTTATAGAACTGGAATGGCAAACATTAAGACTAATGTGAATTAAAATGTTCACACTTGGTTTCCTATTTCTCTTTAAATTTCTGCAATAAACTCAAACCAGATTAACCAAACGCAAAACCAAATTATAGAACATTATAATGTTGATGGCACAATTTTGTTGAAGAGTTTTAAGTTCTCATTACATTGCATTTATAAACAAGTCTTCCAAAAATTACTTCAAAACCTTTCTTATTTCTAACATCACAAAACATGTTTTCAGAAATATACTAGAAAATAAGGGAAATAATAGACTATGACTTTATCAAGGAAATTGTTAGCAGATGAAGGCATAACAATTCAGACTTCAGGAACAATTTAAATAAAATCACTCCCTTCCAAATACACTGATTAACTTTACGGAATCAAGGAAAAAAATCTTATTTTAGCCTTTTTCTCCTTCTCTTCAATAGAAAAATAACCATATTTTATGCACACATCAGAATGTTACTAGTTCCATTCTGATTGCGTTCTAGCAGCATATTCACGTACAATAATGCAATGTCTTACACAACAACTTAATTGAGAATTTATTGCTTTTTATTAGCCCATTTATAGAACTGGAATGGGCAAACATTAAGACTAATGCGAAATAAAATGTTCACACTTGGCTTCCTATTTCTCTCTTAAATTTTTGCAAGAAACTCAAACCTGATTAACCAAACGCCAAAAACAAATTATTAGAGCTAATATTAAATGTTGATGGCACAATTGTTGTTGAAGAGGTTTTAAAGTCTTATCATTATCATTGCAGTTTATAAACAAGTCTACCAAATATTACTTCAAAACCTTTCCTTTTTCTAACTTCACATAACATCTTTTCAGAAAAATACTTGAAAATCAAGGAAATTATAGACATAGACTTTATGAAGGAAATTGTTAGCAGATGAAGGCATAACAATTCAAATTAAGCAACGATTTAAATAAAATCACCCTCTTCCAAATACACTGATTAACATTACGAAATCAAGGAAAAAATCTTAATTTGGCCTTTTTCTCCTTCTCTTGAATAGAAAATCAACCATATCTTATACACACATCTGAATGTTACTAGTTCCATTCTGATTGTGTTCTAGCAGTATATTAACATACAATAATGCAATGTCTTACACAACAACTTTATTGAGAATTTATTGCTTCTTATAATCCTATTTATTGAACTGGAATGGCCAAACATTAAGACTAATGTGAAATAAAATGATCACACTTGGCTTCCTATTTCTCACTTAAATTTTTGCAATAAACTATGTATTATGAAATGTTGATGACACAATTGTTGTTGAAGAGGTTGTAAGGTCTCCTCATTGACATTGCAGTTTATAAACAAGTCTACGAAATAGTACTTCAAAACCATTCCTAGTTCTAACTTCACATAACATGCTTTCAGAAATATACTTGAAAATCAAGAAAATAATAGACTTTGACTTTATGAAGGACATTGTTAGCAGATGAAGGCATAACAATTCAGACTTCAGGAACAATTTAAATAAAAACACTCCCTTCCAAATACACTGATTAACATTACGAAATCAAGTAAAAAAAAATTTATTTTTTTGCCCTTTTTCTCCTTGTCTTCAATAGAAAATTAACCATATTTTATTCACACCTCAGAATGTTACTAGTTCCATTCTGATTCCGTTGTAGCAGTATATTCACGTATAATGATGCAACGTCTTACATAGCGATGTAAATATTCGGATGAATTTAATACTCGGATTATACGGAATCGGATGCAAATAATACTCGGATTAATTACTCGATTCCGAATTCACAATACTATTCGATATTGCCGTGGTGCCATCCAATCCGATGTCGTCGTTCGTGCCACCAAGGCCAACGATTTCGCACGAATGTTGAATGAATCATACATAGGGGTTTACATGTTTATACGAAGCCAAAGGACTTTTATTTTATTTCTTATAAGGTTATAGGTTCTTAGTATTTATTTTTCCTTTAATAAAGACATATATATTATTAAATAATTGTATTTGAGAACACGTGCATAAACAAAGAAGACCGCTTCCCTTTAAAGTTTGAAATGGCCGGGTCAGCGGGTGCGCGGCGCGTTTCTTTATGTAATGATACGACGAGGTCGAGTCGAGAGAGGGAGAGACCTTTACCTACCGTCTCGTTCTTGCATTCACATTTTCCTTGAAAATAATTAATCCGATTCCGTTTCGAATTCGTATCGTATGACATACTCGGATGCATCCGAGTATTTAGATATTCGGATTGAACGAGTATTTTAATTCGAATTCTCACATCACTAGTCTTACACAACAACCTTATTAGGAATTTATTGCTTTTTATAATCGTATTTATAGAACTGGAATGGACAAACATTAAGACTAATGTGAATTAAAATGTTCACACTTGGTTTCCTATTTCTCTCTTAAATTTCTGCAATAAACTCAAACCAGATTAACCAAACGTCAAAACCAAATTATAAGAACAATTATGAAGTGTTGATGGCACAATTATTGGTGAAGAGTTTGTAAGATCTCCTCATTAACATTGCAATTTATAAACAAGTCTTCCAAAAATTACTTCAAAACCTTTCTTATTTCTAACATCACAAAACATGTTTTCAGAAATATACTAGAAAATAAGGGAAATAATAGACTATGACTTTATGAAGGAAATTGTTAGCAGATGAAGGCATAACAATTCAAATTAAGCAACGATTTAAATAAAATCACCCTCTTCCAAATACACTGATTAACATTACGAAATCAAGGAAAAAATCTTAATTTGGCCTTTTTCTCCTTCTCTTGAATAGAAAATCAACCATATCTTATACACACATCTGAATGTTACTAGTTCCATTCTGATTGCGTTGTAGCAGTATATTCACGTATAATGATGCAACGTCTTACACAACAACCTTATTAGGAATTTATTGTTTTTTATAATCGTATTTATAGAACTGGAATGGACAAACATTAAGACTAATGTGAATTAAAATGTTCACACTTGGTTTCCTATTTCTCTCTTAAATTTCTGCAATAAACTATGTATTATGAAATGTTGATGACACAATTGTTGTTGAAGAGGTTGTAAGGTCTCCTCATTGACATTGCAGTTTATAAACAAGTCTACGAAATAGTACTTCAAAACCATTCCTAGTTCTAACTTCACATAACATGTTTTCAGAAATATACTAGAAAATCAAGGAAATAATAGACTTTGACTTTATGAAGGAAATTGTTAGCAGATGAAGGCATAACAATTCAGACTTCAGGAACAATTTAAATAAAAACACTCCCTTCCAAATACACTGATTAACATTACGAAATCAAGGAAAAAAATCTTATTTTAGCCTTTTTCTCCTTCTCTTCAATAGAAAAATAACCATATTTTATGCACACATCAGAATGTTACTAGTTCCATTCTGATTGTGTTCTAGCAGTATATTCACATGAAATAATGCAATGTCTAACACAACAACTTTATTGAGAATTTATTGCTTTTTATAATCCCATTTATAGAACTGGAATGGGCCAACATTAAGACTAATGTGAAATAAAATGTTCACACATAGTTTCCTATTTCTCTATTAAACTTCTGCAATAAACTCAAACCAGATTAACCAAACGCCAAAACCAAATTATAAGAACTATTATAAAATGTTGATGGCACAATTATTGGTTAAGAGATTGTTAGGTCTCCTCATTTACAATGCAGTTTATAAACAAGTCTACGAAATAGTACTTCAAAACCATTCCTAGTTCTAACTTCACATAACATGTTTTTTTAGAAATATACTAGAAAATCCAGGAAATAATAGACTTTGACTTTATGAAGGAAATTGTTAGCAGATGAAAGCATTACAATTCAGACTTCAGGAACAATTTAAATAAAAACACTCCCTTCCAAATACACTGATTAACATTACGAAATCAAGGAAAAAATCTTATTTTAGCCTTTTTCTCCTTCTCTTCAATAGAAAAATAACCATATTTTATGCACACATCAGAATGTTACTAGTTCCATTCTGATTGTGTTCTAGCAGTATATTCACGTATAATAATGCAATGTCTTATACAACAACCTTATTGAGAATTAATTGCTTCTTATAGTGCTATTTATTGAACTGGAATGGACAAACATTAAGACTAATGTGAAATAAAATGATCACACTTGGTTTCCCATTTCTCTCTTAAATTTCTTCAATAAACCATGTATTATGAAATGTTGATGACACAATTGTTGTTGAAGAGGTTGTAAGGTCTCCTAATTAACATTACAGTTTATAAACAAGTCTACCAAATACTACTTCAAACCCTTTCCTATTTCTAACTTTGTATAACATGTTTTCAGAAATATATTAAAAAATCAAGAAAATAATAGACTTAATGAAGGAAATTGTTA
The DNA here is from genome assembly GCA_029378335.1 of Agrilus mali. Taxonomy (NCBI): domain Eukaryota; kingdom Metazoa; phylum Arthropoda; class Insecta; order Coleoptera; family Buprestidae; genus Agrilus; species Agrilus mali. The sequence goes on from CM055661.1 coordinate 9,810,019, forward strand.
GCAGATGAAGGGATACCTATTCAAACTTTAGCAACGATTTAAATAAAAAACGCCCCTTTGCAAATACACTGATTAACTTTATGAAATCAAGAAAAAATCTAACTTTGGCCTTTTTGTCCTTCTCTTCAATAGAATATTAACCATATATTATACACACATCAGAATGTTACTAGTTCAATAGTATGATAATGCAGTGTACTACACAACAACCTGTTTGAGAATTTATAACTTGTTATAATCCCATTTATAGAACTGGATTGGACAAACATGAAGACTGCTGTGTAATGTTTTTTTTTCCAATTGTGAACTATATGTAGTAATAATCTCATTACCAAATTGAGACTAGTCCCAAGTTTCTGAGAGGTTGTTTCACACTTGCTAGAATTGGATCTTCTTATGAAATTTTATGGATACCCAGTGTTTGCGGACATATCTTGTTCTGGAAAAGAAAAATATGAATATAAAAATGGGTGGTAGCTATTAAGAAGTTTATTTGGTAATTTAATATAATACCTACAATAAAATCATTATTCAATTTAATAACCTTCTCATTAGCATTAATACTGTACCAATAAGTCATTCAACAGAATGCAAATTTACATAAACCAATAGGAACACTAGTATAATTTAATAAAGCACTTTCTTTTGTTTCATGAGTAATAAATCTTTTGAATGAAAGTAGGTTTTTTTGTATTTCTTAAAGAAAACTTTCAATTATAATTACTTAGTCCAATCTATGAATAGAGATTTAATTCCCTTTGTGGAATATAATTATGGTCTGAATTTAATAAATGTTTTGATTACAATAAGAGATAGGTATGCATTTTATAATTTTGTACTTACAACAGGAATAATATTGTTACAATCGTATCATTATTTGTCTCCATAATTATTCTTACGTCTCTACTCACAGTCTCTTCATTTTGCAGGAAATAACAAATTCAACTTAATTCATTGTAGTTGTTACTTTTAATTGCTCTTAGAATATTCCCCATGAAAGTATCATGTATCAACTGTGTGGTATTAATGTAGCTAATGTTTCCTAAAACAGAAAATCATTATTTTACTAAATTATTTATATAACAACACAGCTAACAATTAATTTAAGCACCTCTTTCATGTCACTATGCACACATAAATAGATATTTTGGCAATAAAAACAAGACAATTACGTATATGTGAATTTGTAATTAACATTACAAACTAAATTTGATATAATTTACAATACTTTACTGGATCAACTCGTAGCTTACAAATGTAGATAATGTAAAAATAAAATAGACTTCTTTTTGTGGCAATTTTTTGAGGTTATGTTCTTTGAAATTTGGCAAAAATAACATCAACACAAAATACTTACATGTTTAACACAAAACCTTTTCCATTTAACAAAATACATCATATTCCTTTAGTACGCCTAAACAGTTAATGCGTAGAAATGAAATTAATTTATATAAACAATAACCACTTTTCGCTGCTAACATGTGCTCACAAGCATACACGCGCCTGTTCGCTGTTGTCTGCTCTGCCGTTCTCAGGCTATGAAATGTCGAGCGACAGCGCCATCTCACCTTGCCCCACATGAACTACAGATATTTTTTAAATTACTAAAATCGGTATTACCGACAGACATTACTGATACTTTTTAGTGAAACGACAACAGATTACGCGACGGCGGTTGTTGTTGTAATTTGTTATCAGCAGAGAAATTCCCCATTAGTTGGAAACGTTGCTAAAACGTTTGTGGCGTTACAATTTTTTAATCGTAAAAAATTTTGTTAAAAGTGCTTGTGAGAACTAGTTTTACCTGTCCTGAAAGTAAGTAATGTATTAAGTACGTCAATCATGCTTTATAAGAAGTAATTATATCCTGAAATAGTGCTTGTTAGAAACTGCTCTTCGAATCAAAACTAGTTAAATTGTTAGGTAGTAATCGTTTATTAATCTGCTGTTGATATTACTACAGATAATAAAAAGATGGAAATACACAAGAATATGCTGCGTCGAAGGATGTAGGGAAATTACCCCAAGGTAACAATGAAATGATGTTCAGTATACAAGAGAATACATTTATTTGTTGTAATTCTTGTAGGTACAAGTTTCCCAAACAACCCTATTTGCAACGTGTATGGGTGGAAAGGGTGTTTTCTGTCCCACACAGAACAACATTGCCCGGCAGTTTGCACCACTGTGGGATGAATATCCAGAAGCCTTACGCGGATCCACTCATTAATCTTGCTGCTGCTAAATGCAGTAATTATAGGTAATTTAATTATTTATTAGTTATATTATCCTTATTATTGTATTTATGTATTATTTCGCATGTTGCCCAATTTTTTGTTTGGCCCAACACTTTATTGAACAGAACTTTGTTATTTTTATAACATGTTATTGACGTTTTAACGTTTGGCTCCTATTTTTTATAACAAATTGAAATTATATTCATTCTGAACAAAAAATATATTATGACTAAATACGTTAAAACGTTCAAATTGGGTTTTATTTGATAATAACATAATTACTTTTTTAGTATTTATTAAGTATTTTAATTTGATGTTTTGCTATTTACTCGTATATTGTACTAATTGTACTTATTATTGCATTTATACTTTGTTAATAAATTTGTTAATATAATATTTGTTTTTTTTTCAATTTCCAATAAAACAATTAAAAATTTGGTTTAATTTTGAAATGCGCGCCTTAAATGATGCTTCGTAGTTTTGTATATAGATGGCGCAATATTTTTGAAAGTTTTCTTTGTCATTTCCATTTATATATATCCAAGTATCGTCTTATTAATGTGGGGCATACAAAGGATGGCGCTGAGTGTCATCCAAAAGAAACCGAGAGTCGTGCATCTATCCTAGTCTATGGCCGTTCTCAAGTTCTCATAGATTAGAGAAGGTTTATAGATGGATCACTCGAGCATTCGAGTTTCAGCGCCGTCTGCCAGGTGGGCACTCAACTATTTGCCATGAATAATAAAAATGTATTTTGTTTATTTTTGTAATATTTTAATATGAAAAAGTTATAATGTAACATGTAATAACCCTTTAACAAACTAAGAATATGGGTTAAAACATGTCAAATTATAACTTCAGTAACAAAATGCGAGGGAGTAACAACAAAAATAAAAATAAAAAACTAAATTAAGATTATTTATTACATGGGACAAATAAAGTTATACAATTTACAATTATAAATAAGAAAATTAATAGAAATTACAAATTTACATACAAATGTAACAACTACAGAAATAATTAATTGGTGTTTCACGTTTTACGTTATCCTTTACTTCAGGTTAAAGTTGTTTTGGTGATATGCAATGTTTTATAAATTAAAGGTCAATACGTCTGAAAATATAAAACAACCCATTTTTGAGACCTGCCTATTCTATTGATAAATAAATATACTGTAATTATTTTCTATGTGATATTTGTATAAAACCAATCGTATAGTAAGGAAACACTTACCGAAAGTATTGGACAAGGAACTGTTTCTTTGTATTAATTTGTGTCTGCATACGCTTTCCATTTGTGTATTCTTTCCTTTTTGTTTTCGAATGATAATGAGTATCAGGTTTTCACATTTTTTCACGTTTTTCAATCGAAATAATATTTGCCGGCACACTTGAACTTATATTTACGTTCGTACGGATCAGGGTATGGGATGTCGACAACGCCATCGTAGCATCTGTCTTCCCAACTAAAACGCCTTTGTTTATTACCTCTAAATTACCGGATTTGATTGTGATGACGATTAAAAATTGTCGTTCATTGTCGTTGCGGATAAATGCACATAGGGCGCGCACCAGTGTGCACGTGAAATTTGGGATTTCCTATCATATGTGCATCAACTTAGTGCATCAATTTGTTTATGAATTTGTTGTCGTATGATTGATCAATCATTGTACAGTTTTGTGTTATAAGTTTTTCGTTTTTGTTTGTTGACTTTTTCGATAAAGTGTGAATAACCTGAAAACTTGTTTTTTCACTTGAAAGACTATAAGGGCATAAATTATTCCATCCCTCAAGTAAGTTTACTACCTTGATTAGAAGCATCACTACTCAGGCGTTGCGAGTGTTACCAGATCGACCAGATCTCCTTCATCAAACTGCTGTCATACAGAAGCTACTGGATTTTATCGAAATTAACAATTTTTTATGTCCTGCTATTTAAAATTTGCTAATTTTTTTATACTTTTAAAAAAGAATAATGCAATAGTTCTTTTATATATAATAGTAACTGTATTTATATTATTGTATTCGCATTATTTATTACGTTACTGTAATTCAACCTTTAATTAAATATATGTAGTTTTATGTTAACGTATTTTCTTTATTTTTATAATAATTAATTATCATAACAAAAACCCTATATGCTTCACGTTTTTAAAATTCGCGCCATAACCGGTATGGTAGTTTTCTATGTAAAATTTTCCATCTTCTCTCTCACTCTTCAATTTAGCTTGGGAAGACACTTGGTGAGATGGCGCTGATGTCGAATTCAGGAAACGAGCTTCTTATCTATAATCGTCATCTAGGGTACGGATTTCCCCATTAGCCTTCAACATCTAGCTCATCTAGCTTTAACAGCATTCTTTATTAGGCAACCCACTCTACGACCTTTAAATCGCCATCTATTACGTGGGCACTCAACTATTTCACAAAATGACATACTGAACACCCGATGGCCGTTCTCATCGGATGTTCAGTATGTCATTTTGTGAAATAGTTGAGTGCCCACGTAATAGATGGCGATTTAAAGGTCGTAGAGTGGGTTGCCTAATAAAGAATGCTGTTAAAGCTAGATGTTAAAGGCTAATGGGGAAATCCGTACGAACGTAAATATAAGTGCAAGTGTGCCGGGTGCCGGCAAATATTTCGAGTGAAAAGCGTAAAAAAATGTGAAAACCTGATACTCATTATCATTCGAAAACAAAAAGGAAAGAATACACAAATGGAAAACGTATGCAGGCACAAATTAATACAAAGAAACAGTTCCTTGTCCGATACTTTCGGTAAGTGTTTCCTTACTATACGATTGGTTTTATACAAATATCACATAGAAAATAATTACAGTATATTTATTTATCAATAGAATAGGCAGGTCTCAAAAATGGGTTGTTTTATATTTTCAGACGTATTGACCTTTAATTTATAAAACATTGCATATCACCAAAACAACTTTAACCTGAAGTAAAGGATAACGTAAAACGTGAAACACCAATTAATTATTTCTGTAGTTGTTACATTTGTATGTAAATTTGTAATTTCTATTAATTTTCTTATTTATAATTGTAAATTGTATAACTATATTTGTCCCATATAATAAATAATCTTAATTTAGGTTTTTATTTTAATTTTTGTTGTTACTCCCTCGCATTTTGTTACTGAAGTTATAATTTGACATGTTTTAACCCATATTCTTAAAGAAAACAAAAATTTTCTTTTTGTTAAAGGGTTATTTCATGTTACATTATAACTTTTTCATATTAAAATATTACAAAAATAAACAAAATACATTTTTATTATTCATGGCAAATAGTTGAGTGCCCACCTGGCAGACAGCGCTGAAACTGGAATGCTCGAGTGATCCATCTATAAACCTTCTCTAATCTATGGCCGTTCTCATAGATTGTCGCTTTTGTCATGTTGAAATATTTTAATAGTGAAAAATATACGGAGGTACATTATTTATTTGAAACAAGCACTAGCTGTTTTATGAACAACGACTTATGAAAGATATACTAATTAACACAATATGTGAATTAAGTAAAATATTGCAAAAAACAGTAATTAAGTGGCCATGTTTATTGTTTATGTATAAACATAAGGGATTCCAATAATGTTGTAGAACCTATTACACTAAAAGAAATCTAATTGTACAAGTCATTTGAGAACTGTCGTATAATGTAAAAGTTTGCTGATCTATTTCATAGTTAAATTAAGGTATAAATGATAATTTGATAAAAACGCATGAGTTTTGCAGTTATTTTAGTATTAAAATTAATGATAAATGTACCATGTGGTTGTTTCCCCAATGTGTACATTTTCAAATTAAGACAGTTCAGACATTTTTTCAAAAGAAAAAACATGTGATTTCTAGTAAAAAATTAATTGTTTAACGAATCAGTAATACCTATATTAAATATATTGCTTAATTTGTATCCATTTATTTAGTTTGCTATTGATTTTTAATTTTCTAATTTTCATTGACCACATTGACACCTGTTTTACGCAGAAAAAGGAAATTATGCAAAAGGACATTTTCTGCTATTTTGAATAATTGATAAAGAATAAGTAAATTTATTTCAATAATGATTACTTGACTAATGAAATGATGAAATTGTGATCGAATGAGGAAAATATTGTTCTATGGTGTTTGCAACTGTATCTTACGTACCTATTTATAAATTATAAATTATAATATAATAAATAATAACAGTAGAGAAACTTTTACTTTAGCACGTAAACAATTTGAACATATAGTTAGATATAGACGCAAGTTTTAGGCATAACGGTCGCCAAACGTTCGTATGATAATTTTGTGGAATACGCATTTCATTACGAAAAAACTAATGTAAGTACCCAGAAAAAGAATCCGAAAATTAACAATTGTAAAGTACAGAACGTAATAGGTATAATACCTAATATGATTTCGAAAAGAGACATGGATAACCCAATCCTTGCAATAACGACTGGATAGATAGTAAAAAGGAAACATGTATATTTTTTATAGAATATACCTACAAGCTGTAATAAATGTGAAAATTTTGACATCTTCAGTAACTTTTCCTAAGCTATGGATTTCCTTATACCTAAACTTGTGAAAGTATTTATGTTTAATATCAGTATCAATTACAATGTAGGTATCATTGTGCAAAAAAATGCCCGATTACTAGATATGCATTTATGATAAAGACTGCAATTTTCAAAGAATCATATAACGGGGACTGTTCTCCTGTTACAAATCTATTAATACTCCCCTTAGAAATAAAATGGTCGTTTAAAAAATACAAAATACATACAGTGAGCAGGTGAAAAGGATTGGTAAGGGTGGTGTCAGTGTCCGAGGGGGTATTGTTCTAGTAGGTAATACGTTTTGTTATTGGGGCAATATCCTGCTTAGGTAGTGATTATTATCAGGACAGGGTAAAGCAGTGCATTCAAAATTAATTGGTTGCACTATTCTTTGAAAAATACGCCTAGACGTTTATTGTGGTTTTTAAATAAATTTAATGAAAGATTCTGAACAACTAGGTACAAACTTAAAATATTTACATGTATAATAATTGTTAATTGTTAGCAACGTCTGGTTTGTTTGCTAAAATCGAACTCCAATTCTCTTTACAAAATTTTGGATGACATGTGTCTTTACTAGTGCAATTAGATACGCTTTCACAAAATGGGGCTGCAAGCAATAAAGATAAATTTATGTTGTTTTCTTTTGACTAATTCCTCATATTGACTTGACAAATTTATCATCGTGTCATCCATAAGTGTAATTGTAAGATTTGGGCACAAAGAGACCCTTCTCCAAAAACAAAACAATGAATTTGGCACTGTGACAAAACTATTATGTACTTAAAGTTGACATTGACTTATTTGTTTAACCTCGGTGAATTGCTTTTTCAAAAGGTTTTAAAATTTATTTATTTATATTTGGTATTTTATTAAAAAAGAACACTTGTTTATTAGTTAATTATCTATTAAAAAAAAATTAAATGCAATTCCTAATTAAAAGATTCCCAACCGATGGAGAGTTATTACCGATTGCTTGGGAGCGTAGTTTAACTCTAACATGTATACCTAACTATTTTAATTAAGAAAGAAACATCTTATCTTTGTCTTTAGTAAGCATAAAACGTATTGCATGGAAAGCGTATTGCTGAGCAGGCACTGTTTTTAATAGTGTCTTTATACACGTATGAATAACTATTTAAAGAAACTAAATTTTGTGTGACGAATTGGTGAAAGAGACTCGAACACGTTTCGAAATTAAATTTTATATGATATCTTGTAAACGTAGGAAAATGAAACTACTTTGTATTAATAATATAAGTAATAACCACAGGTAATTAACTGTTCATTATGTTATACTTACGTGTATTATAAAAGGTCATTTTGTGTACATAGAAAAATAAGGCCAAGTGATAAAGAAGTGGAATGTTTTTTTATTGCTATGTTATTTTTATGAATGGAAGGATTGACAATAATAACATAATTTCATTGCAAACAGTGTAGGATACATTTAACATTTTTGAAAACTGAATGAAAATTTTATTGCTTTGTCCTATAACAAGTAGTCTCATTTTATAACTGCAGTGTGATATTTGTCCGACAGTAGTAATTTTTTGCTGTTTGACCAATGAAAATTAACGTATGTATATGTAATGTCCCGTCTTGTTTCGACGGACTACGCGCCTAATTAAAATTGCGTAGTGGGATGATTAGAATAAGTGTTACTAAATAATAACAACTTTTCCTTGGTTTTTGGATTTAAGAAGATAGGTATGTCGGGTTTAACATACAAAATGTACAATCGGTTGGTAATGTGATGTACTTTTTGTACACCACTTTTTTGTCATTTACTTCCGACACCAGGCAGTATTTTCTACGTGTTTGCCGACACGAATATTTAAAGAGTTCGTCAGGATGGCAGTAATGACACTTTAGTAAGTTGGGTTTTTTAAACTTTAATTAATATAGTATGTACATAAATGGTACTTAATGCTAAATCGTAAATTTAAATGTGATCGGTTTGTAAGACGGTAAGAGATTGACTTATTAGTATGGAGGGTAAAACAACACTATTCAACGTCTGTTTCCACCCCCTACATGCTTTTACAAAAACAATACAAGTTTGAAATAGGATACTTTAAAATCGTACAGTATAATAAATATGGACTATGAGAAGAGGATGTCAAGCAAAATTGTAAAAGAATATATAAGACAGATGTTGAAAAGATAAGGGTCCGTTTTAAGTGGACGAAGAAATAAAACAGACAGAACTTAGAAACTAATAAAATAAATTAATGATAGATAGATAAGATGAAGTGAAGAATAACATATGTGATTTAGTGATGATAAGTGTGGGTATCTAACAGTAACTTGCAATGTGCAATGTTTTGGTTTACTTGCAGTAAGTGCGTTTGTTAATAATAATAAGTACAATCTTTTTGTAACTGGGTTTCTGATATATATGAAACTTATGTTTAATTATTTACAAGATAAGGGGGGTGGTTTTGCGATGATTGGTTATTACTGAAGGAAGGAGGAAATTGGTGGGCGTTAAGGATATCTACATAGGTATTTGGAGAGGGTCGGTTATTTAACTATATACATACAGTAAGAAATACAAGGAAATATGTACAATAGCAGATTTATGGTATTACAAAAATGATCCTCGGACCCCGAGGGACAAGTGGACAAGTGCTGTGAAGCAATAACCATAACCATTAAGACTAAACATAACATACAAAATGCTTAAAAAGAAAGCCGTCCATCAATCCTTAATGGCAAGACACTTTAAACTGCCAAAGACGATTTTGTCTATTGTCTATTTTGTGCACCGGAAACTATTATGAACCGGAACAGTATATGTATTTCAATTAAGATGAAGACATATCTATAAAGGCAAAGCACATACGGCTGATAATAATTGGAAATTAACAGATAGTCATCAATCTATTTGAAATATAAATGATTTAAATCGAACATGTTATGATTATAATTATGGATATGTACCAGCTATAATCATAATGCGTTACATAAAAAATGTTGTTTAGTTAAATAATACCTGGTAATGAAATAAAAGGCAGGGTGTCTAACACCATCATGAGCATGTTAACCGTAATATAACAATTACTGCCTCTTTTAAATTCAGTACCTATTATTAGAGATTCGAAAAAAAATGCAATAAACAATGAGGTGAAGGAGTGTTTCCTTTGAAATCTTATTACACTTATCGTTTGTTTATAGAATAGGAAGTAGTGTTTACTGATTGTTATTGTACTTGCACAACGTTTGCGAATCTGTACCTATTCGATTAAAATAAACTGACATACACATGACCATTTAAATATAACTACATACATATAATACGACACGCACCGTGGAGATATGATTCATTAAACTATTATGTTGTAAAAAATTGCAATACAGGTTCCCTATTTGAAATCAAAAACTTTTGTAATAAAATAATGACAAATACTGAATGCTATTATCTCACTAAAGAAAACAAAAATTATCTAATTTTCTAATTCATAATTAGGTATAATATACTGGAATTAATTGCAAAATTCGTCACATTATTTTCATTCTCACTACCATCACTTCCCATTTTTAGTAGATTGTCTGAAAGGTGTACATATTTTGTTACTTTTGAAATTGGGAAACAGCCCAATTGATGCAGTTAGGGTTTGTCTTACTTTCAGCAGCATGTTTTTTATTCGAAAAGAAAGTTGTCGTCATGTAAATAATGTTGTTGCATTACGAAGTCATGTAGGATTATTAACCCCGATAGTCCGAAATAATTATGCTGATATGCCTACTAAAACTCGAATAAACAATACGTACAGATATTTAACTGCAAATATCTATTTTGTGTGGTTGTTGAAACACTACAATTAATTTTAAATTTAGACTGTATATTGAAAAGCCCTTTGTTTTGGGCGAAAAGTAGGTACGTAACTGTGATTACAAATAAAGAAAAATATAAGAAATGCGGATTTATTACTTGTAAGTACCATGTCAAAATTTCCATTATGTTACGTAGGTCGAAGTTCGTACTATTTTTTGATTACTAATACAACTGTGCAATGTCGCTTAAAAGGACAAAAGGAAAATATCCGGAAACCGGACTATAACAATTACCTGAATCGCTGAAAGCATTTCCACAAGGGATGTTTTTAATAAGGAATACAACGAACTCATTTCTCGGAAGCCTGCCGACCAATCTTATTTCTTTGTCTAACCATGATATTCTGAGAAATGAATGAAAAACGAATGAGGTACGTCTATATCAATGTAGTGAGTAAAAAATGCCTACCTTCTTAAAATTACCAATAATGCATTACTAATTCTGTGCAATACCTATCAGTAACTGTTATATTTTTATAGGGAAAAGTCAATATGGTTACGGTTGTTTTACAGTGACCTACCAACCTTGACATCGTATATTAATCAGACAAAAGAATTACTAATTTTACTGAATAAAAAAACAATAGGAATAACACGAAATTTGTAGTGCATGAAAAAACACCCACATGTCTATTTCTTATTAAATTCAAAAATATTCTTGCATATTTGGTTTATTATCCAAAAAAGAAAAATTGTCGGTCCCTACATAATTTCTTAAATAGAATAAGGACATAAAAAGGGTAGAGGGTAAGATTACTTTCACTTGTGGAAGACGTTGATTGGTCCTCCATCCCCTAATTATTGCTGCACCGCCCTTTTTGGTTGAAGGATGCTTCAGTTAAGGTTTCTTATTGGCTTTCTATTTTACCGAAAGTTGCAATTTCGATATAAAAGCTTGTTTCAGCATATTGTCATTATATGTTTGTCCAAGGTGTGAACATAAGTGAGATATAACGTGCATTTATTTCTGTAATTTTGTATCAACGTCTAATTGTAAGTTTTCTACCGTTTTCTTTGGTTTGTGGTAAGCTTATTGCTGCATTACTACATTAGGTACAATATTAATTTCTAATTAACTAGTTCTCTATTGCATCGCATGTTTGCAAAACTTAGATGTTTTTAATTTGATGATGTATCTATCTGGAAATGGTTAAGAGTGTGTGGATACTTTTGTCATATCTATTTCTGTTATGGAAATAATTGTTTTTGGAATAACTGTAAATGAGCTATATTCAGAAATGAAGTTTTTTGCTAAATCTGTGGTTTTAATATTTTCTACATCCTACGTGAATGAATCATGTTCGTTTTGTATTAATGTGAAATTTTTCAAACCACCTAACAATGATGTTGCGGAATATTTCGGGGAATAAAAGCAATGTCTGGATGGTTTGCAAAAATTATATGGTGTTCTAATCAAATCTCATTATTTGTAGGTGCGCCTCTAACTAGTAGTACATTGCAATAATTCATTCTTATTGATACATAAACACATCTACTGCATATTACTGTGGTACCATAATTTGCTATTGACAGTGGATAATTGTTAAATTGTTATATGTTTTGTTGCAGTCTTTATTGTTTCCCTTAATCAAAATGGTATTCTACTGTTGTGTGAAGGGTTGCTCCAATAATCAGATGTCAGTTCCACATCATACATTTCCCAAAGACACAGTGGTAAGAAACTGTAACGTAATGTTGCAAATTTACAATAATTGTTCACTCACATGCTCTTTATAGTGCTGGTACAGCCCATAATGTCTGTGTAGTTGTTTAAACACATATTTTGCTCTTAGGACATGTTAATTAATCGTTTCAACACAATTTTGTACATTGTACGGTACTTTATTATGACAATTGGTTTAGCTTTATCAACGATGGATTGAAGTTGTTGGTCGTCCTGACTTGATTGATAAACCTATGGATGCTGTGAGGAAATCATACCGTGTGTGTGAAATGCATTTTGGTCCTGAGAGTCGGTATATAGGGCTTTGGAACAAATATGTCATCAGACGGGATGCGGTACCGACTCTATTTTTGCCATTCAACGGCAAGGTACATATTCATAGATAGTTTAACTTGTACTTGTTTATTAGCGTAACATACGTAGACTGTATTGCATTGAAATTTATGTTACAGATGTTCCACATCAGAGCGAAGGAAACATTTCCGGTGTTTCTCAATCCATAGACATGGAAGTTACTGCCCTTGTGGACATTGCATCTACAACCTCAGGTACGTTTTTGTTTATGAAACACTTTTTTCTAATTTATTCGTAATTTTTTTCTATTTACAGGTGTCACAGACATGGAAAACTCTCCGCGTTTTCCTCAAATCGCACCTTCTACGTCTGCAGACGGAGTTTGTTCCGGTAAGAACTGCTTCCAACTAATTTACTAATACCTTATTGTATTAACCGCGGTTTCCCTTTATGCACAGATTCAACACGCGTAGAAGTCCCACATCCTCACTCCGACGCAGTTCCGTGTACTTCCTCTGGTATAACTTCCGGTACGTTATTGTTCTTTATATCGCCACTGGTTATATGGTATGATTCCACCTGTGTTTGTAACCGTTATTTAACTTTACAGATACTCGTCCTCCTGAGAGACGTGGAATTTTTGCAGGTCGATCGCATGTTCGATTTATCGCTAAACGATCAGGTGTGTATTACATTCGAAATAACAAACAACATCACTGACTTTTTTTTTGTAGTTTTTAGAACCTATGGTAGACAACTCCGAAGACTTGGTGCGAATGTTGAGAGACGTATAAAAGACTTGCCAGGCCGAGTTAATAAAATCGAAACAATTCTCAGGTCTACTGACTTTTTAAAAAGTTTGGTAAACAAGCCTACTTTCGATTTTATCGTCTCTCAACTGAAGGGGCAACGTGTTCATCCCCAGGGCAGGCGTTACACCATGGACGAGAAGGTGCTCTTTTTGTCACTTTTAAAACAGAGCCCGAAAGGGTACAAACTAATGAGACGCATTTTTGCGGCTCCATCTCGTGGGACGCTCAATAATTTATTGCGACGAATTCCATTCTGCACCGGAATTAATGCCAGCATCATGGATTCCATGAGAGAGAAAGTTACGTCCATGGGTAAATTGCACAGGTACTGTAGCATAGTCTTCGATGAAATGGCTCTTGATCCTATACTGCAATATCATCAATCTTCGGACCTCATTAAAGGCTTCCAGGTGTAACCACCTGTACCCAGGTGTTATTAATTTCTGCACAATACCTTCATTTGTTTACTTTATTTCCTATATTATTATTATTTTTAATTTTGGTCTGACGTCAATTTTAATCCTTTTCTTGCTTTAAGTCAGTTTAGCCAAATCAGTTTTCTTTAACATTTTTCCGATAATTAGTTCAGTAAAATTAAATAATTTTTGTCTTCAAAATTTAAGCCACATAAAATCGTGCATTTGGTGTCAATTTTTGCAGCGTGCAGTAACCGTCAGCCTACATCTGGTTTATGTCCGGTCAAGAGTGAGATCTAGCTATCTGTATTCCGATGTTAGGAGAGAGACAGCGAGAGCTAGGTTAGCGGTTAGGTATATTCGGTAGGGAAGCAGACAGGGGATGAGATAGAGAGCGTGTGGACACACACACTAGGATAGGTAGAAAGAAAGAGCGTTATGTAAAAGAGGAGTGTAGGTATATTTCAACCCTGATTTGAGCTTGTAGGTGTTAGCGCCGAGGTGAAGCAAGGGGAAGCTCGCGAGCGCGGTTCTCACGCGATGGTAAGGGTAAATTTTGGAGTATAAAAGGACTCGCGATCTCCAGTAAAATCAGTCTCCGACATTCCACCTACCCTGGCAAGGAAGAGGGAGACCTACCTTTACCTACTACCTGCTCAATTGGTTGGCTCGGTCAGTCTGAGAGAGCTTCCTTTACTGCCTGTTCAATTGGCTGGCTCGGTCAGTCTGAGCGAACGTTCCTTTACCACCTGTTCAATTGGCTGGCTCGGTCAGTCTGAGCGAACGTCCTTTACCACCTGTTCAATTGGCTGGCTCGGTCAGTCTGAGCGAACGTTCCTTTACCACCTGTTCAATTGGCTGGCTCGGTCAGTCTGAGCGAACGTTCCTTTACCACCTGTTCAATTGGCTGGCTCGGTCAGTCTGAGCGAACGTTCCTTTACCACCTGTTCAATTGGCTGGCTCGGTCAGTCTGAGCGAACGTTCCTTTACCACCTGTTCAATTGGCTGGCTCGGTCAGTCTGAGCGAACGTTCCTTTACCACCTGTTCAATTGGCTGGCTCGGTCAGTCTGAGCGAACGTCCTTTACCGCCTGTTCAATTGGCTGGCTCGGTCAGTCTGAGCGAACGTTCCTTTACCACCTGTTCAATTGGCTGGCTCGGTCAGTCTGAGCGAACGTTCCTTTACCACCTGTTCAATTGGCTGGCTCGGTCAGTCTGAGCGAACGTTCCTTTACCACCTGTTCGATTGGCTGGCTCGGTCAGTCTGAGCGAACGTTCCTTTACCACCTGTTCAATTGGCTGGCTCGGTCAGTCTGAGCGAACGTTCCTTTACCACCTGTTCAATTGGCTGACTCGGTCAGTCTGAGCGAACGTTCCTTTACCACCTGTTCAATTGGCTGGCTCGGTCAGTTTGAGCGAACGTCCTTTACCGCCTGTTCAATTGGCTGGCTCGGTCAGTCTGAGCGAACGTTCCTTTACCACCTGTTCAATTGGCTGGCTCGGTCAGTCTGAGCGAACGTTCCTTTACCACCTGTTCAATTGGCTGGCTCGGTCAGTCTGAGCGAACGTTCCTTTACCACCTGTTCAATTGGCTGGCTCGGTCAGTCTGAGCGAACGTTCCTTTACCACCTGTTCAATTGGCTGGCTCGGTCAGTCTGAGCGAACGTCCTTTTGTTGTTTTTACTGAATAAACCACACAAAAGCTTGTGTTTTAATCTGACGTTTATTAATTATGAAAAACAAGTGAATATAAAATTAATGTTTACAGTTGCTCTGTACAATACTAACTAAAAGAAAGTTTCTTAAACCTAAACGGTCAGTAACCGGACTACCTGCTAAGGGTATTTCTAAAAATAGAAAAAGGGATCGCTCAGGCAATACGATCCCACACCAACAAGACTCCACTATAACACTAATACGAAATAGCGACAAGCCAACAAGCGTAAATCCAAATACATAGAAACATCTCTATGTTCAACACTCCCACTTATTTAGATTTACAATTAATAAAGTGCAACATTAAAATTATTCTTTAAATGACAAAGTAAATCATGGAATGACAAAACGTTCATATTTAAAAAAAAAAAAAATTACCTAAATCTAAAATTAATAACACTTTAACTCCTATTTTGTTTTATAATTATTACAGAAGCACATTCATTTTACTTCTTAAATAAGAAAATTGTTCTTTCGGTAAAGGTTTAGTAAATATATCAGCCAATTGCTGTTTTGATTCTACGTAACTAATATCTAATACACCTCTTTCTACAATTTCGCGCACAAAATGGTAACGTACATCGATATGTTTCGATCTGTTATGAAATTCCGGATTATTCGCAAGTTTTATGGCGGACTGATTATCAACATGAACCGTAACAGCGTTGCATTCAATTTGTAGTTCACTTAACATGCGTTGTAACCATACCGCATCTTTTGCACCATGAGATAAGGCAATATATTCGGCCTCTGTCGTTGACAATGAAACTACATTTTGACGTTTACTACACCAGCTAATTGGTGCACCATTTAATAAAAACACAAAACCGCTTCTTGATCTTCTAGTATCTGGACACCCCGCGTAATCTGCATCCGTATACCCAATTAATTGATGCCTACTCCCACTACTTCCAAAGACTATTCTATAATTGATTGTTCCGCACAAGTATCTTAATATTTTCTTTACTGCATTCCAATGTGTAATATTATAATTGTTCAGAAATAGACTTACATTGTTCACAGCATATTCTATGTCAGGACGTGTCACTCGCGCAGCAAATAATAGCAAACCAACAGCTTCCCGGTAGGGCACATTAATTTTATTTTTAATTTTTTCGACGTTCATTGTAGCACTTAAGCTGAGTCCTGGTTCAGCTGGCACACTCACTGAATTTGCGTCACTCATCATAAATCGATGTAAAATTTTCTTAATGTAGTTTGATTGTTTTATTTTTATAGTTTTACTTTCCCGATCACGCTGAATTTCAAAGCCAACGAATTGGTCTGCGTTATCAAGTGTTATTTTGAATTCACCTTGCAGGTACTGCAAAACTTGATCGATTGCCGTTTGAGATTTTGATGCAATTAAACCATCGTCTACATAGATTACTAAATAGAGAGTTTCATTCATTTGTTTTCCAACAAAAACACATTTATCACTTTCTATACTTTTAAAATTAAACTTATTTAGGAAATTAACAAATTTTGTGTTCCAACATCGTGGTGACTGTTTGAGACCATATAAACTTCGTAGTAATTTGCATACAAGATTTGGTTTTCGTTGATCCTTGAATCCTTTTGGCTGCTCCATATATATATCCTCATCAAGCTCTCCATTTAGAAAGGCCGTCTTTACATCAAACTTTGTTATCTCCAGATCTTCGCTTGCACAAATAGCTAACACAATTCTTATGGATTTGTACCTGACTACAGGTGCAAATGTTTCAAAATAATCTATGCCCGGGCGTTGAGCAAATCCTCGGGCTACAAGTCGGGCTTTATATCGACTTACACTACCATCCGCATTTGTTTTTATTGTAAAAACCCATTTACAACTGATTGCTTGACGACCGAACGGCAGTTGTTTGAGTTCCCAGGTGTGATTTTCTTGAAGTGCTGACATTTCTTCATTCATTGCATATTTCCATTTTTCGCAGTCTACAGATGCCAGTGCTTCTTCATAGGAATTAGGAGTTGTGTCCACTACATATGCTACTGGTAAGCCATACCGATCAGGTGGGTTTAGTCGGGTTCTATCCCGCAAATCTCTTTGGTAATCTTCTCTTTCTTGTATCAGATTTTGAATTTCCTCATGTTGTCTTTCATTATCACTTTCAATTTCAACTTGCTGTTGTGCATTGACGATTTCCTCTTCCTGTTGTTCCTCAATTATTGCAACTCTTTCTTGATTTTCGTTTTCATTCATTTCTATTTCTTGAATGGCATCTCCAAATTCAATATCAAAGTAAACGTTGCTGGTCTCATCCTTGTCATGTTTAGAACAATGGTTATTTTCATTAAAACTGACGTTACTGCTTATGTGTATCTTTCGGGTTTTCTTGTCCCAAAGACGATAATTTTTGGAGTATCCATTATATCCTACCAGCAACATTTTTTGACTTTTGGGATCAAATCTTGTCCTTTTCTCCTTGGGAACATTTACATATGCATCAGACCCAAATATTCGCAGGTGGTCCACTTCGGGTTTCTGCTTAAACCACCCTTCAAAGGCAGTTTTATTTTTGTCTGGGTTCAAAATGGTACGATTCAGCAAGTACGTAGCTGTGTTGATTGCTTCAGGCCAGAGCTCTTTTGGCACGTTCTTGGACACCATCATTGACCTCGCGCTGTCAACAATTGTTCGAATTTCTCGTTCGGCTCGTCCGTTTTGTTCATGAATGTAGGGAGATGACAATTCATGTACAATACCATTGTCGCTTAGGAATTTAGTAAATTGTGTGGACAGGTACTCACTGCCGTTATCAGATCTCAAAACTTTTAGCTTGTTGCCGGTCTGTCGTATTATCAGTTTTTCAAACCTCTTGAATTCATCAAACACATCCGATTTTCGACGCAAAAAATAGACTACTCGATAGCCCGTACATTCATCTTTAAATAACAGAAAATATTTTGATCCACTTGGTAACACAATGTTAACGGGCCCGCATACATCGGTATGGATCATTTCACCAGGCTTTAAATTTTTATTTCTAGCGATTGACTTGTGAGACTTTCTTGTTTGTTTAGCTAGAATACATGGTTCACAGAAGAAATCTTCACATTTCATAATTGGTAGGCCTTTAACTGCAGATAATTTTTCTATCGTCTTTATGTTATTAACATTTACATGGCCCATTCTATCGTGCCAAAGTTTTAAAGTAGATACTGAGGTTACATTGCATTCGGCACCTGGGGCTTTCACTCTGAATAGCATTTGGTATAAATTGCCACGGCGCACACCAGTAGAAGATAATTTACCTTCTTTATTTCTTACTTCGCAGTAATTTTCATAAGCATGAAAAGAAAATTTCTTGTCATTCACAGCTCCCACTGAGAATAAATTTCTTCTTATTCCGGGTACGAGAAGAACGTTTGTTAATTGTCTATCGTATAACTTTCCGTTTAGGATTACTTCAATATCAATGGTACCGACCCCCATAACTGGCAGCGTCTTATTGTCCGCAATTCTTACAAAAGTAATATCTTTTGGTGATTCAATATTTTGAAAGAATTCTCTTTTTGATGTCATATGCATGCTAGCTCCCGAATCAGCAATCCACATATTACTCCCTTCAGTAGAAGCTTCAGTATGTAGTGCCGAGGTATCACAAATGTAGGTATCAGTAGCATCGGAGTCCTCGTTTTTCCTTAAATTCTTACCATCTTTTGCAAGATGCTCTTTTCTCTCCCAGCACTCTCGAGCCCAATGCCCTATTTGCTTGCAAAAATTGCATTTTGTCTTTTTCTTTAGATCTCGAATACTTTTCGCCCTTTCTTCTCTATCCATAAACGACATATCGTTATTTTTCGGAGGTTTCTTTAGATTCATAGCATTAACCTGAAAGGCCATTGTCGATACATCATCTTCAGCTTCTTTCATTCGTTTGTCTTCGCGCACAATTCTCACGGTAAGATTTTCAAACTTTTGGGAATCTTTTGCTGTGCATTCCCAAGCCATTCTAAATGCAGAAAATTTTGGTGTTAAACTGCTCAACAACTTCGAAATCATTGACTTCTCCGACGGTTTTTCATTTGCACCCTCAAGCTTATTACATATGCTTTCGAACTTTTCAATTTGCAGGTTTATCGGTTCACTATCACTAATTTTGAAGTCATAATATTGCTGCCATGCATTAGCAGCGGCATCTTCAGATGCTTCTCCATACAAAGCTTTTAATTTGTCCCAAATGGCTTTGGGACTCGTACAGTTAATTAAATTCGGATGCAGTGTTTGTTCTACCGAACTTAATAATATGACTGCTGCCTGTAATCGATTCTTCTTCCATGTTTTCCAATCCAATAATTTTTCTTCCTTGCTAGGTTGGATATCCGTCCCATCGATGAATTCGGTTAGCTCCTTCGCATCCAGTAGAAACGATATTCCAAATTTCCACATATAGTAGTTGGTACCATCAAGTTTTATGAGGTTTGCAGTTTCTTTATCAGCCATTTTAGGAAGTTAAGCTGTACGCACACAATAAAACGCCGAAATAGGACAGTCAGTATAATTAGTACCGATCACAACGTCGCGAACACTTACTTAATCGAACCGCGTTACAAAAAAAATCGAAATTTCTGAACCGAACCGTATTTACTACTATTTCGCACACTTTTAATTAAATATTCACTTTTTCAAAGTTCCCTGACGGCGCAGTGGAAGCGTGCTGGGCCCATAACCTGTTGTTTTTACTGAATAAACCACACAAAGGCTTGTGTTTTAATCTGACGTTTATTAATTATGAAAAACAAGTGAATATAAAATTAATGTTTACAGTTTCTCTGTACAATACTAACTAAAAGAAAGTTTCTTAAACCTAAACGGTCAGTAACCGGACTACCTGCTAAGGGTATTTCTAAAAATAGAAAAAGGGATCGCTCAGGCAATACGATCCCACACCAACAAGACTCCACTATAACACTAATACGAAATAGCGACAAGCCAACAAGCGTAAATCCAAATACATAGAAACATCTCTATGTTCAACACCTTTAACCCTTCCATATTAATTAACCTAAATCTCGTCTGGCAAACCAAAGGCTGTTGTAGAGTGCAGTCCACCGTCACCTGGTTTTGGTCTGACGTAAATGGGGAAGTCCATCCTCGAGCCTTCCGTCCGCCCTTCGGTTCCATTGTCTGGTCCAATTGTTCCGGTCCCCTGAGCGAGTTTCCGCCGTCCAAACAACTTTCCATCCTGATGGACATCATGAATCACCTCTGCAATCGAATCACCGCCGTCGCTGGTTTATTTGGTCTTTAACCACCTCTTGGGCCCACATAGAGCGCGTCGCCGATTTCACCACCCCCGCACTGGCCGTTCCCTGCCCCAGCGGACCGTGTAAAATAGGAGAGCGTTCACCCCCACGTTACGTCACTGGTTTCTTGAAAAGGACATTCCAGTTCAGCCACCCGGTCCACGATGACGACCCCCAACCGAGCCGATCCCTTTGCGGCAGTACTTGAGAACCCCGCCGTGAACGACCCACAAAGTGAAGGTATAACCACTAACACTTTTTTGTGTCTTTGTTGTGTTTTCTCATTTGAGATTTATGACTTAATATATCTCTTTCCCACATAGCTACCATGGCCCAAAGGTGATGAACTTTAATTTTCTTAATAATCTTATTTTTGTTGTTTTATTCTCTTAACTATAGGTGCTGTTTATTACAATTGATTACTTTTAATTTGTAAATACGTTCGATTATTTTTACTCTAGGTAACAACTTTATGATATTACTTTACAGTTAAACTTATGATTAATTTTTACCTTAGTTCTGGCAACTGGTTGATACTAGGTAGATACGACAACAACCATTTTTGGTTAAATCAAACATTACCACTCGACAAGCTGGATCTAAAGATCGAGCAGCCCAAACATTTGTCTGGTAACTGGTGTGTCAAATGTTTCATACATTAACTCTCTATTGAAGACCTCTTGGTCCGAGGGGAGGAAGTCCATTAGTAAGTGACGTGCTTTGTTGTTCTGAATACACAAACCATCTATACACACACAATTTATACACTTACATGCATACACAGGGTATATTCACTCACACACACATATACACACACACATATACCAAGTATATAAAACACAACCCATACACCGAGTGTTGGACCCCCACTATGTACAAAATGTACAAAACACACCAACGCACAAAGTGCACACACACACACACACACACACACACACACACATACACTCAGTGTATGTCCCCGCCCTGCCAACACTCACCGTGTATACAATTACCCTGAAATAATATACACCTAGTGTATGCATACACACACACACACACAGTGTATTTCAGACAACAGGTACCTAACATGTCTTACCTAACTACCTAGGTAGAACATGGCTTACTACAGGTGTGGCTATAATCACAGTTATAGTCCCGTCTAGCAAGGCTTCCTTCCTCCCTGGTCAAGACGAACATGTGAGAGGTCACCTGTATTTACTGTTGGTGCACGGTTTGACGAGGTCATACTCTGTACCAAACCCCTTACATATTTGGTACTCACTTGCACTACGACATACCCGTTACCGCCCTAAATTATCATATAAAGAGAGCTCGTTGATGTCCCCTCTATCTAGAACCAACTTACGGCCATTTATGTTAAAGTATCATAAAAACATTGTGTTTACACGTTCTGAAGGTACATGTAAGTTTTAATGATCTGGTTGGGTTTTCCTGGGGTTTCCCCAACCCTTGGCAACATATGTTGGATCATTCAGGTTCCCCAGTAATAAAAAAGAAATAAATGAATTAAACAGGTTTTTGTGTTTTCTTGGTTAATACCTATAGCTTGTACGGAACTCATAAAAGAGTCTGATTTTCAGTTACTATTATTATCACAACGTAATCTAAAGGTCCTACCACTATTGACGATCACAATTTCTTTATTTGAATAAATAAATACTTTCGAAGGTTTTTGTTTGTTTTATTTGTTTACCTGTCCAGCACTATTTTGACCAGAAAGTATCGACCCCGGTCGGTACGGTCGCACAGGACAACGGTCAAGGGGACAGAAGGAAGTTGATAGCCGACAAAGCTATGGTATTTATGGCGCGGGGAGTTTGCGCCAACTGGAAACAACCGTTGGCATACTACTTTAATGAAGGTGGTATGAAAACGGATGTTTTAATCCGTAGTATACGCGAGGTGGTAGTTGCTTGCCAGCGTGCCGGTTTGATCGTGAAATGTATTATTTGCGATCAAGGCACGTCTAACGTTGCCGCAATTAACCGTCTCTACTCAGAGACCAACGAATACTTTGCTAGAAAAGGTGAGGAAAATACTCTGTTCGGCGTTGTAATAGGAGGACAGGAAATAGTCCCTCTTTATGATCCACCTCACCTCCTTAAAGGAATGCGCAACAACTTTTATCTGAAGGATGTGCGTTTCCAATGGCACCATGGTAACACCGAAGTCGCAACATGGGGCCATATAAAGGCCCTGTATGATATCGATGGACGAAAAGGCGAGGACTTTAAATTATGCTGCAAATTGACGGAGGAGCACATCTACAACACCCGCAAGATGAAGGTGTCCATAGCCGCGCAAGTCCTCAGCAGGAACGTGGCAGCTGCGATGACTGCGTTAACAGAAATTCCAAACGGCCTACCAAAGGAGGCTGTTAGCACCGCGGAATTTCTGTTATTTATGGACAAATTGTTCGACAGCGTCAATGGAGCCTCCATAAGGGGAAAACGTGGGAAGCCTCTGCGATGCGCCGTAACATCCACCTCGGAGCACTGTAGCTTTTGGATGGAAGCAGTGAAGGTCCTGAGATCTGTGTCCTTCTTCAAGAAGCCACAGGACAAAGTTATCCCACCTACTGTTAACAATTGGGTTCGACCCTTGGAGGGGTTTCGTTACTTATGGACCACGCTGCAAAAGGAAGGAGTTGCTTTCCTATGTCCCAGGAATTTGAATCAAGACTGCCTAGAAAATTTATTTGGGTCTATCCGCAGTCACGGTGCCAGGAATGTCAGCCCAAATGCAGCTGCATTTGTGAACTCCTTCAAGGCCCTAATTGTTAACAATTATTTCGCATACAGATCGAAGTCCTCCAATTGCGAAAATGATAATTTAAGGGCACTCGACAATTTAAAAGGTATTTTGAAGCATATTCCTACGATTATTTTATATATACAATGTAAATTTCTTTTTTTGACATGCAGTACACCGCTAATAATTGTTTTTATTTTAACAGGCTTTTTGTGTACGAAAGTCACTGCAGCTTCCTCATTCGTCTCATTTCCTCTAGTAACGATTCCCACGTACTCTTCGCTGAGGGTATCGTTGTTGCGAAGAGGAATATTGACTTATGTGGCTGGGTTTGTTGCAAAAAAAGTTTTGGCAGCCGTCAATTTTTGCAAAAGCTGTCGAGGCGATCTTCGTCGCATTGGTTCTGTGGTTGACGATGAAGTGGGACTCAGTACCTGTGGGAACGTGGGAGACGCCACCACCATTGCGGAGGAATTTGTGATAAAACACAAACAATACTCCGTGAATGCTCTCTTGACTCCGTCAACATCCTACAATGCCTTTTTCGACGAAGCCATCTTCGTACTTCGAAACGTGTTACCACGCTTTTGTGCGGATTTGCACATAAGGAAGTTTCTGGAGGCAGTACTCTCACAGAATATGGAACAGCAGGACCTGTTCCATTCTACGAAGCACTGCCTTAAGGCTTTGCTTGTTCAATACATCAGCAAGTACTACCTTTATGTGTGGATCCGCAACATAAATAAAACATTAAAAGGCAAAGTACGAGGTGAACAGTCCCCTGATCCGATGATGCAATACGCGGCGAGAAAGTACAAAAAGAAACTGAAGTAAAATTCACTTAACAACTTCCAGTAAGTAATAAGCTTATTGTGCATAACATTCTTTTTTTATGCGTTATAAAATATCCTACTTATAATATTAATTTTTTTCGCAGTCGTTTCAATTTCTCGCCAACGGAAAATACGGAGCCAGTGCCTCCCATAATTCCGTTCCTTTATATACGGCCAACTTCATGTAAGTATTCCCTATTACAGTTCCTTCTATTGCAGTTTTTCTTCTTTCCGTTTTTTAACAATATTATATTTACAGATTCCGTTGCCTACATGCATTTCTGCAGGTCGGAGGTGCAAGTTTGTATTTGCGACATTATCTAGTAAGTGTCATTTATCAAATTGCAATATGTTCTTTTTTACATTTAACTATATTTTTAGATGTTTACAACATAATCGGTGCCATAAGGCCTACAGGGAGAGGGGTTTTAGTTGGTAGGTCCTCTTCGGAGGGAATCCAACACTACCCAGTCGTGCGGGCGACTGGGTGTCTTTGGGGAAAACAAAAAACAAAAAAAAAATATTACTTTGATTTCATAAGTTATAACAACAAATTTCAACGGCGTAGATGCAAAACGATATGACCTTCTGACACTGTTATTACAGCAATTAAGTTTTATCTTTACTAAAATTATTTAGGTTCTCTTGCAATTTTTGTTATGTAAAATAAGTAATATTCTTTCGCTTGATAATTTACTGTGCTCTTAATACTGTATTTTCTACAAACATTCAATAAAAATTTTTAATTTTTTTAAATTTCTGTTGATATTTCCACATTATTGTAGTGGAAAATTGACAAGTTAAAGTGTTTTTTCCTTTTTTATAAAAGACAGCTATATTGTCTTTTATAAAAAAGTAAAAAGCATTATAACTTGTCAATTTTCCATTTACCCTGTTATACAATTCAAATAATAAATAAGAAACCTATTTAAATTCCCGCGCTTCGACTTAGTTGACACTCGACCTGATAGATGGCATCACTTTTGAGTTGACAATCTATTTCTACCTTTATATTACTTATCTATGGCCGTTCTGCGACCATTCTGCGACAAGCGAAAGTAACCGACCGATAACGACGCGACGCACGATGCGGCGATAACAACAAGCAGCCTTATTCATAGTCAGGTAATAGTGACTGGGCGTTACATTCAATCACAACAAACTTTGTTAAAAAGGTTTGTCGCGGTTTGTTGCAGTTTGTTGTGTTTGGTTTGTGATAATTATTTTTACCTGTCCTGAAAGTAAGTAATGTATTAAGTACTGCATGCTTTACAGTAAGTAATTATATTCTGAAATAGTGCTTGTTAGAAACTTTGAATCAAAACTAGTTAAATTAATAGGTAGTCATCGTTTATTAATCAGCTGTTGATATTATTGCAGATAATAAAAAAATTAAAATACACCCAAGAATATGCTGCGTCGAAGGATGTGGGGAAATTACCCCAAGGTCATAATGTTCAGTATACAAGAGAATACATTTATTTCTTGTAACTCTTGTAGGTACAAGTTTCCCAAACAATCCCTTTTGCAACGTGTATGGGTGGAAAGGCTGTTTTCTGTCCCATACAATGATACAACATTGCCCAGCAGTTTACACAACTATTGGGTGTGTGGCAGGCATTTCCACCCTATATGCAAAATGGTAAATGGGAACCTGAGACGCCATGCAGTGCCAAGTGTGTATTTACCTTGTAAGCATTTCAATGACTAAATACGTTAAACGTTCATATTGGGTTTTATTTGGTAATAACATAATTACTTTTTTAATATTTATTAAGTATGTAAGTCTTTGTTTGCAAGACTTAAGGAAAGTGGAGATGAAGGTGTGTGTAGTAATACCAACACGTGTAGTTTCAGTGGGAAACTGTATTAAGACATAAACACCGATTACATACAAATATATATAACAATGATCCTGCACATTATCACAACATACCTAAATCAACACAAATTGTCGGCAAAACAAAGATGGCAATAAATATTGATACTAACAAAATATTTTAAAGAGCAAGGCAATCGCGACTGTCGTAACTTCGTAGCACAGCTGATCAGCGACCGCCTGGCAATAGTGGTAATGCCGTCGATAAAGAGTTCCTCAGCCGGCCGACCCCAAGTCATGTGACCAGCAGTTCAGGCGGCTAAGTTTTGAAAAGGCGTTCAAACTTACATCCCCCCTTTCAGACAGTAGGGTTGGATTCTGCGGACCGGGAATAAGGGATGAGTTTGCTTGCATGGTATAGGTTCGATTCTTTCTTTTTAAAACCGCTGTCAATTAGGTAGATCAGATCGGATATTTTTTTCTTTATCTTGTACGGCCCAACTCGAATCGGATCCAATTTTTTCCTATTGAGTTTACTCCCATTTTGAATATACACTAGGTCCCCCTCTTTATAATTTCTCGAGACTTTATATTTATCGTAATAGCGTTTATTCTGATTGTACCAGTACGTTCTATGCTCATATGCCGAATCAGGCTCAAAGCGTCTTTTCAGGAGTTGGCTTGAAATGCAAATGTTTTCATTTGGGGACACATAGATAAGTAACGGTAAAAACTAGAAAGACGATTCATTGACCAAACGCATCAGGAGATACAACCAGTACGTTCTATGCTTATATGCCGAATGAGGCCCAAAGCGTCTTCTCAGAAGTTGTCTTTAAAAGCAAAAATGTTCATTTGGAGAAGATTACCTAAGGAACGGTTAATGCTAGAAGGACGATTCATGGACCAAACGCATCAGGAGATATTGCCCGGTTTTTATTTAAATTTTCCAATGTGTTTGTATTCAGTGATTCCGGCAAAAGCGATTCCTCCTTTCCCGTTAATAGATATGACGGCGTAAATCCCGTCGAGCTATGGATTGTATTGTTATATTCGTGAACACATTCTTGTGCTATTGTTGACCAAGGACGTTTCTTTTTATCGTATATCTTACACCTTATCCTGTTTACCAGCGTTTGATTGGCTCTCTCGTTAAGACCGTTTGAGAACGCGCAATCAACTGCGGTAAATATCAGTTTTATCCCATTAGATTTAAAAAATTGTTTGAACTCCTTTGAGTTTATGCCTCCGTATTGATCTGCAAATAACGTGTTAAATTCATATTTATCACGGATCGATTTCACCAGTTTAATGAAATCGCCTGCTGATTGTGTTTTAGATGTCAAGATGAAAGCAAACCTGGTGAAATGGTCCGTGACCAAGTGCAGATATTTTTTTGCACTTTTATTATTCGCAAAACCCCCTATTGTGTCCAATGAAATAATTTCAAACGGCTTTGATGCCGGACCAAATTGCGATAACGGAGACCCCTGTTCTGCAATTCTAGTTTTGCTTTTAATGCAAGTCTCACACGAGCGACATATTGTTTTTATATGTCTGTGCATATTTTTGAAATAGAATTTATGTGTTATCGTTAGAGTCAGCTGTTTAATGCCGATGTGACCCTGCCTATCATGTACGGTTTTTATCAGGTTACGACCGAAATTCTCAGATAACCAAATTTTCTTTCTATTATTTAAGGATTTGTAAATTATACTTCCCTCCATGAATGAATTTGCATCCATTTTTATCTGACTTTGGTCATCAATTATTTCTTCCATTTTTAGAAAATTAACGAGTTCAATGACCGAATCTTCTTCTTCCTCATTTCTCTCATCTAGGACCGGGTTTCGCGACAAACAGTCCGCCTCTAAATTTTCTCTACCCGGGTTGTAAATTATTTCGAAATCAAATTGGGAAATATAATTTAGTATTTGTCTCAGATCCGGGTCATTAGTATGACTTATGTTGAAACCCTCCAGCGGCTTATGATCGCTGAAAATTTTGATTTTTTTTCCGATTAAATAATATTGCCAGTATAAAATGGCTTCCTTGATGGCGAGACACTCAATGTAAATTGCCTTTTTCGCTTTCTGAAGTTTCGTTAATTTACGAGAGAAGTAAAATACGGGTTTCAGCGATCCGTCCTCCTGGGGTTGTTTAAACACCGCGCCGACTCCTTCCAAGCTCGCGTCCGTAAAAATGTGGATTGGAGCAGAAGGATCGAAAATTGCGAGGATCGGGTCTGAGCACAAGTAATTTTTCACCTTTTCGAAATTTTCCTGGCACTCATTTGACCAAAAAAATTCCACATTTTTCCTGAGCAGGTTATGAAAAGGTTCAAGTAACACAGCCGATCCTCGTATGAATTGTAAGTAGAAATTTAATTTCCCTAGAAACTGCCTTATGTTTTTCTTTGATTGAGGCACGGGAAAATTTCGAATTGCGATTACGTTATTGTTCATGGGTCTCACGTAATTATTACCTATTTCGTGTCCTAGATATGTTATTTTTCTCTGAGCGAAAATGCATTTTGAGTTTAGTTTAAACCCGTTAGCGCGTAAGGCAGCTAATGTTAATTTTATATGTTCTAAATGCTCTGCATAACTACTCGAATAGATTAAAACATCATCGATATAGTTTACCGCGAACGTGTCCAAATTATTCTTTCTTAATATACTTGAAAGAATCCTTTGAAAAATCGCCGGAGAGGATTTCAGCCCAAAAGGCAAGCAGTTCCACTGCCAGTGCCCGTGATGTGTTACGAATGCAGTCTTATATTTATCTTTAGGTCGCAAAGGAACCGACCAAAACGCTGAGTTCACATCAAGCTTTGTGAAATATTTACTATTTCGGGTGCGCAAAGTTAGTTCGTCGATTCGTGGGAAAGGTTGGCTTTCCGGCACGATTAATTTATTTAACTCCCTATAATCGATACACAAACGCGACTTTTTATCTTCATCCTTTTTATAAACCATTGTAACAGGCGAAGCATACGGACTACACGACTCTTCGATCAAACCAGCTTTTAACAGTTCTCTAATTTGACTTTCTATTTCTGCCCTATCTTCGACCGAGCACCTGTATGGTTTTTTCGCTACATATTTATTTTCTGTTAGCTTTACTGTAGCCTCATAATTTTTTATTCTACCTACGTCAAATTTTCCCTTCGCAAAGATGTCGCTAAAGTCGGAGCGAATATTTTCAATCTCCTTGTCTGCATCAAGTATTTGATACACATTTCGTGTTAAGTTTATTTTATTATCATCCAAGTTTGCTTGACTAATTATTAGATTTTCATCTTGCCGTAATTTGAACTCCTTAATAAAATCTAAACCGAGCAACAAATCATCTTTAAAAGTGTCGCTTTTTATCACAAAAAAGGGGAAAATTTTGTTTGTTTTAAATACTTTGACAGACAAAGAGACCACGCCCTCAAGTTTTGACGACCCTGAGATAGTTTCTGTTTTTCTCCCCACTTATAATTTCAGTTAGTTTCAATTTTTTGTAGAAGTTATAACCAACGAGTGAGACATTGGCCCCTGTATCGTAGAGGCCGATAGCTTGCTCGTTGTTTACAAGCATTCTCAATCTTATAAGTGGGGCCGCTACTCGTTTTTTGCTACTTCTGAGCCAGCGAGAACATCCTGAATGTTTAGGTTGTTTGCTACTTTTATATTGTCATTTTTCGTCCCGTTACGAGTTTTTTTCTTTGTACGGCACAATTCTTCCGGATGGAATCTACCCGCGAAACCGATGCTTTCACAGTATTTGCAAGGACCGTACGCATCACGGTTTTTGTGTTTATCTGTTGATTTATTTTGTTTTCGGTCATTCTCATTTACGCTCGTGCTGTATTTACTTTCGGGCTCTAGCTGCCCGAGAACTGACATTAGTTTCTCTATTGTTATTAAATCGTTTGCGTGTAGACGCTGTCTTGTAAACTGAGGTAAATTTATCACAATTAGGTTTATTTGAGACTTTATTGTCAATGAAGGGTCAACGTCTAACAGCAAGTTTCTTTTTTTTAATGCGAAATCCAAAAATGACCCGCTTAAATATTTAAATGTGTACGCGTGTGCGATTTCGGACCACGACTTTTGCCCGAAAGTATCCACAAAAGAGTTATTCCAGAATTCCCACGCGTAAGACAAGGAATTCGTTTTTAAAAAGGTTGCGTACCACTCTAACGCTATGCCATCCAAAAAATTCGGAAAATTTTGTTTCCTGTACATTAAGTCTTTCACACTCGGAAATAAACATTTTCAACCACGATTCCGCGTTAAAGTTTTTTCCGTTGAATTTTTCCAATACCATGTATTTAGAAATTGAATGGGACGATTTTTCGTTTGTTGGGATTTCTAGGGAAGAGGAGGGAGTGTGAGCCTGAACGACCTCTAAATAAAACTCATTAAAGACAACATTACCTTTCGTCGTCCAAATAGATATCCAGTAACCCATCCTTCTTCAAGGTTATCATAACGTTACGAAATTTGTTTCGGGTCCTGAGACTTTTCACCACGCCTTTTGCTACAGGATGTTCGAAGAGGTCTTTATGATGTGCACTTGTTTGCTGATTTAATGGGAATTGAAAAATTTCCGGTTGGTCCATCAGTTGTATAGTTTTAACCTTAACCACCGTTAATCTGGCGTCATCTGTACCAGCTTCTGATACGAATTGAAATTTAGCGTTGACCTCCATTTGTGTTGATTTGTAAGTCTTTGTTTGCAAGACTTAAGGAAAGTGGAGATGAAGGTGTGTGTAGTAATACCAACACGTGTAGTTTCAGTGGGAAACTGTATTAAGACATAAACACCGATTACATACAAATATATATAACAATGATCCTGCACATTATCACAACATACCTGAATCAACACAAATTGTCGGCAAAACAAAGATGGCAATAAATATTGATACTAACAAAATATTTTAAAGAGCAAGGCAATCGCGACTGTCGTAACTTCGTAGCACAGCTGATCAGCGACCGCCTGGCAATAGTGGTAATGCCGTCGATAAAGAGTTCCTCAGCCGGCCGACCCCAAGTCATGTGACCAGCAGTTCAGGCGGCTAAGTTTTGAAAAGGCGTTCAAACTTACAAGTGTTGTAATTAATTGATGTTTTGCTATTTACTCGTATATTGTACTAATTGTACTTATTACTGCATATATATACTTTGTTAATAAATGTGTTAATATTATATTTGTTTTTTTTTTTCAATTTCCAATTAAAACAATTAATAAATTTTGGTTTAATTTTGAAATGCGCGCCTTAAATGATGCTTAATAGTTTTATGTATAGATGGCGCAAATTTTTGAAAGTTTTCTTTACCATTTCCATTTATATATATTCAAAGTATCATCTTATTAATGTAGGGCAAACAACGGGTGGCGCTGAGTGTCGTCCAAAAAATACCGAGAGTCGTGCATCTATTTGAGTAGTCTATGGTAACGCCACAAACCAGGCAACAAACGGTTTAACTTTAACAACGTTTCCAAGCAATGGGCAATTTGTCTGTTGTATGTATGTCGGTAATACCGATTTCAGTAATTTAAAAAATATCTGTAGTTCATGTAGGGCAAACTTATGTGGCGCTGTTGCTCGTCATTTCATACCCTGGTGGTAGTCTATGTTTAAGCGGTACAAATACGATAAACATAACCTCGAGTGGTAGATTTTAAATTAATCTACGGCTTTTAAGAAGCGAGTTATCGGTACAAAATACAAAATTAAAAATTAAGATAGTGGTAATGATTCGTAAATGAAAAATTGATGAATTTATTAGTCATTTATTCAGGCTAAAAATATAAGTAAGTTAATTAATTTATTTATTTGTCAGTAAACACATCCCACTGAGAGAAATAAATCCTGTTTGTAGACCGGACAAAATAAAGGTTGTTAATATTAGAAGTTGATTTCTTCTTTTGAGAACTTCATTGCATTTTTATACAACTCTGGGTTGTTTAAATTGTCCTTTATCGATTAGGAAAGATTGTTATGTATTCTTCTTTGGTTATTTAGTCCTGGGCAGTTGATGATATATCCCATTATTTGGATGGGGTTGATGTTGCAGTTTGTACATTGTGAGGTAGTTATTCATTAGATATATATGTGTTAAATATGTATAGCCAATTCTGAGTATTTCTTGTAATGTAACTTTTTAAATTGATAATTTTTTCGATATTAATTGTTATCGGAATGTTGAACGTAAATAACAGCTACACTACTACAAAAATAAGTAAAAGAAAAAACACATAAACAATTCTTCCATGCATTGTATTGAATAATAAGTTAACTTAAAAGTAAGGTTAAGCCGTTAAACGTCAAAAATACCGATATTTACACATTCAGTAGGTCATTTGTCACAATTTCGCGCCGTTGTCAAATCGTTTCGACGCAAACCATTCTACTAGCTAGTAGCGCACTAACTGACGTCTATGAATACAATGCAGATAGTAGCGTCTTAGTAGCTACTACTTAGTAGACTACTTACATCCTACTAAACCGTTGACTATGAATAAGGCTGAACGTATTTTCTTTCTGCCTTATTCATAGTCAACGGTTTAGTAGGATCTAAGTAGTCTTCTAACTAGTAGCTACTAAGACGCTACTATCTGCATCGTATTCATAGACGTCAGTTAGTACCATAGACTGTTAGTACTCTACTGGCTAGTAGAATGGTTTGCGTCGAAACGATTTGACAACGGCGCGAATTTGTAACAAATGACCTACTGAATGTGTAAATATCGGTATTTTGACGTTTAACGGCTTAACCTTACTTTTAAGTTAACGTTTTATGCTTATTATTCAATACAGTGCATGGAAGAATTGTTTATGTCTTTTCTGTTACTTATTTTTGTAGAGGTGTAGCTGTTATTTACGTTCAACATTCCGATAACAATTATATATGAATGCTATTCTTAACTACGAGGAAAGTACATTAAAGACTAGACACTCGATAATAAAATTTCACGAGACACGAGATAAAATTTTACCAGAGTCAACCCAGAAAATTCCGGTAAATTTGCATAAAGGTAATTGCGTTATTGCAGACCATGCCGACATCGTACCTGGCATCTACCCTGTGAATCACGGGTACGTTGACGTCTATTGTGTAAACAATATTAACTTAACTGAGCCAATGAATGTCGACCCTCTAGAAAGTTACCTTTATACAGACCGATCGCCTACAATAAACCCCTTCGATTGCGACATCATAAAAGAAATACGTACCTCTCATATGAATCGCGAGGAAAAAGACAAAATTATTAAACTCTGTACAGAATATAAATCCATTTTCCATAAAGACCAATCTAAATTAACCGCTGTCACTAACGTTATGCATAATATTAGAACCACAGACGACGAACCCGTATATCAAAGAAGTTTCAGATATCCTCAAAAATTAAAAGAGGAAATTCAAAATCAAGTTCGCAAACTACTTAATGACAACGTAATTAGACCTTCTATCTCCCCTTACTCTTCGCCAGTCTGGATAGTCCCCAAAAAGATGGACGCTTCTAATAAAAAGAAGTGGCGAATGGTCATCGACTTCCGTAACTTAAATAAAAAGACCATTGAAGATAAATACCCTCTACCAAGAATTGACGATGTTTTAGACTCTTTGGGGAAGTGTTCTTATTATACGACTCTCGACTTAGCATCCGGATTCCTCCAAATACCTATGGACCCCAATAGTATAGAAAACACCGCCTTCTCTGTGGAAAACGGCCATTACGAGTATGTCCGTATGCCGTTTGGCCTTAAAAACGCTCCCGCTACGTTTCAACGAATGATGGACACCGTTTTAAAAGATTTTCTCTATAAATTTGTATTCGTCTACATGGACGACATTGTCATTTTCAGTAAATCCCTCCATGACCATGTACTACACCTTAGACAAGTTTTCCAACGCCTTAAGGAAGTAAATTTAAAGATCCAACTGGATAAAAGTGAATTTCTTCGCAAGGAAGTCCCCTTTTTAGGACATATTATTACAACCAACTCAATACTACCCAATCCAGATAAGGTAACCGCTATCAAAAAACTTCCCGTCCCTAAGACGCAGAAAGAACTAAAATCATTCCTTGGTCTTAGCGGCTATTACCGCAAATTCATCAAAGACTACGCAAAAATCGTTTTACCCCTGACTAAATGCTTGAAAAAAAATTCCAAAATCAATATTAACGATGTTGAATATCTAAACGCAATTAACAAAATTAAAGAGATTATCTCCAACGCTCCCGTGTTAGCCTACCCCGACTTTAAACAAACATTTTGCATTACGACAGACGCGAGTGACAAAGCAATTGGCTCGGTAATTTCACAGAACAATCACCCCATAGCTTTTTACTCTAGGGCCCTCAATAGTGCCGAAAGAAATTACTCCACTATTGAAAAAGAACTACTCGCCATTATCGACTCGTGTAAGAATTTTAGACCATATATCTGTGGTAGAAAGTTTGTCTTACAGACCGATCACCAACCTTTAGTATGGCTACACAATTTAAAAGAACCCCAAGGTCGACTTAGTGGATGGAAAGTTAAATTATCGGAATACGACTATGAAATTAAACACATTAAAGGAAAGGAAAATAAAGTTGCTGACGCTTTATCTCGAGTAGAACTTAATGCTCTAGAAGACGAAGACGACTGTGACCTTTTATCCCTTTTTAATAATGTAGACACCGAACAAGAACTTGACCCTGAAATGGCAGACGAAATATTATCAGAATTAGACAAAAATGCGCCCGAAAAGACTGTATAAAATAAAAATGATGATATAAATACAGTGCATTCCGCTATCGAGAACCCTACACCTACCATGCTTATCGCTGAACGGCCCTTGCAAGTATTTCATATACAAATCGCGATCCAATATGGCTTAAGAAATAATCTTAAAAAGAAAACGGCTTTCGGAAAAACTAATTATTCTTTTACTTTAGAAGAACCAAATTACAAAGATTGGCTTACCGAAAAACTAAATGAAATCAAACCGTTACCAACTATAGGAGTCTATTTTGATCCCGATATTGAAGAATCAGCTCAACACGAGATTTTTCTGGTAATACATCGGTCCTTTTCAGAAAAACTTTCTTCATTTAAACTAATTAAAACCAACATCAACCTACCTAATTACAATCAGAACAAAGCTTTAGAAGTAGTTCAGAATTATCACGAAAATAACCACAACGGTATTGAAGAAACGTTTAGACATCTCAAAACACAATTTTATTATCCGAATCTTAAAAAACTGGTTCAACTTCAAATTAACAAGTGCGAATCATGCAATAAAGCAAAATACGACAGAAACCCCTACAAGCCCCATTTTAAACGTCCCGTCATATCGATGCGACCGTTCGAAATAATTATGTTAGACCTCTTTAGTCTCGATAATCACACCTTCCTTACCATTTTCGATCATTTTAGTAAATATGCTCAAGCCTACTATGTTACAGATAAAAATGCCACTACAATCATAAACAAACTACGACACTTTATTAATCACCATAATCTACCAGGAAAAATAATAATTGACCAGGGTACTGAATTCAATAACATGCACTTTAGAGACTTTTGTAAATTATTCAAAATTGACTTACATATCGCCAGCATAAAAAACCCTACTTCTATTTCGCCTCTTGAAAAATTATATAACACATTGAAAGAAAGAATAATCATTTTCAAAGAAAAAGACGTCAACGAGACAATATCTAACCTCATGATTAACGTGATTTTCGTATAAAACAACTCGATCCATACCACCACCAACTTTGATATCATTTATGGCCCATATAAAGAACCATTAGAAATACAAAAAATTAATACCCCGTCAGAATATATAACTAACCGCATGCGAGAATTGAAACTATTATATGAACAAATAAGTAAAGAAGCCAAAGACCGAAATCAAAAAGCCTTAGACAAACTAAATAATAAGAATAAAGAAGAAATACCCCGAGCGCCTAAAGACGTATCCATTAAAGTACCGTTAAGAAAGAAACTGTCGCCAGAATTTCAAAAATTTCATGTACTAACACAAGAAAATGATAGGATAGAATGCATTGGACAAAAACAAACCGCTGTTCAGAAACACCCTATTAGAAAAATGAAAAGATTAAAGAAACATATTTCTTTGCAGGAATATGAAGACACTCCTGACAATGCTGCTGCTAGCACCAGCACTGGCGGAAATAACTAAAATAACAAAACTAGACGACAAAATAACTTACATGGAAGAAAAACTCGGCCAAGCCCACATTCTTTCCCATTATCACAAATTCCTTTACCATTATAACCTAACCCTAATAAGACAATCCTACCTAGATTTGTTAACAAAAACCACCATCTTGAAACTTCATCACACACCGACGTCTTTCGTACCTCTAGAAAAAGCATTAAATAATATCGAAGACATGCTAAATAAACTAAAATCATCACATAAAACTAAAAGAGGATTAATTAACGGTATAGGCGACGCTTTCAAATACCTATTCGGAACCGTAAATAATGATGATTACGAAGAAATGAAAAAGAATATTATAAGTTTATTTGCAAACCAAAAGAATTTAAAAGAAA
Source organism: Agrilus mali (assembly GCA_029378335.1). Lineage (NCBI taxonomy): Eukaryota > Metazoa > Arthropoda > Insecta > Coleoptera > Buprestidae > Agrilus > Agrilus mali. Next base: position 9,846,818 of record CM055661.1, read on the forward strand.
AGCAATCACAATATTTGTCATTAGCGCACCACATTACCGACTCCTACAATAAAAATATTAAGGCATTAATAAGAACTTTCAATTACACCTATAATTCTTTTATTAACACCTCTGACACACTACAAAAAGAACTAGAAATTATTCGCTTAACTCAAATCGCTGATCAATTAGTAAACCATTTGCAAATGATAGAAAGATCATTAACCTTCGCCCGCGAGGAAATTCTAGATTACGAAATGATTTCAGATAAACAAATGAAAGAAATGCTCTCTCATCTGACAGAAATTTATGGAAAAAAGCAGATTTTACCATATTCAGATCTACATCCAATTCATTTTCTAAAATATAATAAACAGGACATGATTTTGACTAATGACATCATCTTATGCATAATAAGCTTTCCTATTACGAAACCTATAACTTTTGCATTATCCAAAATATATCCCTTAATTAATAAAAATGCCCTAATTATCACACCCTCACGATTCCACGTCACTTACGAAACCTTTCCAAATGGTACGAAAATTGCACGCCTTTGGAGATAAAGTCCTACTTTTGTACCAAAGAAATTATAAACGATTGCTTAAAGCCGACAGAATGCCTTATTGTTTCCGTAAAAAGCTACACCAACATCGAAGAACTCCAAAACAAATCACTGCTGATCTCCACCAACAAAGGATGGACCTTAGATGGAGGAAGACGTACGCAAGGATCGTATCTACTAGACTACTACCAAATTGTGTCGATTAATCAAGATATTTTCGAGAAGAAAGAAACACACCTTGTCGACTACGAAATCAAGAAATATGAGATTCCCCTGCCAGCACCGAAAAAGCAATTAATGGAATTAAAAAACTACCCCTCAAGAGATGAAGAAATTATTCCACTGTTACGAAAAATTGAAGAGACGCCTATACATCTAAAACCCGTCTACTTTATTGGACACTCAGTCGTCACCGGACTGTGCATAATTGCCATTACTATTCTGTGCCTCGTCTTTTGTTACAGAAAACAAGCTCAACATCTCTATACATCGATTAAAAGGAAATTCGAAAAGAACAATCCAGAAAATCCACCAGCCGAAGAAATGAAAGAATTGAATTCACCTTCGGTTCCAATATATCCTACCTTTGCCTGAAGACTGAGGACAGTCTTATCCTAAGGGAGGAGGTGTTATATCCAGCCTACGTTATCGCAGGGTGGCGACAGTCTACTCTAACCCCCGAATTCCTTCGTCTAGACTAGTTTACAAATAGTACTGCACCCCGCATCAGGAGTCAGTCTCTTCACGATACAGTTTTTGACTCGTCCCTTTTAAAATATTGTCGGTAGCTATCAGTTGTAAAGTGTAGTTCATAAATGTGTTCTTTTGAAATAAATAAATAAGTTTTTCGAGTTTAAAATTCTTTTTTAAAAATCCAACCCTTTGGACATTCGACATAACTAGCTTTCAACCTGTTAGAAAAAAATATACAAATGCAGCATTGAAATATGTACTATCCAGAAATTTTATACTCAAAAAGAAAGAAGACAAAAATTATAATCGACAAAATACTGCAATGTCATACATTAAAAATTATCAGCCTTAGTCAGTTAGTAGTGACTACTAGCAAGCTACTAAGAGCGTACTAAGAAAATCGTATTCATAGTGACATTTGGTAGACTACTAAGCTTAGTAGCTACTAAAAAAGTTAGTAGCGTGGCGGCCCGTGTTTAAGTGGTACAAATACGATAAACATAACCTCGAGTGGTAGATCTTAAATTAATCTACGACTTTTAAGAAGCGGGTTATTGGTACAAAATACAAAATTAAAAAGAATACCACAAGAATAAGATGGAAAATGGAAAGGATTTATAAAATTGAATTTTAAAATTAAAAATCAAACTGGTACATGTCGTGTTAATTTATTTCAGTGGGCAGTTATACTTTAAAAATTATTTCAATCGTTTTTTCTGAAATAATTACAAACTTTATTGAATTAACATCTTGTTTGTATATTTTAAAGTAAATTGCGTAATAATGATTCGTAAATGAAAAATAATTGAATTTATTAGTAATTTATTCAGGCTCAGAACATAAGTAAGTTTATTTATTTATTTGTCAGTAAATACATCCCACTGAGAGAAATAAATCCTGTTTGTAGACCGGACAAAATATAGGTTGTTAATATTAGAAGCTGATTTCTTCCTTCGAGAACATCATTGCATTTTATACAACTCTGGGTTGTTTAAATTGTCCTTTATCGATTAGATATTGTTATATATTCTTCTTTGGGTATTTAGTCCTGGGTAGTTGATGATATATCCCATTGTTTGGATGGAGTAATTATTGTTGGTTCTGTGGCTATTGCCGTGTTTACACGGTTTACAAGCAAAGATTAAAAGGTTGTGACCCCTACCAATGCCCTAACGCCGTTGAAAATTATATATTTAGAGAGTTTTCGTTAATAAATTTATTGTGAAATCTATGCAAAATTAAGTTAAATGTAAACAATAGACCTTTTTCGGTGTTCAAAAATTACAGTATTAATAACAACATTTAATGAAAATGTCCTCGAAATTTCAATATTTCAAACACTTGCCTTGTATTTGGGAAACATTTTTCGTATAATAATTATTAACAATCACGACTTTTAACTAAAAAACCGTCAATAGACTCACCTTTTTACGATGTTTACATCTGTAACAAACACTGACAAATGTCATCAGATGGAAACAAAATGGCGGACGAGCGATCTTTCTAGTGCTTTACTTGACCATGGAGGTTAAAGAGAAAGAGAAGGAGAACGATCGCTACGTGCTGAAAATTTGTAGAAGTTATAAGTTAATTTTTCAGCCACCAGCCGCGCTGCCGTCAGTAAGTTGTCGATGTATTAAACGTTGATAGGTCATTTCAAATTAGCGCGCAACAGCCCGCTTATGTATTAAATGTTGATAGGTCATTTCAAATTAGCGCACAACAGTCCGCTTTTATTGAGACAACTTAGCGATCGCAGCGCCTCACTTATTTTTATCAAATTTCTGGGACACAATTTTTCTACAGCGATCGTTCTCCTTCTCTCTAACCTCCATGGCTTAAACATAGACTACCACGCTACTAAATTTCTTAGTAGCTACTAAGTTTAGTAGTCTACCAAATGTCACTATGAATACGATTTTCTTAGTACGCTCTTAGTAGTTTGCTAGTAGTCACTACTAACTGACTATGAATAAGGCTGTTTATTTTTATAATGATAAATTACGATAACAAAAACCCTATATGCTTCACGTTTTTAAAATTCGCACCATAGCCGGTATGGTAGTTTTCTATGTAGAATTTTCCATCTTCTCTCTCACTCTTCAATTTAGCTTGGGAAGACACTTGGTGAGATGGCGCTGATGTCAAATTAAGAAATCGAGCTTCTTATCTATAATCGTCATCTAGGACATTTATAAACGAACAATGAATATACATACATATATATGTGTATGTATAATGTCCATGAAGCAGTCTTCTTTGACACCAGTGGTACTTCCTTTGAAGTACCGACTGAACAATTAAGATTAGCCTACGTTTATGATCTGAAAAAGTGCAAAGAGGGTCGAACAATTCGCGAAACATGAGAATTTAACGAGTGCTTGTACAGGTAGCGGTCGGCATATTTTTAGACCTACTTTATTTAAATGTTGTCGTCTGGTGTACGTGCGTAGAACCGCTGCTGACGCGACAAGTGTATAGAAACGGGAAGCGGGAAGTAAGAGACGACAAACCGAGGCCAAGGAACATAAACATTCTTCCAAAGGGAAATATGTATAAGAGAATGAAATTGATGAAATTGTACCATGAAAACCATCACACATATTACACAAAATAAAATTATTGTTAAATGTGTTAGTTTTCAGTTTAATTTTTTTACAAACTTTAACATAAATGTTAAGGGTTAAGGTGTAAATATGTAAATAATTCTTTTAATTTATATTTTTTAAAAAAACTCTTCAGAAAGCCAATCGTAAATTAATAAATACAGGGTGCCCCTGACTCGTAAGTCACCGCCTGAAACGGCGTGATAGTACAGAAAAATTGTACTACCACGTCGTTTCGGGTGGTCACGTGAGTCGGGGACACCCCGTATATTGTGGAAAAAGAAAAACGAGTTTTACTGGTCTACCTTTTATTTGCCCCTGCTTTTAATTTTAATCAATACCTACCAGTCAGAAAATTTTTATTTTAGGAACAAACATTGCAGTGTTGATAATGAATTTTTTTATTTTATATTTTTTTTACCGATTATACCATGTTTGTATCCAGTTTGATTTTATTTTGGTTTTTAGTTCTTATTGTTGCAGTATTATCGTTATTTTTTATTAATTCAATTTCAATATTTAGTTTTTTTTTTTCAAATGGATGTGTGATAATTAAAATTATCATTCCATGTGAGTTGTTCATAAACATGGTGTAATGTTGGCATGGGGGGGAGGGGTTTCGTTTCGTTATTCCGTCATTAGATTTTTCGTTGAACCTGGTATGATTTTTCATACCTACACAATGAATAATAAGGAAACAACAGGGCATTTTGCTCAAGAGCAGTGACGTGAGCGAACAAAAAATGGGCATAGGATGGTTCCTTTTCATATTACCGCCGCTTTGTTCAGTGGAATTGGTACTTCAATACAGAACATTTGTTGGTTGATGTTCAAAGAATTTACGAAATGCACTGTGTAAATGTGTAAGTTGCTTTACAAATAGAATGTACCTAAATAGGTGGCTGTGTTTTTATATTTTAAATAATTAACGTACATATGTTAGGAAAATATGAAATTGTATATGAAATTGAAATTTTTGTTTGGATAATGAGATACCTTCACTAATATGAGAATTGAAACAACTAGCAAATAAGTCCTTATGTAACTCCTTTTCTTAGTGTAATAAAAATATTGTTACGAGTATTTACCAATTAACTTGGCGTGAGCATAATTAACGAACATCTTCCCTGAATACATAAGGAATATTCTCGGCTTTCCTGAAATATCTAGAAAACACCAGCAAAGATCAATAGGAAAACAATTGGATTACAAGACGGCTGTAGAATTCCCTAGAAAACGGCTGAAAAGACTATATAAAGGAGAGCCACTCACACCGAGTTAGTTGACAGTGAACAGCTGATGTTTGGAAGCGAAGCGATCGATAGGCAACACGGGCGATAGACTTCATACCGAGCGACAAGTAGTGTCTAAATGATAGAAAGTGTTCACATAGAAACGAGCGGAAAAAGAGACTTTTAGTGAAATAAATTGTGTAGACTTGCTTATAACTGTAGTATAGTCAAATTAACTTTAGTAATTAAATAAATTCGTTGTTTTGTTTTGTTAGTTGTGTTTTCCGTGACCGAACACGTCACATTTGGTGTCAGGTGTGGGGTAGTAAGGGAATTGAAGATTCCCGAAGAAAGTTAGTGCGACAGATCGTAGAAGAGGTCCGAAGAGAATAAGAATTTTGAAGCCTTATGCCAGTAACAAGAAAACAATCAACAATAATGGAAGAACAAATAAAGGCTTTAATGGAAATGATGAAGGAAATGAAAACAGAAATGAAAACTGGACAAGAAAGAATGGAAGGTGGACAGGAAGAATTGAAGAATAAAATGGAAGCTGGACAGAACGACATGAAGGAAGAAATTAAAGCAGGCAAGGATGAAATGAAGGCAAGCCAGGAAGAAATGATAGCAGAAATGAAATCAGATATAAAGAAAGGACAAGAAGAGATGAAACAAAAATTGGAGAAAGTGCAAGAAGGATTGAAAGGACAGCTAAAGGAAGTAAGAGTAGAAGTGCAAGAAGAATTAAAGGAAGTACGACAAGAATTGGAGACGACACAAGAGAAGCTAAGAGATGAGTTAAAAGAAGAAGTACAAAAGCAAGTAGAGAAGATACGACAGAAGTTCGAGAACACAAGTACGGCTAGTGAAGTAAAGCCCGAAGAGACTACGAAAGCGATGAGAATTAAACCACCGACTTTCGACGGAAATGTTTGCTGGTCTGTATACATTCGACAGTTCGAGGCAGTGGCAGAAGCAAACAACTGGAACGATTTTGAGAAAGCAACTGCGCTGGTCATAGCTCTGCGAGGAGAAGCATTGGACGTCCTTCAAAGTATTCCAGAGCGCCAACAACGGCACCTCTGCGCTGCTAGAGCGACTTGAAATGAGATATGGCGACAAACATTTGCAACAAGTGTACCAAACCCAACTAAAGTGTCGCAACCAGAGGACATCACAAAATCTACAAGAATTCGAGGCCGATGTGGAACGTCTAGTTAGATTGGCCTATCCTACCGCTCCGCAGGACTTCGCAGACCAGCTAGCAGTCCAAATATTCGTCGATGGCGTGAGGGACACCGACTTACAGCAATTTCTCCGTTTGGCCCGCCATAAGACTGCGAGTGACGCACTGGCGCACGCCTTAGAATTCGAAGCTGCAAAACAAGCTTCCAAGGGCCACGTGCGTGTACGCCAAACAGCTGTTGAAGACGACGAATACAAGAATGAAGTTACGAGGCTGATCAAAGAGTGCGTCGAAACTGTCAAGAAGACTACCATCAACGACAAGAGAGAATCGGCCAAATGTTGGGAATGCGGGAAGGTCGGTCACTTTTCTCGAGAATCGGCCAAATGTTGGGAATGCGGAAGGTCGGTCACTTTTCTCGAGACTGTGACAAAAACAAAGGAAGACCAAGGTGCTGGGAATGTGGAAGGCACGGACATTTACAGCGAGATTTCCCGGCCGATGAACGCCGTGCGGACCGACAGCAGTCAGGAAACTAAGATCAGCCAACTTTGAGGGGCGCAAGCTGGCTTCTCCCCACCAAGCCCCAACCGAAATCGTCGTTTCCCAACTGAATGGAAGCAAGTCCTTATTCGTCGACGGTCACATCAACAACAACAAGGTTAGAATGGTGGTCGATATGGGAGCTTCAAAGACCATAATCCGGCCGAACATCGTTAACGAGTGGAGAATCCGTCCCCTGCAGAGGAAGCTACGTTTGACCACGGTTACCGGAGAAACAGCGCCGATTAGAGGAGAATGCGACATCGAATTGAGACTGGGAGAAGTATGCCTTCGACACAGGGCACTGGTAGCCGATGTCGCCGACGACGTGATCATCGGATTGGATCTTCTCGAACGAAATAAAATTAATCTGGATTTGGGCTCCGGCATTTTACGCATCGGCAAGGAAGAGTTGGTGATGACAAACCCCACCAAAGAGTACGGTCTTCGAAAGGTCATCGTAGCAGAAGACCGATTACTACCTGCTAGATCCGAGGTAGTTCTCAAAATAAACATCGACGGCGAAGGTGCGGATGGTTTGGTGGGAATAGTAGAAGCCAAAAACCCGGATTTGACACAGAAAGCTATACTGATAGGACGAACACTAATTCGAACTGGGACGTCGAACGCATCTGTCAGAGTGGTCAATTTGAAGGACTTCGAACAGAAAGTGTGTAAAGGAATGGAAGTAGGAGTCCTTGAACCCGTGGTGTCCATTCTCCAATGCGAAGTCGAAGCTGAATCGTCAATGGCAGAGAGCGAATCGCTTCCAACCGTTCTTCGAGACTTAGTGCAGCGTTCGACCACAAACCTTAACAGCGACCAAATTAGAAAGTTCGAAGAACTGCTCACCAAGTATCGAAACGTCTTCGCCCTCTCTGACAACGACTTTGGGAGAACGAATCTGACATACCACCGTATAGACACGGGATCAGCTCGTCCTATTAAACAACCATCTAGAAGAGTTCCATGGGCTAAGCAAGAAGAAGTCAACAACCTGGTGAAGAACATGGAAGAACAGGGGGTAATCGAACCATCACAAAGTGCTTGGGCTTCTCCGATAGTGTTGGTTAGGAAGAAGGATGGATCGACCAGGTTCTGTGTTGACTACAGGAAGCTCAACGACGTAACCTTAAAGGACAGCTATCCCTTACCCAGAATCGACGACACCCTTGACAGCTTGGTTGGTGCCAAATGGTTTTCAACGTTAGATTTGAAGAGTGGATACTGGCAAGTTGAACTGGATCCACAAGACAAGCAGAAGACCGCATTCACGACTGGTTACGGGCTGTGGCACTTTAACGTTATGAAATTTGGACTATGTAACGCTCCCGCCACCTTCGAGCGACTTATGGAAAATGTGCTACAAGGGCTCAATTGGAAGGTTTGTCTGGAGTACCTAGACGACGTGATAGTACTGGGAAAGACATTCGAAGACCACCTCCAGAATGTCGAAGAAGTGATCAAGAAGCTTTCAGCAGCCAAGTTGAAACTGAGTCCCAAGAAATGCCATCTGTTCTGTAAGGAGGTGAAATATCTTGGCCACGTTATCACCTCAGAAGGAATAAGAACTGATCCTGACAAGACTGAAGCTGTGAGAAGTTGGCCTGTCCCGAAGAACCAACACGACTTGAGAAGCTTTTTGGGGCTGTGTTCCTATTACCGACGATTCGTAAAGGGATTTGCAGATATAGCTCGACCGCTCCATAAGTTAACAGAGGATGGTGTCCCTTTCCAATGGTCAGAACGATGTCAGCAAGCTTTTGAAACACTGAAGTCTACCCTTTCTCAAGCCCCAATACTGACGTACCCACAGTTCGACACAGACTTCATTGTCGATACGGATGCCAGCAATGTAGGAATTGGTGGTGTACTGTCGCAGATGCAGGAAGGAAAAGAAAAAGTCATTGGCTACTTCAGTAAGGCACTGTCAAAGCCGGAGCGAAACTATTGCGTGACCCGTAGAGAATTGCTGGCAGTCGTCAAAACTCTCGAACATTTCCATAAGTATCTCTACGGATGAAAATTCCTGTTAAGGACAGACCATGCATCCCTGAAATGGCTGTTGCAATTTAAAACCCAGAGGGACAGCTGGCTCGATGGCTTAAGCGGCTACAAGTATACGGCTTCAGCATCGAACATCGTGCTGGAAAACAACATGGTAACGCTGATGCCCTCTCGCGAAGACCATGCTCGAAGAACTGCAAACATTGCATGGCCGCCGAAAAGAAGGAACCAGTCAACTTGGCAAGGATTTGTCAGACGATTGTGGAACCTAAAGAACACTGGCAGAACGAAGACCTGGCGAAAGACCAAGATACCGACGAAGACATTAAACCGATACTGCAGTGGAAAAAGGCAGGAATAGCACGACCTACCTGGGCAGATGTTAGTAGTACGAGTACCATCACGAAGAGCTATTGGGCCTTATGGGATTCGCTCATCGTCGAGAATGGGGTACTAACACGAGTGTGGGAAAGCCCTGACGGAACTAAAATTCGACATCAAGTAGTTCTCCCGAAGAACAGAGTCAACGAGGTGCTGACAGAAGTCCATGGAGGTGTTGGTGGAGGACACTTCGGAGTAACAAAGACGTTGGAGAAGGTGCGAGAGCGATTTTATTGGTTAAAGTGTAGAAGAGACGTCGAAAATTGGTGTAGAAAGTGTCCAACGTGTGCGTCAGCCAAGGGACCTCAGACTCGAAGCCGAGGGCGAATGAAACAGTACAATGTTGGTGCCCCATTTGAGAGAATAGCTCTGGACGTAGCAAGACCATTACCCACAACAGCTGCTTGCAATAAGTACATATTGGTAGTGATGGACTATTTTAGCAAATGGCCCGAAGTGTACGCAATCCCAAACCAAGAAGCTACTACGGTCGCTGGAATGCTGGTGAACCAATGGATCAGTCGGTATAGAGTTCCGATGGAGATCCACTCTGACCAGGGACGGAACTTGGAATCCATGGTATTCCGGGAAGTGTGTGAGCTGCTAGGAGTACAGAAAACTAGGACCACTCCATTACATCCACAATCTGACGGAATGGTCGAACGGTTTAATGCGACGCTGGAAACCAATTTGAAAATAGTGGTCAACGATCACCAGACAGACTGGGACCAGCACATACCTTTGTTCCTGTTGGCCTATCGAAGTGCGGTTCATGAGACCACTGGCAGAACACCAGCCAGCATTTTATTTGGAAGAGAGCTGAAGTTACCTATGGATATCCGGTTTGGACACCCAGAAGATCGGCGACCTTCGGCTACCGACTACGCACAGCAGCTAGAGGAACGACTCGATACCATCCACAGAGCCGTTTGTAACAAAATCCAAGTAGGGAGTGACCGCATGAAGACCAGGTACGACCGTAGAGCCAACAGCACAGGATTCAGAGAAGGGGACCAGGTGTGGCTTTACAATCCTGTGCGTCGAAAAGGGCGCTCACCGAAGCTACAGCGAGCCTGGGAAGGACCTTACACCGTGGTCAGAAGGCTGAATGACGTGGTCTACCGTATTCAGAGAGGACCAAAGGCCAAGATGAAAGTTGTACACTTGGACCGCTTGGCGCCCTACAAAGGTCAAGACATTGATCGGGACGATCAATTCTAAGAAGAGGGAAGTGTTACGAGTACTTGCCAATTAAGTTGGTGTGAGCATAATTAACGAACATCTTCCCTGAATACATAAGGAATATTCTCGGCTTTCCTAAAATATCTAGAAAACACCAGCAAAGATCAATGGGAAAACAATTGGATTACTAGAAGGCTGTAGAATTCCCTATAAAAAGGCTGAAAAGACTATATAAAGGCGAGACACTCACACCGAGTTAGTTGACAGTGAACAGATGAAGTTTGGAAGCGATGCGATCGATAGGCAACACGGGCGATAGAATTCATACCGAGCGAGAAGTAGTTTCTCCATTATAGAGAGCGATAGATAGTGTTCACACAGAGGCGAGCGGAAAAAGAGACTTTTAGTGAAATAAATTGTGAAGACTTGTTTATAACTGTAGTGTAGTCAAATTAACTTTAGTAATTAAATAAATTCGTTGTTTTGTTTTGTTAATTGTGTTTTCCGTGACCGAACACGTCACAATACATTTAATTGTATGAAATACCTTTAGAGGACATATATATATACCAGGGTTGGCATGAATGAATCATTTTGATTTAAATCATGATATAAATCACGATTGAAATCAAATTATTGTTTTAATAAAAATCAATGATTTAATCAAAAATGTTTAATTTCATTTTCTTTCACAGAAATCAACATAAAAAAACATATTTAGAAATTATAATTAAGTTTACAAACCAGGGTCGTTTAAATCTGAGAAATCTATATCATTATTATAATATTTGAATAAAAAAACCTGTTTTCCAGCCTTTTCAATTCCCAATCGGTTTCTTAATTTGCTCTGAACAATTCCAAAGGTGGAAAACACTCTTTCCACACCAGCTGAAGAAGCTATCGCGCCAAACATTTGTTTCACCACTGGAAAAACTTGACTGTTCCTCTTCACTAAATATATTATTCAGTGACACCCACCACTCTAGTGGTGTCACATTTTTTACTATTTCTTCTGCGAACATCACACTTTTGAATGGTTTTGATTTTGACTTAAGCTTTACTATCAGTGGTAGCCTTCCTCCAACGCACTTTCTTCTTCTTCATCTGTCAGTGTGATTGCTGTTAGGGTTGGATCTAATAAAAATGCCAAAAAGTGACTGGAGGTCATTACTTGCTTATATCTCTTTCGAAACTTCGACATTTGGCTACTATTTAAATTTAGCTCCAAGCCGTTACAGCAGTAGACAAATTTGCATTATTTCTTTGTAAAGTATCAAATGTAACAGATATTGGCTTCAAAATTATTAGATAATCTTCCACTGACCTCTTTACGACCATATTTTCAACTTTCAAATTTAATAATCAAACGAAAAAAACAAAAAAACCGTGATTAATTAGGATTTTTAAAAAAAAATCGTGCTTTATTGAATTTTTTAAAAAAATCATGATTTTTTCCAACCCTGGTATATACTATTTACTTAGTTTGCAGGGAAAATCCGGTGTATGGCACAATAAGTAACTATAAAATTACTTAGAGAAAGCTATTACTTACAGAGCTTCGTTATTGAACATTGCCAGTTATTTTTTTTTTTTTTACTTAATAAATGTAATATTGAATCAATTTGAGATGAAAATGGTGTTCATATTTTGCAACACTAAAAAATATAGAAGACAGTTTTCTGATGTTTTTTCATATAAAAATGTACCTTAAGGACTCGAACAGATGAATTTTCCTACGTGAGATTAAGCACTTGCTACTATTAAAATAGGATGACGGGGTAATAACTCTTATTCACATTTTATTATTTTGACGCCAATTAAAATTGAAGTTCTCAATACAGTGTTTTATCAGTTGGTTATGAACTGCACGAAGAAAAATTCTAATTATTCTTGCTTGTTATCATGATTGCTTTGAAAGGATGCAGTCATTTCTCACAGATATTATGAAGAGTTTGTCCTTTGGTAGAATACAAGAGAATCATAGTCCTCAATAGGACATTTTGAGACAACTCAATGGATTTTCTGCTTCATGGAGTCTGAGATAATGAAACTCGAATCGTCAGCCGTTTTATTGAATGTTTTTCGGTCCCAAAGCTGTTATAGTTTTAAGAAATTGCAATAAAGATAGACATATTGGCGCCAGGAAGTAGGTTGATTGCATCGAGAATGTTTTATAAACAATCTGAGCGTGAGAAGAGGTGAACGTGATTTTTGAAAGAAGTCTGGATGATGACCGTTTGGAAATGATTGAATGTGATTGGTGTTTGAATTTTGGCAGTTGAGAAATTGAAAGAATTGATTGGTTGAAACAGTTTTCAGGTATGAATGGGGACAGGAATAAAAATAGGAAAATTTGCATGAAGAAGGGAGTGAAAGAGTAAAGTTAAACCAACAACCAACCGACATTGTAATATGTAAATGTACCTACCTAAAAGCCATCTGACAATAAACATTATATTAAAGCAGAAGAATTTTTGTGTGTTCTAACAGTTCAGAAGTGGGATTAGACTGAGTTCAGTGCAGTTAATCAGATTGAATCCAGAGGTCTACGGTGTATTTAAAAACACCTAAGTAAGGATATTCGAGGGAAGAATATCTAAGTTTTGCTATAGTTCGAGAGGAATTGCAAGCAAAATGTGCAGCTCAGGGAGAAGTTCACCGTTCCTAGGGTTTAGTGAAATGGAACAAAATCAAGTAGTCCAGATCGGGGAAAGACTGGTTGAAAATATGGGTATATTACACAATGAAGAAAATCGCGCCGAAATACCAGCGAGAAGATCAAGAAGTCGAGAAGAAAACAACAGTTTAAGGGCTTCCGCAGAAGTTTCAACCGATATGCAACGAACCTACAGTGTGATGCCGGATCTGAGCAGGGGCTTAGATATGTTTGACGGCAGAGGCGGGTGCCAAAGTGCAGAAAATTGGTTGGAAGATGTAAAGGCTACAGCTGGACGTCAATTTTGGAGCGATTCGATTTTATTGGAAATGGCAAGACAGCATTTAAAGGGTAGCGCATTGAAATGGTATCGCTATCATCAAACAGAGATTCGCAGTTGGCACGATTTTGAAGAAAAGTTCAAGAGAAATTATTCCGACCAGAGAACGTTACCTGAAAGATTTCAAGAAATGTCAAATAGGGAACAACAGATGGGAGAACCGGTGGAAGATTACTTTTACGACAAAATGCGAATGTGTAAATCATTGAGGTTGTCTTTCAAAGAAAGTAAGCAACTTGTGCTCAGTGGGTTAAGAAGTAAAGATACAGCTAATATTCTACTACCTGTGAGACATAATAACGAAATGGAATTGTTGGACGATTTACGCGAAAACGCTAGACTTTTTCGAAAAATGAAAGTGCAAAATAGTTATGAACCTAAAGACGTCTCAAAACGGTTTAATGCAAAAAGTGGCCCGAGAAATAGTGACGATCGAAAACATGAACTAAAAGAAGTAACGTGTTTTAAAGGTAAAGAAATAGGACACTATTCGAAAGACTGTCTACAGAAAACCGCTAGTGCAGCAACGGGGTGTTTTGTTTGTGGCGAAACGGGTCATTTTGCTCGTACGTGTGAAAAACGGAAGAAATCAGCTGAGGAGAGCAGTAAATCGAAATCAGCTGTTCAGCACATTGACTTAGATGTAGACATTAATTGGTCGAATTTAAAGTACTACAAAGACGTGAAGATCAACGGCAAGGAAATACGTGCTTATTTCGATTTGGGAAGCCAGATCTGCGCGCTACGAGAAGATTATGTCGGCAAACTCAGATTAAACTGCGATTGGGACGACGAGCGAGAAATTGTCGGTTATGGTGGTGCAACAACAAAAACATTAGGTTCGACACATGCATTATTAGATGTGGATGGCGTTGAGGCTAATATAAAGATCGACATAGTACCGTGCGAAATTCAAGAAATTCCGTTACTTGTGGGACACCCATATACAGAACAACCACACATTCGTTTAGTGAAAACCGCGGATAAATTAATTATAATCGAGAACTTTGTGAATGAAATTGAGCCTCTTCCCACGTCTAAAATAGCACTCTGGACGAAAGAAGCCTCCGTAATTCCAAATAACTTTTTGGGGAACATTACTGTAAAGACCGATAGAGCGAACACCAATTTGTGCGTCGAGGGAGGAATGAGGGAAGTGGGCGGCTTTACTCCAAGAACTTAAACAAAGACAGATACCAGTGGCGAGGCCGTAGTACCAGTACTAAACATTAGCGGGAACGAAGTGACATTAACTAAAGACAGTAACGTAACACGTGCGGAAGTATTTACCGAAATTAGTCATCAAAGAGAAGTTAACACGGAAGAGGTCAATGGGGAAGAAATCGACACCGATTTGGGGGGTACTGATGCAGAAAAAGTAGTTTGATTTGTTAAATTAAATTGCAAAACACCAACAAAAACGTTTATTTTTTTATACACACTTCAAGAAAAACTTATTTAACAGGCAATCCTTTAATTGGTGGTATACAATGTCTTTGTCTATGTACGTAACAATTATACGCGTTAAAATAATGAAGATGTCGCAATCACGGTCAAGCGTCTAACATCGAATGTCCCTTCCTCAGTCCCCTTGTTCCAGCGTTCCTGCATCGGTGACGCAGTTGACGCCAAGTATGTGCCGATAACCCAAACACTGATTCATTCAGTTTACAAAGGAATGGTTCTTAACACGACCTTTCCTGACCTTGCGAATGTCCTCACTCGAGGGTTCGGCACCAAGGGCTGAAACTCAGAGAACGTCTAAATTACTCAGCTCAGATTTATTAAATAAACAATAAACGACACTCTAATCTGTACTTAGTATTTGTCTGGGCCCAGTATATAATGGAATAATTGAAACTTTGAAAAGGACTAAAATTAAAGAACCTTACAGAATTATAAGAATATGATGAAATACTGCCGTCTTCAAGGCCACACCACCAAGGACCACAGCGAGCATTTCAACAGACTCAAATCACACCAAGCGTATGTCTACCGAACCGGCACAACAACCGCCAACACAGGTGTAATTCCTAACCTAACCTATCTTACCTTAAGTACCCTACCTACCCTACGGCCAGCGTACCACCGAACCAGTGTAAGGAAAACCGCAATACAGCCGTAGTTCCGCCAAACCGGCGTTCGATTGTTCTTTCGTTAATCATAATCGAAACGAATCCAGGGGCGCATGTTATCCACCCCGGCAACAGCTTTATATTTGAGCTTAGACCGACTACTTCCAGGTATGTCCGACACCTCATAGCGGTCGCTGCCAAGGACCTTGGACACACGGAATGGTCCTCTCCACCTAGGTAGTAATTTGTGACTACCTCCTGTGGCTGGATTGCTCGTAACCTTTATGAGTACCAGATCACCTTCACAATAAGGGTTAGTTTTGCCCCGCTTTTGATCAAAGCGTCGCTTTTGTTCTTCCTGGTACCTTTCTCCGTTTGAAATTATTCGTTGTCGGATATCTGTAACATCTACTACTTCTTCTCTATTTGTTTCGAACTGACCCTGTAACATAACTCGATACCCCATTAAAGCCTCACTAGGGGAAACCCCTATTGCCTGGTTTAGAGTACCGTTCAAGCCTAACTGTATATTTAATAAATTTTCGTCCCACTGTTAACAATGCTTATTAGCCCCCATAGTTGCCAGTGATTCTGTTATGGTTTTGTTGTAGCGTTCTGCCTGACCGTTTCCTCTGGGCATAGCTACTGCGTTTAAATGATGGTTAATACCTAATTCCTGACAAAACGTTTTAAATTGTTGGCTAGTGAATGAAGTTCCGCGATCACTAATGAGACGATTAGGGACACCAAAATTTTTAATACAGTCTTGCAATGCGTGAATTGTCCATTTTGTCTTTGTATTTCGAACACCATAAAGTAAAATGAATTTGGTGAATGCGTCTATTATAACTAAGACATGTGTATTACCGGATTTGCTTCTAACAAAAGGGCCTAAATGGTCTATGTGGATAGTGTGGAACGGTTTCGGAACTTTCTTTATTGGGTGTAATGTACCAGGTGGTTTTCCTGCTGGGTTTTTAAAATATAAACACGTCAAGCAATTTTTTACGTATTTTTTTACAAACCGTCTCATATGGGGAAACCAGTACTGTCCCGCCACAAGCTCATATGTTTTGGCAACAGCAAAATGCCCCACATCGTCATGAGCCATTCTTAAGATTTGATACCTTGCTGCCTTAGGTGCAACCCACCGCAACCCATAATGTGTGGCTTTGTATACTACCCCTCTTTTTAATTCGTAATTGAAAAATATGTCTTTGTTTTGATTCTTGGCGCCAGATTCGAGTACTGATTTGATTTCCTGAATTTTTTTATCAGTTTGTTGTGCAACCAATAACCACTCCTTATCAGTGATCACCGCAGCGCAGATGCTTTTTATCATTACAGCAGGGTTTCTGCTCAAGGCGTCCACATGCTGCATGTGTTTCCCTGGCCTATGAATTAATGCGTATTGGTATTCGTTTAACGCTAAAACCCACCTTCCTATCCTATGGTTTATTTCACTTTTTGAAAATGCATATCTAACAGCGGAGCAAGCTGTAATAATTGTAAACTGTCGACCTAACAAGTATTGGCGAAACCTTTTAACAGAAGCAACGATTGCTAATGTTTCTAACTCGAATGAGTGTAATTTTTGCTCATCCTTTGTGGTCTGTCTGCTGAAGTAAGCGATCACCTTTTCAGCTTTATTATCTACTTGTACCAGAATTCCTGCCAGACCCAACCGACTTGCATCAGTATATAATCTAGTTTCCTTTCCTGGGTCGTGCAGGGCAAGAACAGGTCCAGAGATTAAAGCTTGCTTTAGAACCTCGAAAGATTCCTGTTGTTCTTTACCCCACTTCCATTCAGCATCTTTGGCTAACAGGCCACAAAGTGGTCGCGACTTTATAGCATAATCTTTGATGAATTTTCTGAAATATCCGGTCAACCCTAAATATTGGCGGACCTGATGAATATTTGAGGGAACTTCAAATTGCGCCACTGCTTCGATTTTTGTTTTACAAGGAGTAATAATTGAGTCATTTATTGTATATCCTAAATATTCGATCTTTGTTGTGAGAAAAGTGCATTTTTTTAAGTTTAACGTTAGACCATATCTTTTGAAAATTGTTAATACTTCATGTAATATTTCTAAATTTTCGATTACGGTTTTACTTGGTATTAGGACATCATCTAAATATAAAAGGACTTTATTAAATCTTAATTGACCTAATGCAGTATTTAACATACGCTGAAAAACTAACGGTGCATTCTTTAGCCCAAATGGGACCCTAAGATACTCATAGTGGCCGTCTTGGGTAACGAATGCAGTCAATGGGACTGATTCAGGCGCTACTGCGGTGTGGTGATATCCCGAAAAGAGATCAAGGCTTGTAAAATATTTAAAGCCTGCTAATTTCCTTAACTGATCTTCAATATGAGGTAACGGGTAATTTTCAGAAATGGTTATTTTGTTTAATGCTCGATAATCGACGCATAAACGTGGTTCACCGTTCTTTTTAGCAACAAGCAATACGTTACTGGCATACGGTGAACAAGATTCTCTAATTATGTTATTTTTTAATAAATCGGTTACTATCTCTCGAATCTGTGCCCTTTCAAAATCGGAAAACTGCCTTGGCCTAAATGCAATTGGTTTATGTGATGTTAAATGAATTTTCATTTGAGTTATTGGTGTTAAACCTATTTCGGATAAATTCTTAGCTGTGCATTCGGGAAACTCATAAGTAATTTTAAAAGATCTGTGGTCGCCTTTCGCTCAACTATACCTATGTTTATTATTTTTTTGTCAATGGTATTAGTATAGTTAATAGATTGCGTATCGCATTCTTTGTGAAACATTTTGAATACCAAAAAAAGGGGGTTTAGAGTAACAAAAACTGGGTTACGTTTCACGAAAATATTTTATTAATCTCTACAAATTTGTTTCAACCCTTGCGGGTCATTGTCAAGAGCTACGAAGTTACTAAAGATGTAAATAGTGTACCAGACTTATATAAACGGATTACAGTAGGCAAGAAGAATTTTATGCAGGTTTGTCTTCTTGTCTGCCACTTTTTGATTTCCAAAATAAACCAACAATTTTGAGCTGCCTCTACTGCTTTTTGAGCTTCCGGTGATTTATTCTTGCACTTAACCATCATATACACTGGTATGACTTTAAACTTAATACACTGCTTATTAAACCAAATATGGTTGAAGTATGTTTTAATTTTGAAAAGTAATTTCCTGTATAGCGATACTATTTTTGCGTCCCTCGCGTTTAAAATATAGTTAATAGATTGCGTATCGCATTCTTTGTGAAACATTTTGAATACCAAAAAAAGGGGGTTTAGAGTAACAAAAACTGGGTTACGTTTCACGAAAATATTTTATTAATCTCTACAAATTTGTTTCAACCCTTGCGGGTCATTGTCAAGAGCTACGAAGTTACTAAAGATGTAAATAGTGTACCAGACTTATATAAACGGATTACAGTAGGCAAGAAGAATTTTATGCAGGTTTGTCTTCTTGTCTGCCACTTTTTGATTTCCAAAATAAACCAACAATTTTGAGCTGCCTCTACTGCTTTTTGAGCTTCCGGTGATTTATTCTTGCACTTAACCATCATATACACTGGTATGACTTTAAACTTAATACACTGCTTATTAAACCAAATATGGTTGAAGTATGTTTTAATTTTGAAAAGTAATTTCCTGTATAGCGATACTATTTTTGCGTCCCTCGCGTTTAAAATGACCCCTAGTTAAACATTTTAAGATTGGTAAAATATTTTCTAAAGTAACATTTTGTACTCTAAAACCCCAAGGGTTTGTTTTAGAGTATTCAAAAATGTTTTCACGAAAGAATCGTTGAATCTATAACTTTTTTAAACGCCGATGCGGACGCAATATTAATAGGGGTATCGCTATACAGGAAATTACTTTTCAAAATTAAAACATACTTCAACCATATTTGGTTTAATAAGCAGTGTATTAAGTTTAAAGTCATACCAGTGTATATGATGGTTAAGTGCAAGAATAAATCACCGGAAGCTCAAAAAGCAGTAGAGGCAGCTCAAAATTGTTGGTTTATTTTGGAAATCAAAAAGTGGCAGACAAGAAGACAAACCTGCATAAAATTCTTCTTGCCTACTGTAATCCGTTTATATAAGTCTGGTACACTATTTACATCTTTAGTAACTTCGTAGCTCTTGACAATGACCCGCAAGGGTTGAAACAAATTTGTAGAGATTAATAAAATATTTTCGTGAAACGTAACCCAGTTTTTGTTACTCTAAACCCCCTTTTTTTGGTATTCAAAATGTTTCACAAAGAATGCGATACGCAATCTATTAACTATATTTTAAACGCGAGGGACGCAAAAATAGTATCGCTATACAGGAAATTACTTTTCAAAATTAAAACATACTTCAACCATATTTGGTTTAATAAGCAGTGTATTAAGTTTAAAGTCATACCAGTGTATATGATGGTTAAGTGCAAGAATAAATCACCGGAAGCTCAAAAAGCAGTAGAGGCAGCTCAAAATTGTTGGTTTATTTTGGAAATCAAAAAGTGGCAGACAAGAAGACAAACCTGCATAAAATTCTTCTTGCCTACTGTAATCCGTTTATATAAGTCTGGTACACTATTTACATCTTTAGTAACTTCGTAGCTCTTGACAATGACCCGCAAGGGTTGAAACAAATTTGTAGAGATTAATAAAATATTTTCGTGAAACGTAACCCAGTTTTTGTTACTCTAAACCCCCTTTTTTTGGAATGGTATTAGTCACATAACAGTCTGTAGCGTTCAGGAACCTTAAAGTGTGCCCCAATTTTGAATAGCTTACATCATACAATTCGGTGAAATTTTGTCCTATTAACAACTCTGCATCTATTACGCATTTGTTTATTATATTCAATTCGATAAATCTCCGAACGCTGTCGATTGAAATCTCCGCACGTGTAAACAGAGTTGGTTTAAATTGTTGTCCGAACGCCGTGGACAAAATGACTACGTTTGTGACTGGCATCAAGGTCAATGACAAATATTTTGCTGCGTCATGGGTGATAAGGGAACATCCGCTTCCAAAATCAATGTAGCATTTAATCGGTTTTCCATTTACCGCAATGGTTTTATAAAATTTTTCATTGGTTTCTTTACCTATAAAATTTACATGACTGTATTCAATAGCTGGTACATGGGGTTTATTTTTGGGACAGTTTCGGCGAAAATGACCCTTCTTTCCACAACGGCTACACGTATATCCTCCTGATTTAAATTTTTGAGAATCCCCGAAATAATTTTTTACTGCGTCGCCTGACCCAGAGGAACTTTCACCTACATCTGATTTTCTTTGTTTGCGAGAATCTAATGTTTTAAAATGAACTGCTAAAACACTCGGGTCCTTTATTCCTACCGCCTCTACTGAAAACTTAATTTGTTCGTCATCAATACCCCCCAGTATTAAATTTATTTTATCTTCATCGGTAAGTAATAATTTCAATTTATGAATGTATGCTAATTTTTCGAATAAATATTCATATAAATTTGAGTTCGATTTTGGTTTGCAAGACATTATATTTTGTAATGCTCTATTTAAATCGCGTTTCGGTTTAAAATTTTCGGACAACATTATTTTCCATTCTGCCCAGCTAAATATTTTTTTAGGTAAACCGTGGTACCAAATCTGTGCGGGTCCACGTAGTTTACTTAATGACAAATGTGAAATAGTTCGATCGTCCCATTGATAAATATAAGCGTATTCATCGATTGTGTTTAACCATTCATCGATATTTTGCTCAACAGGGTTGAATTCATTAATTAAATTGTTTGTAATCGTACTTACGTTTACCAGAGTGTTACCTCTAACAGCAGTATTGCTTACAATACTGTGACGTGTTCGGTCACAGAAAACACAATTAACAAAACAAAACAACGAGTTTATTTAATTACTAAAATTAATTTGACTACACTACAGTTATGAACAAGTCCGCACAATTTATTTCACTAAAAGTCACTTTTTAATCGCCGTTCCGGTAGACACTATTTATCGCTCTCTATGAACACTATCGCCTCTATGGTTCGCCTGTATCGCCTATCGATCGCTTTGCATCAGCTGTTACTGTAAACTGTCAACTAACTCGGTGTGAGTGTCTCGTCCGCTTTTATAGTCTTCTCAGCCTTTTTCTAGGGTATTCTACAGCCGTCTAGTAATTCAATTGTTTTCCCATTGATCTTTGCTGGTGTTTTCTAGATGTATCAGGAAAGCCGAGAATATTCCTTATGTAATCAGGGAAGATGTTCATTAATTATGTTCACACCAACTTAATTGGCAAGTACTCGTAACACTGCCCCCTTCTTAGAATTGATCGTCCCGATCAATGTCTTGACCTTTGTAGGGCGCCAGGCGGTCCAAGTGTACAACTTTCATCTTGGCCTTTGGTCCTCTCTGAATACGGTAGACCACGTCATTCAGCCTTCTGACCACAGTGTAAGGTCCTTCCCAGGCTCGCTGTAGCTTCGGTGAGCGTCCTTTCCGACGGACAGGATTGTAAAGCCACACCTGGTCCCCTTCTCTGAATCCTGTGCTGTTGGCTCTCCGGTCGTACCTGGTCTTCATGCGGTCACTCCCTACTTGGATTTTGTTACGAACGGCTCTATGGATGGTATCGAGTCGTTCCTCTAGCTGCTGTGCGTAGTCGGTAGCCGAAGGTCGCCGATCTTCTGGGTGTCCAAACCGGATGTCTATCGGTAACTTCAGCTCTCTTCCAAATAAAATGCTGGCTGGTGTTCTGCCGGCGGTCTCATGAACCGGACTTCGATAGGCCAACAGGAACAAAGGTATGTGCTGGTCCCAGTCTGTCTGGTGATCGTTGACAACCATTTTCAAATTTGTTTCCAGCGTCGCGTTAAACCGTTCGACCATTCCGTCAGATTGTGGATGTAATGGAGTGGTCCTAGTTTTCTGTACTCCTAGCAGCTCACAGACTTCCCGGAATACCTTGGATTCGAAGTTCCGTCCCTGGTCAGAGTGGATCTCCATCGGAACTCCATACCGACTGATCCATTGGTTCACCAGCATTCCAGCGACCGTAGTAGCTTCTTGGTTTGGGATTGCGTACACTTCGGGCCATTTGCTAAAATAGTCCATCACTACCAAGATGTACTTATTGCCAGCAGCTGTTGTTGGGAATGGTCCTGCTACGTCCAGAGCTATTCTCTCAAATGGGGCACCAACATTGTACTGCTTCATTCGCCCTCGGCTTCGAGTCTGAGGTCCCTTGGCTGACGCACACGTTGGACACTTCCTACACCAATTTTCGACGTCTCTTCTACACTTTAGCCAATAAAATCGCTCTCGCACCTTCTCCAACGTCTTTGTTACTCCGAAGTGTCCTCCACCAACACCTCCATGGACTTCTGTCAGCACCTCATTGACTCTGTTCTTCGGGAGAACTACTTGATGTCGAATTTTAGTTCCGTCAGGGCTTTCCCACACTCTTTTTAGTACCCCATTCTCGACGATGAGCGAATCCCATAAGGCCCAATAGCTCTTCGTGATGGTACTCGTACTACTAACATCTGCCCAGGTAGGTCGTGCTGTTCCTGCCTTTTTCCACCGCAGTATCGGTTTAATGTCTTCGTCGTTATCTTGGTCTTTCGCCAGGTCTTCGTTCTGCCAGTGTTCTTCAGGTTCCACCATCGTCTGACAGATCCGTGCCAAGTTGACTGGTTCCTTCTTTTCGGCGGCCATGCAATGTTTGCAGTTCTTCGAGCATGGTCTTCGCGAGAGGGCATCAGCGTTACCATGTTGTTTTCCAGCACGATGCTCGATGCTGAAGTCGTATACTTGTAGCCGCTGTAGCCATCGAGCCAGTTGTCCTTCTGGGTTTTTAAATTGCAGCAGCCATTTCAGGGACGCATGGTCTGTCCTTAGCAGGAATTTTCGTCCGTAGAGATACTTATGGAAATGTTCGAGAGTTTTGACGACTGCCAGCAATTCTCTACGGGTCACGCAATAGTTTCGCTCCGGCTTTGACAGTGCCTTACTGAAGTAGCCAATGACTTTTTCTTTTCCTTCCTGCATCTGCGACAGTACACCACCAATTCCTACATTGCTGGCATCCGTATCGACAATGAAGTCTGTGTCGAACTGTGGGTACGTCAGTATTGGGGCTTGAGAAAGGGTAGACTTCAGTGTTTCAAAAGCTTGCTGACATCGTTCTGACCATTGGAAAGGGATACCATCCTCTGTTAACTTGTGGAGCGGTCGAGCTATATCTGCAAATCCCTTTACGAATCGTCGGTAATAGGAACACAGCCCCAAAAAGCTTCTCAAGTCGTGTTGGTTCTTCGGGACAGGCCAACTTCTCACAGCTTCAGTCTTGTCAGGATCAGTTCTTATTCCTTCTGAGGTGATAACGTGGCCAAGATATTTCACCTCCTTACAAAACAGATGGCATTTCTTGGGACTGAGTTTCAACTTGGCTGCTGAAAGCTTCTTGATCACTTCTTCGACATTCTGGAGGTGGTCTTCGAATGTCTTTCCCAGTACTATCACGTCGTCTAGGTACACCAGACAAACCTTCCAATTGAGCCCTTGTAGCACATTTTCCATAAGTCGCTCGAAGGTGGCGGGAGCGTTACATAGTCCAAATGGCATAACGTTAAAGTGCCACAGCCCGTAACCATTCGTGAATGCGGTCTTCTGCTTGTCTTGTTGATCCAGTTCCACTTGCCAGTATCCACTCTTCAAATCTAACGTTGAAAACCATTTGGCACCAACCAAGCTGTCAAGGGTGTCGTCGATTCTGGGTAAGGGATAGCTGTCCTTTAAAGTTACGTCGTTGAGCTTCCTGTAGTCAACGCAGAACCTGGTCGATCCATCCTTCTTCCTAACCAACACTATCGGCGAAGCCCAAGCACTTTGTGATGGTTCGATTACCCCCTGTTCTTCCATGTTCTTCACCAGGTTGTTGACTTCTTCTTGCTTAGCCCATGGAACTCTTCTAGATGGTTGTTTAATAGGACGAGCTGATCCCGTGTCTATACGGTGGTATGTCAGATTCGTTCTCCCAAAGTCGTTGTCAGAGAGGGCGAAGACGTTTCGATACTTGTTGAGCAGTTCTTCGAACTTTCTAATTTGTTCGCTGTTAAGGTTTGTGGCCGAACGCTGCACTAAGTCTCGAAGAACGGTTGGAAGCGGTTCGCTCTCTGCCCTTGTGGATTCATCTTCGACTTCGCATTGGAGGATGGACACCACGGGTTCAAGGACTCCTACTTCCATTCCTTTACACACTTTCTGTTCGAAGTCCTTCAAATTGACCACTCTGACAGATGCGTTCGGCGTCCCAGTTCGAATTAATGTTCGTCCTATCAGTATGGCTTTATGTGTCAAGTCCGGGTTTTTGGCTTCTACTATCCCCACCAAACCATCCGCACCTTCGCCGTCGATGTTTATTTTGAGAACTACCTCGGATCTAGCAGGTAGTAATCGGTCTTCTGCTAGGATGACCTTTCGAAGACCGTACTCTTTGGTGGGGTTTGTCATCACCAACTCTTCCTTGCCGATGCGTAAAATGCCGGAGCCCAAATCCAGATTAATTTTGTTTCGTTCAAGAAGATCCAATCCAATGATCACGTCGTCGGCGACATCGGCTACCAGTGCCCTGTGTCGAAGGCATACTTCTCCCAATCTCAATTCGATGTCGCATTCTCCTCTAATCGGCGCTGTTTCTCCGGTAACCGTGGTCAAACGTAGCTTCCTCTGCAGGGGACGGATTCTCCACTCGTTAACGATGTTCGGCCGGATTCTGGTCTTAGAAGCTCCCGTATCGACCACCATTCTAACCTTCTTGTTGTTGATGTGACCTTCGACGAATAAGGACTTGCTTCCGTTTAGTTGGGAAACGACGATTTCTGCTGGGGCTTGGTGGGGAGAAGCCAACTTGCGCCCCTCAAAGTTGGCTGATCTTAGTTTCCCGACTGCTGTCGGTCCGCACGGCGTTCTTCGGCCGGGCAGTCTCGCCGTAAATGTCCGTGCCTTCCACATTCCCAGCACCTTGGTCTTCCTTTGTTTTGGCCACAGTCTCGGGAAAAGTGACCGACCTTCCCGCATTCCCAACATTTGGCCGATTCTCTCTTGTCGTTGATGGTAGTCTTCTTGACAGTTTCGACGCATTCTTTAACCAGCCTCGTAACTTCATTCTTGTATTCGTCGTCTTCAACAGCTGTTTGGCGTACACGCACGTGGCCCTTGGAAGCTTGTTTTGCAGCTTCAAATTCTAAGGCGTGCGCCAGTGCGTCACTCGCAGTCTTATGGCGGGCCAAACGAAGAACTTGCTGTAAGTCGGTGTCCCTCACGCCATCGACGAATGTTTGGACTGCTAGCTGGTCTGCGAAGTCCTGCGGAGCGGTAGGATAGGCCAATCTAACTAGACGTTCCACATCGGCCTCGAACTCCTGTAGATTTTCTGATGTCCTCTGATTGCGACACTTTAGTTGGGTTTGGTACACTTGTTGTAAATGTTTGTCGCCATATCTC
Source organism: Agrilus mali (assembly GCA_029378335.1). NCBI lineage: Eukaryota > Metazoa > Arthropoda > Insecta > Coleoptera > Buprestidae > Agrilus > Agrilus mali. The sequence continues at coordinate 9,872,757 of CM055661.1, forward strand.
ATTTCAAGTCGCTCTAGCAGCGCAGAGAAGTCTCGTTGTTGGCGCTCTGGAATACCTTGAAGGACAGCCAATGCTTCTCCTCGCAGAGCTATGACCAGCGCCGTTGCTTTCTCAAAATCGTTCCAGTTGTTTGCTTCTGCCGCTGCCTCGAACTGTCGTTTGTATACAGACCAGCAAACTTTTCCGTCGAAAGTCGGTGGTTTAATTCTAATCGTCTTCGCAGTGTCTTCGGACTTTACTTCACTTGCCGGTTTTGTGTTCTCGAACTTCTGTCTCATCTTCTCTATTTCCTTTTGTACTTCTTCTTTCAACTCATCTCTTAGCTTTTCTTGTCGTATCTCCAATTCTTGTCGTACTTCCTGTAACTCTTCTTTTAATCCTTCTTGCTCAATTTTTATTGTCCTTATATCTTCGACTAATTTCTCTTGAACTGCCTTAATTTCTTCTTTGCTTGCTTTAATTTCTTCCTTCATTTCTTCTTGTGCTAATTTCATTTCGTCCTGTCCAGCTTCCATTTTATTTTTCAATTCTTCCTGTCCAGCTTCCATTTTATTCTTCAATTCTTCCTTCATTTCTTCCTGGCCTGCCTTCATTTCTTCCTGGCCTGCCTTCATTTCTTCCTGGCCTGCCTTCATTGCCTTCATCATTTCCATTAAAGCCTTTATTTGTTCTTCCATTATCGCTGATTGTTTTCTTGTTACTGGCATAAGGCTTCAAAATTCTTCTTTACTTCGGATCTCTGCTACGATCTGTCGCACTAACTTTCTTCGGGAATCTTCAATTCCCTTACTATCCCACTCCTGACACCAAATGTGACGTGTTCGGTCACAGAAAACACAATTAACAAAACAAAACAACGAGTTTATTTAATTACTAAAATTAATTTGACTACACTACAGTTATGAACAAGTCCGCACAATTTATTTCACTAAAAGTCACTTTTTAATCGCCGTTCCGGTAGACACTATTTATCGCTCTCTACACGGAAAAAAGAGTATATTTAATGTGAATAAAATACACTTAATTCAAGAAAATCTTTGTTTCATATATACGCAAATAAATATTTTCTTGAATAAAGAGTTTAAAAGTTTTAATGGTAATCAAATGCTGCGTTTCATTTAAAAATATATACTTTCAGTTAAATACAGCAATGTTTGAAGCGAAAAAAGAGTTTACTTACGAAAACCATAATATTTCTTCGTTAGAATAATGTATTCCTTTAAACAGAATATTTATCTACTGATTTCAACAATTTCGTTTTCTTAAAATAAGATTTGCGGGCTTGGAAAAAATAATATTTTTCTTCAACACAAGAAACGGATGTTTCCATTTAAGATGGTACTTCTTCATAATAAACTCGATTAATATTTGAGTTTAAAGCGGTATATTTTTGTATTAAACTTGAAACATTTTCATACTAAAATAACAAAAATTTGTTTGAAAATTTAATTTTTTCTTAATTTTTTATTTTTAATAATAAAGCAATTTTACAAATCAATGGAATGGTATATAAGTAAGATGTGATTATTGTAACATATCTTTATTGAACATAAAATAATAAAAAGGACAACGATACACACATGAACAATAGTATAAAAGGAACTAAAAAAAATTGCTTAAGACATTTTAGTGTTACGTATGATTCACCAGTAGGGAGTGTATGCATCATGACTGGAAATAGCGTCTTTTTATTTTTATCCATGATAAGAACTTTACTTCCATTTACTGATTCGACCTTATATAAGCTCTTTAATGTAACGTAGTGATTGCTCAAGTTTGCCATTGTGATAAGAAGTTGTTTAGTCCAAATGATTCCAGTAGCTGTAATATAAATTATTGTTTTTAATTTAAAATCAACACTAGAATTCTTGGTTTATCGATCAAACGATTCTCATCATAAAACAATCGACTTGCTAAAAGTGTATGGTAAATTTTCTATCATAGATAACCTTTTCTATACATATACAATCCACAATAAACGATTTTCAAATAGCAGTAGGTAGTAGCCATTTTTTCTTTATCGAGAGAAAGCGCGCTTACAAATTTTGCTAAACTGTAGATACCTACTGCTATTTAACAAACAGTTTTATTTTACTACCTACTACTTCGTTGAGGATTCGTTGTAGATATTTATGTACCTATATACAGCAGATAACGTGATACAGAATGAATTAAAAACTTAATTCTAATATTGCGGCTCTATTACATATTTACCATGCAAAATTTTTATTATTTCATACTTCTATTTTAAATATAATTAATAAATAAATTTGTAAAAATTAAGTATTTTAATGGGTACTTACTTGCAAATGCTTCTCCAAATTCTCCAAAGCCAATTTTATTTAAAAATTCTTCCATTTTATTATAAAAATATACCTCTGCTTTTTCAGAAAATTTTATTGTGCACCAACAACTCACTTTACACTGATAGTTCATTAACGTATGACGCAATATATTGAAAATCGAAACGGGAGACAAATAAGGAGCTCATCAAAGCGTCATATATTTGTACTAAATAAAATGTTCTTTAAAATGAAATAATAATGCTTTATCGAAAGCAGAACTGTTTTGTTTCGAAGAAGTGCTTTTATCCAATCCAGTTTTCGGCTACTTGAATAGAATTAATATTTATTTGTTTCAAAACAGAAATGTCTTAAAATTAAGAAATTACTTTTTGTTTAAACCATTCAAAAAGTTGTAGCAAAAGAAACATTTTCATTCCAAGTAGTTCCTTGACTTGTTTTAAGAACAGAGTTAGTCTTCGATCGAAACCTGTATAAATTTGTTTCAAAACAAAAATTCTTTCTTTAAATCAATTGCAGTAAGTAAATAAAAGTGTTGAAGGAAATATTCTTGTTTTCTTAACACAAAGCAAAATACTAAAAAGAAGTATTTATTTATTTAAAATGAGTAAATATCTTCAAAGCAATATATTTTCTTGTTTTAAAATAGTTTTTTTTTCTGTGTATGAACACTATCGCCTCTATGGTTCGCCTGTATCGCCTATCGATCGCTTTGCATCAGCTGTTACTGTAAACTGTCAACTAACTCGGTGTGAGTGTCTCGTCCGCCTTTTATAGTCTTCTCAGCCTTTTTCTAGGGTATTCTACAGCCGTCTAGTAATTCAATTGTTTTCCCATTGATCTTTGCTGGTGTTTTCTAGATGTATCAGGAAAGCCGAGAATATTCCTTATGTAATCAGGGAAGATGTTCATTAATTATGTTCACACCAACTTAATTGGCAAGTACTCGTAACAATACGTTCCATTCCGACAGCAATGGCATCCCCAAGCTGTGATAGTGTTACACCGCTCACTTCGATTTTTGTTTCGTGATCCCGGTCATTACAGCGACGAGAGGTTCGCCCTGACCGTCTTCCATTGCTTCGTCGAGACGAGGCATTTCCTGAAGTCCTGGACCGACTTCGCCGACGAGAACGCCTCGCCACCTGCTGCTCCGCAGAAGGCGAACGCCGGGACTCCCGGTCTCGATCACCGTGGCGTTGTCGACTCCTCGACCTATGCCGCCGTTCGGATCTTCGGCGATCAACATATTCCAGGCTACGTGTTCTGCTTTTTGGCATTTTCGAACCCCCAAAGACAACACACGTACAGCGTACACGCGAGTACTTTTATCGCACTCCTGATGTTAAATTAAATTGCAAAACACCAACAAAAACGTTTATTTTTTTATACACACTTCAAGAAAAACTTATTTAACAGGCAATCCTTTAATTGGTGGTATACAATGTTTTTGTCTATGTACGTAACAATTATACGCGTTAAAATAATGAAAATGTCGCAATCACGGTCAAGCGTCTAACATCGAATGTCTCTTCCTCAGTCCCCTTGTTCCAGCGTTCCTGCATCGGTGACGCAGTTGACGCCAAGTATGTGCTGATAACCCAAACACTGATTCATTCAGTTTACAAAGGAATGGTTCTTAACAGATTGTTAAATGACTATAAAGACATTATCGCCAAAAACATGCGACAAGTGGGGTGCACAAATGTAATTTAAATGGGCATTCAATTGACGGACGGGAAGCCCATTGTTTATCGACCTTACAGGATGTCATACGAAGAACAAGAGCAGGTCAGGAGCATCGTGGAAGAGCTGAAGGAGGCTGACATCATCGAGGAGTGCGATTCACCATTCGCGAGCCCAGTGTTATTGGTGCGTAAGAAAAACGGTGAATTGCGGATGTGTGTCGACTATCGCGCTTTTAACAAAGTTACCGTAAAGCAACTTTACCCATTGCCAAACATTGATGACCAGCTAGATCGTCTCAGAGGGAAACGTTACTACACCACGTTGGATCAAAGCAGCGGATACTATCAGGTGCCATTGACAAAGGACTCAAAAGGCAAGACGGCTTTTGTAACACCTGATGGAGCGTATTGCTTCAAGCGAATGAGTTTTGGTTTATGCAATGCGCCGAGTGTCTTTGAAAGACTCATTAATTTAGTGTTAAATAATTTGAGATATGATACTGCATTAGCTTATTTAGATGACATAGTTATACCATCTGAAACAGTTGACGACGGCTTGTGTAAATTAAGAGAATTATTTAATAGATTTAGGTCAGCAAATTTAACTTTGAGACTAAATAAATGTCATTTCTTTAAAGAACGCATTGAATATCTTGGATTGCCTGTATCAATTAATGGTATTGGTCCGGGAGAAGGAAAACTGGCGGCTTTGGCTAAGTTTCCGGTACCTATTAACGTTCATAAAGTACGATCTTTTCTAGGGCTAGCATCATATTTTCGAAAATTTATAAGAAATTTTGCAACGATATGTAGACCAATTAGTGATTTATTGAAAAAATGAGTTTCGTTCGTTTGGGGTAAAGAACAACAGTTTGCATTTGAACAGGTAAAGATGAAATTAATGAGTAATCCGGTACTTTGTGTTTACAATCCGTCAGCTTATACAGAGCTACATACGGACGCGTGTTCGTTCGGATTAGGAGCGGCATTATTACAGAAACAGAATGACGGGACCTTACGACCAGTATCATATTACAGTCGGAAAACAACACCCGAAGAAGCAAAATATCATTCGTACGAATTAGTGTTTAGCAATAGTGGCGGCATTAGAAAAATACAGAGTGTATTTATCAGGCATTCCATTTATTATTAAAACAGACTGCAACAGTTTAAAATTACTAGCAAACAAAAAGGATTTAAATCCGCGCATTGGGCGATGGTTTGTGAAACTGTCGGAATTCGATTATACTATCGAGTATCACAAGGGTGAAAATAATCAGGTTGCAGATGCTCTCAGTAGAAATCCGGTCGATGACGCTAAAGAGATCGAAACTTGTGGGTTACCAGTTTTAGGGCTTAAGGTCAATACCGATTGGGTTGGTGCGCTTCAACGAGCATGTCCGGAAGTTAAGAATATTTTTGCAAAGATAGAAGGCGGTGATGAAACAACTCGTGAAAATTTTACTACACATAAGGGGAGGGTGTACAAGATTAGTAAAAACGGGACGTGGAGTTGTACGTGCCCGTAGATTTGCGATACGACATTGTAAGTAATGCACATTAAGCATTAGCACATTTAGTAGTTGATAAAACTTTAGCAAAAATAAAGAGAGATTACTATTTTCCGAAAATGAGAGATTTTGTCACGCAGTACATAAACAGATGCATAAATTGTATGTATTATAAGGTTCCTAGAGGTAAACAGCCTGGATTTTTGCATCCACTAGACAAGGGGAATACGCCTTTTCAGGTTATTCATATTGACCATTTAGGTCCGTTCATTACGACTAAAAACGGAAACAAATATATTGCAGCTATTATTGATGGATATAGTAAGTACTCGGTGATAGGTGCAATGCCAGACGTAGGTGCTGATGTAACAATTAAATTTATCAGGGAATTTATTATGCACTATGGCCGGCCAGATAAAATTATTAGCGATCGTGGTGCGGCATTCACTGCCAAGAAATTCGAGGATTTTTGTAAAAATCATGATATCATTCACGTCAAGATATCAACATCTGTACCAAGGGCGAATGGACAGGTGGAGAAATTAAATAACGTCATTTTGAATTGTGTAACTACCAGTACGAATAAATTAGAGGGAAGTGATTGGGACACAAAAATCCACGAGGTGCAATGGGCCATCAATAACGCAGTACATAGTGTAACTAAAAAGACACCCTTAAGTTTGATTCATACATATGAACGCGACGGTTTCGTGCATGATCCTTTAGCGTTGGAAATTGAAAACATTAACGAAGAAATGGGAAATATAGAACCAGAAGTAGATGTTTGAGCGTTATTAGAACAAAATAAAGAAAAGATGCGAAAACAATTTGATAAGGGTAGGCGCGAACCTCCGGAGTATAAGCCAGGGGAATTAGTGTTGGTTAGGGCGGAGGTGCCATCAACTGGTCAAAGTCGTAAGTTGTGTACTAAATATAAAGGTCCGTATGAGGTCGTTAAGCTCGTGGGTAACGACAGATATTTAATACAAGATATTCAAAGCGAGAGTCAAAGCGCAAAATTGTACAAAGCAATTATTGCAGTTGACCGACTCAAGAAAATTCCAGTACGCGATCAGTAAAACTTGTGTTGCCTTTTTTTTTGTATCTATTGTTCTAATGTAGTTTGTGTAATGTTAAGAATAATATGTATCAACGTGTCCTAGGTTAGTTTTGTTTGTAAATATGTTGCAAGGCCATTCTCGAGGCGAGAATTCGTCAGAAGAGGCCGAACTGTTATAGTTTTAAGAAATTGCAATAAAGATAGGCATATTGGCGCCAGGAAGTTGGTTAAATGCGGCGAGAATGTTTTATAAACAATCTGAGCGTGAGAAGAGGTGAACGTGATTTTTGAAAGAAGTCTGGATGATGACCGTTTGGAAATGATTGAATGTGATTGGTGTTTGAATTTTGGCAGTTGAGAAATTGAAAGAATTGATTGGTTTAAACAATTGTCAGGAATGAATGGGGACAGGAATATAAATAGGAAAAATTGCATGAAGAAGGGAGTGAAAGAGTAAAGTTAAACCAACAACCAACCGACATTGTTATATGTAAATGTACCTATCTAAAAGCCATCTGACAATAAACATTATATTAAAGCAGAAGAATTTTTGTGTGTTCTAACAAAACTGTTTTTTATTTAGTCATCAACATGTGAGATTTCTTTTTCGGGGAAATCTCGGTTTTTAATTAATTTTAAATAAAACTAACAGACTTCCGGAGAAATAGCAACGTTTATTCTCTTATAATGTTATTTCAACGAACGATTATATCAGACTGTTCTAATTTTTACAAGTCATGTGTTAGTTTGATACTGTATATAACGTACTATATAAGGAAAAATATTTATAAAACAATTATTGGGCCCGGGAACACAATCGATGATTCATACAGGAGCCGGCATGCTGCTGCGTTTCGATGGTCACCTTAGTCCTTAAGATTAAATTCCAATATAATATAAACGGCAATGCTCACAAACACATATAAGTTGTAAGTTAAACAGCAAACATTTAAATGTTTGGATTTTATTGCATGTATTGTTAAATACATTTAGGTAAACACATTCTTACATAATTATTATTTAATGTTCTAAACCTTCTTTTTGTCTTTTAATAGACATGTTCTCAACTCAATATATACTCAATAATTTTAGTGATTTCTAATATAAGTTTATAGTACTAAATTAGGTACACATTTGTAAAAATTAAGAAAGTGGTAAATCCTGAATAATGAGTGCAGTTTGGATACGCCTGCTCTCAACTGATCTTTTTAGGGCCGCCCACGTTTTTTGAATAAGCATCGTGATATCTTGTCAAGTTCATTACAAGAACTGTCTGTCAGTGTTGGATAATTTCAATCGTCTTTTTCACTATACTCCCTCCCAGCAACATATTCGCAAAAACATATTGTAGGTTTCTTTTCTTGATGTGTGTTTTAACTACTCAAGTTTAATTTCCTCTTTCTTTCCAAATTCTTATCAATTTTACGTCAATCTTAATCTGTAACAAAATCAGAAAATTTTAACAATAGATATACCTATTTTCCTCAAAATAGATTTTGAATTTAAATTGATGTAGTTAAAATTTTTTTTCAGAAAAATTACAAAAGAAACTTACAGAAAAATAATTTATGATATGGGGGTAATTATATTCAAGGATTTTGAGAAAAAAGACCAACAGATTTCAGATTTTACGCCAGAAAGTCGTTCAATAATTTTTTTATTTATTTCTTAATTTTTCATTTTCGTGTTCAACTAGGTAAAGTGGCATTTATCAAGAAAAAAAAAATAATAATGATAGTCATGGGGTCAAATCACATTTGACTTGAAGCTCCCAAAAGAGACCCTGGGATTGATTTCAAAATTTTATTACATGCTGCATAGTCCTAGAAGGCTAGATTACATAAGTTTTTCTAATTTAAATTAGCTATCCATTTTTACTTTTATTTTGAAATTTTCTGAGAAATGACAACTCCACTATTTATGTGTCCATTATTAGATCTAGATAGAAACAACACTACGATTAAATATTTTCAGATCAGGGTACCCTATCGAATATTCAAGGGTGCGAAGCATTAAAATAAACTTAGTAAAGAATTAGTACAAAAACATGAAATTATTGTTTTTCCAGTTGGAATCATTAAAAATCGTTTCTACCTACTCATACACCATATCCAACACCACAATACACTCCCTAGGACACTCCCTTAGATAATAGATTGCAGCCATAGATTAATTACAGCTTACAGCTGGTTTTGAGATATATATTTACACTAGCTGACCCGGCAAACGTTGTTTTGCCATGTATATTATTTCTAGGAAACATTTTTTCAGTTCAATAAAAATAACTATCTACCGTAAAGTGGGGCGAGATTGATAGTTTTCAAATTGTTTTTTGCAATAAAAACGCCCAGAATTTTTTTTATAAATTTTAAGAGGCACATATCTCATGACTAAATAGTGGAAAATGCTTGTTGATACTACGTGTAAGAAATATGGATAGGTAGCGGGAAAAACGAAATTAAAAAGCCGTATCAATCTTACCAACCGAATGGGGCGAGTTTGATACCCCCTCTGATATTGCATGAAACTAGTCGCCTTGTAAGAAGATAGGTAAATCTCGTCCCATTTTTAATTTCACTCGCAGGTTTTTCTGTAGAACAAATTTTACAAATGGGGCGAGTTTGATATGTGGGGTAAGATTGATCGTATCATATTCATATTGTATAAAAATTATGCAAAAGTATATTTAGGTAAAAAAAAAACGTACAGTATGCTACGAATAAGGAATAGGTATATCTAACATAAAATGAAAAAACAAAAAACAAAACTCATGAAATCACGATATTTTCCGGATACTTCACTCCTCTTCTGTAAACAAGCCTTTTATTTCCCGAGTTGTCACCAACATTAGTTTCGCCAAAATTAAATATGTTACTGGGAGGAACCTCATGTAAAGTTGAAGTCTGTCTAAATGGAAGCTAAAGTAATTATTTTTTAATAAAAAAAATTGTTCACATAAACGGCGTATTGCCTTTCCAGTTGGAGCAGGACGGTGAGGATGATTTTCGGCGAGGTTGCAAGGTTTCGCGAGAAGTTGGTATGATAATTTAACAGATTACGATCATTCGTGGAACGAATGGAAACGACTTCTGAAGCATGTATTTCCTACTCACGTTGACTTTGCCACCTCTATAAGAGAGATGATTAATCGCGTCAAGTTACGTGAAGAAACAATGGCGTCATATTATTTTAGTAAAATGGAACATTTACATTTGTGCGAAATAACAGGCAAAAAGGCAGTATCCTGTATCATCGATGGTGTACGGGATAAAGGCATACAAACTAATGCACGAGCTGGACGTTACGAAACACCTGAAAAATTATACACAGAATTTTTGTCCACCATTGAACAGGAAAGACCACCTAAAGACGAAAGACGAGATAGACCCAGCGGAACAAAATATCATCGAATAAGACCGAATATCCCCACTTACACGAATTTCGAACGCAAAAAGGATTCACTGAGTGGTGCAAAGTGCTACAATTGTTCCCAAAAAGGTCACCTCTCGACTAAATGTCCCAAACCACGAAAAGAATGTAGTTTATGTAGGCGATTGGGACACGACAGCGAATCTTGTTCGCGAAAGAAGAACACTCTCACAGTGTCACCTGCGGTACCTGATAAGACGGACAAATTATATTTTTTAGACTGCTTGGTAAACGGCAAAGCTACAAAAAGCTACTTAGATTCAGGCAGTGGAGCTATAACTATACGTCAAACAGATGCGGAAGCTCTGAAATTACAATCTCAGCCTAGCAAGGCGACCATTCAAGGATATGCAGGTGGAATTGTGCGAGTTTTGGGTGAAGTCGAAGTACATGGGGTCAACGTAGACCTCAAGGTTTTTCTTGTTCCTGACGTGGTACAGACGGTACCAGTTTTAATTGGGCAGCCATAAATCACCCTGACGTAGTGGTGACTATTAGAGACGATTTAGTTCGAGTCTATCATAAGACAGACGTTGTCTTACTCCAGATGGACGACGTGCTCCCACGATAATTGCCCTTGTGGGCAGCAGAGGCAACGGTGATTCCACCGAAAACGGTTGGGTATGTGAACGTCACAACTCATAGCGATTATACTGAAGCAGTTTTTGTTGAAGCTGTGCAAAGAGTATGGGAAGGAACCTCGTACTATGTTGGCCGTTGTGTTATGCAGCCTCGTGAAGACAGTTTGATTGTTGCTAATACAAGTGACTTTCCCTTGAACGTTAAGGAGAAAGAAATCGTAGTCCGAGCTGACGAATGTCGGGAGGAGCCGAACCTGGACCTCTCGGTAAGTACTTTTAAGTCTTATGTGACTGACGTAGAGTATAAAATTATAACAGAAAACGATTTAAATGTTAAAGAAAATATACCCAATAATGTTAAAAATCAATTGTTAGATTTGATTACAGAATATAGAGAATGTTTTGCGCAAAATTTAAAAGAATTGGGAACTACTTATTTAGCGGAAATGAGTATTACGCTGAATGACGAAACTCCCGTTGTCTATCGTCCTTATAGATTGTCTTACTCGGAACGTAAAGTTGTTAAAAAACTCATAAATGAACTCAAAGAGAACAATATTATTCGTGATTCTGTATCGCCATTTGCGAGTCCTATATTAATCGTTAAAAAGAAAACAGGCGAGAATAGGCCTTGTATTGACTATCGCGCTCTAAACAAACAAACTATTAAAGATAAGTACCCGATGCCATTAATAGAAGACCAACTTGATAACCTCAGCGGTAATATTTTTTTTACGAGTTTAGACATGGCGTCAGGTTACTATCAAATACCGATGAATGAAAATTCCATTCCAAGGACTGCATTAATCACGTCTGACGGACATTATGAATATTTGAGAATGACTTTCGGCCTGGTAAATGCACCAGCAGTCTTTCAAAGACTCGTAAATGGTGTTATTGAGTCCTGTTGGCAGGTATTAGGAAGAATAATCAAGACACAGTGTAATAAACTTTAATAGTTTATGCGAAGAATAACTGTAAGTAATATGAATCATTAAGATAACAATATGCGTTCTATACGAGCTTTCTACTACAACTGATTGAACTGACTGTAACTATGCTATACTACCCTAAAACTACCTGACTATAATAAAACTACCCTCTCTTGGAAGAAACTGAACAAGTTATACTTATATACTAAAACATATTTCTTATCTAAAAAATAACACCCCTCCTCAACGATAATAAATATTAAATCTGAATATGTTGTTCAGAAAACAATTTATAATATTACACCAAACCTGCAAGTTTCTTCATAGTTTTTAATTTTATACAATTTAATGGTTTTGTCAGCATATCAGCTGGCATTCCATCAGTTGGACAATACTTGTAATCTAATTTTTTTTTTTTTTTTTATTTTTTTTTTATTTTTTTTTTTTTTTTACTTGTAATCTAATGTTCCCTTTTCTTTCAAGTCTTTAATGTAATCATGCTTTGTATCCACGTGTTTTGTGCGATTACTAAATTTATTATTATACACTAAATTTATACAGCTTTGATTATCTTCAAAGATAGTTGTCGTCGCCGGTATTATGTTTTCAAAGTCTGTTAATAAGGGGCGTAACCACACAGCTTCTTGTGAAGCCTCCGCGAGTGCGATATATTCGGCCTCGGTCGAAGATAATGCCACGCACGATTGTTTTCGACACCCCCAACTAATAGGCGCACCGAACACTTTGAACAAATACCCACTATTCGATTTCCTATCTTTTCGATTTTCAGCCCAATCCGCGTCCGCGTAACCGATTAGATGCCAGGTGCCTCGGACTTTGTTCTAACAGATATATAGTCGTATAACGTGAGAAGTCATCTATGACTGTTAGGATATATCTTGTCTTTCCGGGTGTGACAGTCGGCATTGGCCCACACACATCTGTATGAATTAAGTTCAGAATAGCTGCTGACTCATTCATGCTTTCTTTCGGAAATGGTTTCCGGGCCAATTTACCTTTTACGCAACTGTCGCAAATTTCGCTTATTCCACAATCTTTAACTTATATACCTGTAGAGAGGTTCATTAGGGGTAAGTAATTACTTTATTGCTTCTGGATCTCTGTGACCAAAACGTCTATGCCAAGTATGTTGACAGTTTTCGGTAACGGTACATGCTTTGTCGGCTGTTTGTAATTCGTAAAGTTCAGAGCCTAGCGATGCTGTTGCTACAATTCTTCCATCTTTTGAGATTTCACATTGATCTCCATAAAAATTTTGTGTATGCCCTCCGGCAACCAATCGTTTAACGGATAATAAATTGGACCCCAGTTTAGGAACGTACAATACCTTTTGAATTTCAACCCTTTTCGATACGTTGCCTTCTGTGGTACAGTATACAGAGCCGGATCCAACCCCGTGAACTTCTAGAAGTTTTTCTTCATCAGCTAAACGAACGTTTGGCCCCTTTTGCTGCAATCTAACTTTGTAAAAAATTCCCTCTGATATCAGTGTTACCTTTATAAAACGTTGCTGCGGTTACTCTTATGTTATATCTTTGTGATATATTGATATTATCCTTATAAAACGTTGCAGTGGTTACTCTTATGTTATGTCCTTGCGATATATCAGTGTTACCTTCATAAAACCTTTCAGCGGTTACTTTTATGTTATGTCTTGGTGATATATCGGTGTTACCCTTATAAAATGTTGCAGCGGTTACACTTACGGAAAAGAGTACGATTCCTGGAGCGCCACCATTTGACAACTTTGTTAGGCTAACCAAGCCAAAATAAAACGAAAATGAAGAATAAAATTTTTTGATATCTCGCTTGGTTTTCGAGTTATCAAAGTTCGAAAGTTGAAAAATCAAAGTGAAAATTTTTATGAAACAAATGTGTTTTGTTATGTAATTGGTAGTGAAAAACACGAAAAAAATGGTTAAAAAATTCCAGCTACTATATTTTCGAGATATTGAACCAAAAATGTGAAAAACAAATCATTTAAGTGAAAACAGTTCAGTGCATAGCACTTTTCGGTGGTGCATAGCACATCAAACATTTTAATCAGACCAACCACCCCTTACCGTAAACAAAGCAAAACACCCCTTAGTGGTGCATAGCACTTTTCGGTGGTGCATAGCACTTCAAACATTTTAATCAGAGCAACCACGTTTACCGTAACCTAAGAAAAACACCCGTTGGTGGTGCATAGCACTTTGCGGTGGTGCATAGCACTTCAAACATTTTAATCAGAGCAATAACCATTCCTTACCGTAACCTAAGCAAAACACCCCTTGGTGGTGCATGGCACTTTTCGGTGGTGCATAGCACTTCCAACATTTTATTCACATTCTGGATAACGCCAAATAATCTGCATAACTATTATACTTACATTTTTCAACGTTTTAAATCGATCGATCATCATTTTTTCAATTAAATGATTTTTTTTCACATTTTTGATTCAATATCTCGAAAACTATAGTAGCTGGAATTTTTTAACCATTTTTTTCGTGTTTTTCACGACCAATTACATGTTATACCCTTATAATGTAACTATGTTACTTTAATAAAACGTTACAGTGGTGACTCTTATGTTATGTCTCTACGATGTATCAGTGATTCCTTTATAAAACGTCATATGTATTTCTGTCGTATCCATGCTAGCTTTACAAAATCTAATTTACCCCATCCAAAAAAACATTCAAAATTATTCTAGTTTCACTTATGCTGGTAAACTTACAGAAGAAATCTCTAGAGAACATAAACTTAACATACAAACCGCATTTAAATCAAGAAATACGTTAGGAAATTTATTTAAAAATAATAAGGATACTAGTGATAGGACATCGGGTTCAGGGGTTTATTTGCTAAACTGTGGAAGTTGCCAAAAAGTATATATTGGTCAGACAGGAAGGAAGTTCTGCGAAAGAGTAAAAGAACATCAAGACGCCTTCACCCAAAATAAAGACACGTCTACCTATGCCAATCATCTTTTGGAAGAAAAACATCAACCAAATTTTGAATTTAAAATTTTACACAAAGAAAACAAGGGTTACAAACTGAATCTTCTTGAATCTTTTGAAATAAATAAATACAATCATCTTAAACTTATTTTTAATGACCAATTAGACATTAATAAATCACCGTTATTAAATATTTTCCCCCCACTTCATAATGTTGTATATATATATATTGTAATTAATTTTTGTTCTGTACAATTCATCACCTGATGAAGCCTTAGTAAGGTGAAACGATTCGTCGTGAATATTAAAAATTTTGTTAAACTCTTAAAACTTTTGTGTTTTATTTCTTATACGTTACAATGGAGTTTAAACATATCAGTGCCTCCTCAATTAAATATTTATATATCATAAAAATGAGTACAATTAAAATTATTGTCAACGCCAAACTATATCGTTTCTTATATAACATTTTATAACGGTAATATTGATACATCAAAAAGACATAACATAAGAGTTACCATTGTTAGATTCACTCTCTTCTATCCAAAAACTGTCAAACTGTCCAACGCTGTTCCTTATATAGTATTATGGACGTTTCTAGGTAATTCTCGAAACGTCCAGCAACTCTCGGACTTTCTGGAACGCGTCATAGGTTACCTCCACTCAATTTTCGCAGTCGGCGCTTGTCAATGTCAGAATAACACATCCGTCACACTGCCCCCTCTCTAGCACTGATCGTCCCGATCAGTTTCTTTCACTGTGTATGGAGCCAACCGGTCGAGATGTACAACTTTCATCTTCAATTTGGGGCCTCGTTGTATCCTGTAGACGACATCGTTTATCCTGGTAATCACTTTGTACGGGCCCTCCCAATTCCGTTGTAATTTAGGGCACCTTCCTTTCTTGCGAACTTGGTTATAGAGCCATACACGATCGCCCTCCCTGAATCCAGTGGAATTCGCTCGCTGATCGTAGCGGGTCTTCATCCGGTCACTTTCGAATTTAATTCTTGTTCTGGCGGCTTTATGGATGGTGTTTAACCGCTCTCGTAGTTTAGACACATAATCGTCCGTTGACAGCGAAGAATCTTCAGGTCGGCCAAACATCAGATCAGCAGGTAGTCTCAGTTATTTCCCGAATAGCACATAGGAAGGGGTCTGTCAGGTGGCTTCGTGTATGGATGTCCTATAGGCCAGAAGGAATAAGGGAATGTGGCGATCCCAGTCGGTCTGATGATCGTTTACGAACATCCTCAGGTTGTTTTCTATAGTCGCATTAAATCGCTCTACCATCCCATCAGACCGAGGATGCAACGGAGTCGTTCTAGTTTTCCTTATTCCCATCAATTCACACATTCGTTGAAATATTTCTGATTCAAAGTTTCGGCCCTGGTCAGTGTGAATCTCCGTAGGAGCTCCATATCGGCTGATCCAGTTGTTTATTATTGCCTCCGCCACGGTGGTTGCATTCTGGTTGGAGATTGCATAGGCTTCGGGCCACTTGCTGAAGTAATCCATCACAACGAGGATGTAGCGGTTGCCATCTTCAGTTCGTGGAAAGGGACCAGCGATATCCATTGCTATTCTTTCGAATGGCGCTCCGACGTTATACTGGTGCATCTTTCCTCGTGTCCTGGTTCTCGGACCATTGTTGAAAGCACATACTTCACATTTTCTACACCCGTCTTCCACATCCAATCTAGCGTTCACCCAGTAATACCGTTCACATATTTTCTCTAATGTCTTCTTCACCCCAAAATGTCCACCTCCAGTCCCAGCATGCAACTCTTCTATTACTTCTTTCGTCTTTTTCTTGGGCAACACAACTTGTAGTCGCTTTTTGGTCCCGTCCGGACTTTCCCAGATTCTTTTAAGGACTCCATTCTCGAGCTTTAAGGAATGGCATTGGGCCCAATAACATTTCGTCGTAGTACTCAGGGGGCTTACGATCGCCCACGTTGGTCGAGATTCATGATGGGTCCTAGGTCATCATCGGTTCGCTGTTCCTCAATCAACACTGTTTCTTCCCAATTATCTTGTTTCTCCACTGTGGTATGTAGGCATCGTTCCACAGAAGAACAATGCTTGCAATTCCGTAGGCATGGTCGTCTTGATAAAGCGTCGGCATTACCATGGTGTTTTCCTGGCCGATGTTCAATTCTGAAATTCTACTCTTGTAATCGCTGTAACCATCTGGCCACCTGTCCTTCAGGGTTTCGGAATTGCAGCAACCATTTAAGAGAAGAGTGGTCAGTTCTCAGCAGGAATTCTCGCCCATATAGATATTTGTGGAAATGTTCTATAGTTTTTACCGGGGCCAATAGTTCTCGGCGGGTCACACAATAGTTCTTCTCGGGCTTTGACAGTGTCTTGCTAAAATATGAGATTACTCTTTCTTTACCGTCTTGAACTTGGGAAAGAACCCCTCCAATACCCACATTGCTCGCAACGGTGTCGACAATGAATGGTTTTCCAAATTCAGGATAAGTCAAAATTGGGGTGTTAGCCAATTTATTTTTCAGAATTTGGAAAGCTTCTTGACAGGTGTTCGTCCAATCAAAAGGCACTCCATTCTCGGTAAGTCTGTGCAAGGGGCGGGCCACATCCGCAAATCCCTTCACGAATCTTCTATAGTACGATCATAGCCCCAACAAAGTCCTCAGTTCATGCTGATTCGTTGGTTGCGGCCAATTACGAACTGCCTCGGTCTTATCAGGATTTGTACCAACGCCTTTACTTGATATGACATGGTCTAGGTTCTTCACTTCACTTCTAAACAACGCACACTTTTTGGAATTTAATTTTAGCTTTACCCCTGTGAATTTCTTAAATACTTTGCTGAGATGGGCGAGATATTCTTCAAACGTTCGTCCAAACACAATGACGTCATCCAAATGGACCAAGCATATTTCCCAATTCAGTCCTTCTAAAATGGTCTCCATTAATCTTTCAAAAGTAGCTGGTGCGTTGCATAGGCCGAAGGGCATTACATTGAATTGCCAGAGACCGTTCCCAGTAGTAAACGCAGTCTTTTCTTTGTCTTCAGGATGTACTTCGACTTGCCAATATCCGCTCTTAAGGTCCAACGTCGAGAACCATTTCATTCCATCGACAGACAATCTAACGTGTCATCGATTCGTGGCAAAGGATAACTGTGTTTATGTGTTACTTCGTTCAATCGTCGATAATCAACACAGAATCTCGTTGATCCGTCCTTCTTTTGTACCAAAACGATAGGGGAGGTCCATGGACTTTTCGATGGTTCTATTATCCCTTTCTCTCGCATGTCCTTGATGAATGAATCGACTTCTTCTCGTTTGGTCCATGGTACTCGTCTGGGGGGGTGTTTGATAGGTCTTGCATTTCCTGTGTTGATTCGGTGGTACGCTTAATTGGTTCTTCCATAATCGGTCCCTATTAATCGCAAAGACGTTCCTGTAACTTTGAATTAGGTGTTCTAGCTTTCCAGTTTCTTCTTCAGTAAGATGTTCTGTTGCCTTGTTGATTAATTCTTGTAATGCTTCTGGCAGCTTCCCGTTTTCTTCCCTCTGTTCTCTAATTTGGTCCATATGATTGATAGTGGTGACTGTTCTAATGTACCTATTGGAATTGTGGTCGAGCCGGTTTGTACCACAGTTCTTCCGACAAGGATAGCCTTCTGCCTCAATTCTTCGTTGTCTTGCTCTATGACTCCAGTTATTCCATAAGGGACATTGTCCTCTATTGTAATTCGGGCAACAGCTTCGGAGTGTCCAGGTAAAACTTGGTCTTCAGCAACGACGACCCGTAGTATTCGCTGATCAGTCCCATTTCTTTGTAGTGGCAGTTCTTGATCTCCTATTCGTAAACATTTTGTGCCCATGTCTAGCTGGATGCGGTGTCTTTCCATGAAGTCGAGTCCCAAAATTATGTCGTCGGTGATATCGGCCACAAGCACTTGTTGGTACAGGCTTGCGTCTCCAAGACCGATCACCACTTCGCATTCTCCATGAAACGATGTTGTTTCCCCTGTCGCAGTGGTTAAGACAGCATTGATTGTTAGCAGGTCGAATCCTCCATTTACCGATTATTCGAGGGTTAACTATCGTTCTTGATGCGCCGGTATCCACTATCAGTTTTAATTTCCTGTCGTCCACAAAACCATCCACAGTAAGTGAATTACCAGTGGTTGTTTTCGATACGGAGATGATGATTGAGGCTTGGGGATGCAAAGCCGGCTTTCGCCCCGTAAGGCCGGCTATTCTTAGTTTCCCTGCTTGTTTTCTTCGGCGACTGACGTCTGTCTTCTTCCAGATGGACAGCCGCTGCTCAAGTGCCTTCTACGTCCACAATTCCAACATGTAACTTCTCGCTATCCTTGACACAATGTCGTGAAAGATGCCCCGGTTTGTCGCAAGTCCAACAGCGTGGGCGCTCGCTCATCTATTCTTTCGGTTTTGAAGACATGACTTCTTTAACTATTTTTACAACTTCTTGTCGAAATATCTCGCTATCGTCATCCAAATTGAACCCAGCCTGTCGAACTCTAACATGTCCTTTAGATGCTTGTTTGGCTGCTTCATATTCCAGTGCGTGCGACAAAGCTTCGCCTGCAGTTTTATTTCGAGACATGCGCAGGGCTTGCTGTATTTCGACATCTCGCACTCCATCGACAAACATTTGCGTGGACAGCTGGTCTGCAGTCTTGAGGGGCACTAGGATAAGCCAACCGCACAAGCCTTTCGACGTCCGCTTCAAATTGTTGAAGGCTTTCGCTGCTACGTTGATATCGACTTTTTAACTGAGCCTGATACATTTGTTGTAGATGTTTATCACCGTAGCGCATCTCCAATCGGTCCACCAGAATTTTAAAATCGTTTTGTTGCATTTCTGGTATACCTTGCAAAACGTCTAGAGCTTACCCACGTAACGCTATAATTAGGGCAGTGGCTTTCTCCGTTTTGTTCCATTCATTTGCTTTGGCAGCAACGTCGAATTGTTTGAGATAGACTGACCAAGAGACCTTCCCATCGAATGTTGGTGGTTTTATTCTCGACATTCTTACACTTCCTTCTTCGATTTTGTGTAGTTTTGGGTACTATTGAACGTTCAGATTGGCCTTCATATCGTCTAATTCCTTTTGAAACTTTTTGTGTGCGGCCCTTACTTCCTTTAACTCTTCTTGAACTTCTACTCTTACTTCCTTTAACTCTTCTTGAAGTTCTGCTCTTACTTCCTTTAACTCTTCTTGAACTTCTACTCTTACTTCCTTTAACTGTTCTTTTAATCCTTCTTGCTCAATTTCATTCTTGCCTGCTTTAATTTCTTCCTTCATTTCTCCCTGGCTTGGCTTCATTTCTTCCTGGCCTGCCTTCATTTCTTCCTGGCTTGCTTTCATTTCTTCCTGGCTTGCCTTCATTTCTTGAAGTATTTCCATCAAAATTTTCATTTGCTCCTCCATTTTTGCCGCTTGACTTCTTGTTACTGGCATAAATCCTTACTCCTGACACCAATTGTTACGTAATTTACTATAATCACGTATTTTTCTCTCAAACACTTTTTATTAAATTAACTCTATAACACTAACGATACGATAACTATTTTTATAACAACAACAACTCAATAGCTATTTCGCTTTTTAATCGCTTTTCTTCACTTCGAACTTGTCTCTGTCACTCTCTTCTATCCAAAAACTGTCAAACTGTCCGACGCTGTTCCTTAGATAGTATTATGGATGTTTCTAGGTAATTCTCGAAACGTCCATCAACTCTCGGACTTTCTGGAACGCGTCATAGGTTATTACCTTCACTCAATTTTCGCAGTCGGCGCTTGTCATTGTCAGAATGACACATCCGTCACAATATGTATTATAAACGTACTGTTCGTTCCATTTTAAACAGATGCTTTACAGATGTGTTTTTTCTTAAGACCTTTCTCTGTTTCCCAGAAAGGTTGTGTTTGATGGCGATTTCAAGTCAGAGATAAAGGGAGGTAGAGATAAAGATAAGGACATAAATAGTGGAAGATTTCAGTGCCCCATTATGTCTTCTGTCATATTAAATTTAGAATAAAATAAAATTATCGAGAAAATTTGCAGAAGCGAGAAAATCGTATCGTATCGTATCGAGTCTTAGTTTAAATCCTTTTGACACGTGATACCATTCTGGCAATTGTTTTTATTACTTACTTAATTTTATTCAGTTTAATTTGGTGAACATATCAGGGGCGAAAAAAAATAAGTATGTTTTTTTCTACAAATAAAAAAATTATCAACACATCGACAGCATGGTACCAGCAATATCTGATGTGATTAATAGACTTTATGCCAAAGAACCCTGTTTATTGCTATTTGAGAAAAATTCAAAAACACAACTAAAATGAGAAGAAAGACCCTTCAATATTGGCCGTAGATTTATGTGAGGCAGTTGCCCATATTGCAGTACCATAAACAACATGAGTGTTTCCGACAACACCGAGTACCTTCTTCTCGGACATCTTTTTCAAATAAATCTTTTTTTGCGGGCGAAGTAAAATAACTTACTAGATAAATAAGTTTAACAGAAACTTCAAATTAAAAGCGTTAAAGTATTTATGTAGGAATGAAAAGGATTGCCAGGCCTTTAGTTAAGCGGGTGAAGCCACTTTTGTTCAGGCAACTAATTAAACAATAATACACTTTCGTCGTTTACTATCCAAAGGATTCGGAATATTTGGTTGCTACACATTTGTTGTATTCGTTTGCCCCCTGAGGCAGGGATCATGCCAACACATGGCCCCTTTTCCTAAATTTCTCAGAAACACCACTACATGACAGCCCGTGTCTATGTTCGGAACATGGTTTCTAGATCTTATTACTCTGCTAATACAAACAATAATATCGACTACTGGGACCTAACAGCTTTTTTTAAAAAGGAACATGCACTAAACCTAAGGGTGACCATAAATTATGCCTCTATGGCACCATAAATAAGAAAAAATTGCCATCAGACTCCATCTCCGACATTTTTATCATTTTTGATGATTGCATTTTTTACTGTAATGAATTAAAAAAATGAAGCGATTTTTATGATCAAATTAAAAAAATTAGTACAATTTAATTTATTTTTGTTGACTAATTAAAGTAAGATTGTATTAAAAAAAATATATTTTGCCGTAGTGATTTGGAGTATGGAAAACGTTTGTTGCAATTACAATTACAAATGCCAATGAGTAGTATATTTATGGGACAGCTAGCTCATAGTGGGGATAGGAGTGGGGATAACCATATATGGTATTGTTTTTTGTAAGTAGGCGTGGCTTGTGTGTATACTTGTTTCTGATTGGTTGTTGTTTTTGGGTGTGGAGTAGGAAGGAGGTGTGGTTTGGAAGCTAAAATGTGAAAACAAAATGGCGGCGGCTATTGTTTTTTGGATGTAGGCGTGGCTTTTGTATATTCTTATTTCTGATTGGTTGTTGTCTTTTTTTTTTTTTTGGGTGTTTAGGGGGGGAGGGGAACAAGAAGGAGGTGTGTTTTGTTTTTGGAAGCTAGAATGTGAAAACAAAATGGCGTCGTCGGCGGCCATAGTTGAGGCGGCGGCCATGGCTGAGGCGTGGGATCGTGGTTTTAGGCGAAACACTTTTATCGAAAAACAAATACTGTTTAGATTAATTATATATGTTTTTATTGGTCGTTAAATAAAAAAAGATACAGTTTGATAAATAGTAACAAAACAAATCGTATACCTACATATAATAAAAACACAAAAACATCTTAAACTATCTTTTTTACTCACCAGTCAGTGGTGAATATTCGATCAATTTATCGTGTAACAGTAGACAATAAGCTGATGTATTATTGGGAAGCGCAGTTGCAGTTTGAAATTCAATCTTGACATCAATTGGTCCGGTCTTAATGATTTCGTTCTGATACGTACAATCGAGCACCACGACTGGCGCTATTTGTTTGAATTTTGTTACATCTAGCAGAGGTAACGGGTTACAGCCATAATATTTCTCTTGAAATTTGGAGTACATATAGTGTAATACAGCATACCGATTTTCTGCATAGGAAACATTCAGATTTTCATATGGATATACTTCAGAGTTTAAATGTACTTTTAGATTAGTAAGTTGACAGTGATCAAAGTTACTAGCGTCCTGACTTTTCTTGTTTTGCTTGTCAGTTTGTAATGCGAAAAGAATAAATCTTGGTTTTTCCATTTGATTGCTAGTTTTAACCCGCCAGACAATGTTGGTGGTATTTGGTAGGTTTGGATATTCATACAAGTCCCAACTGCGGAAGCCCATCGAAATTGGTTTAGAGCTTTGTATAAATTGATATAATTTAAGACGTGCAGTATCGCTAAGTGTAATATGAGGTACTTTCCATAATATTTTATCAATATGCAGCTTATAATCCCTGATTGTTGGTGAAATCAGATAAACTGTGTTATCGTTTGATTTAGCTCTTGTTAAAATTAATTCATGTCTAGCATTAGGAATAATTTTTCTGTAATCTTCTGCGAATCCTAGTAGCATTTTTAAGGGAACACAAAAATTAAAATGTTTATCAGTTAGTTTGATGTTTTTATCCAGTTGGTTCTCCTTCAAACCCCATCCTGCAGTATACAAGGCATCGCTCTCATTGTGATTTAACGAAACATAATTTTTCATAGAAGTAGTAATTCCTACATTTCGATTACGATCAATTTCTATACCGTTAAGCTCATAGCGGATTTCATCAAACTTAAACGCTACACAATTATTATTCAGTTTCATTCCATTGCTAAAGTTATCACCATCATCGACTAATGTACCTTCGATGTAAATAAAACTTTCACTTGGAAGTAAAATTAAATCTTGATGTTGAATACATATTCGAATTGTATCAGTAACATTGTATGTTTCTACAAAAGGGGAATATGTATGTTCGTTCCATCTTGTTATTGTTTCATCGTAACGTGGTTTTTCGGAAATTTCCAGTAAATGATCACTCATTGCGTAATGTAAATCCTAATGATTTTAGAAATTGTTTATTCTCTTCTGTTAACGAAGTGGAACGAGGAGTCGATGTACTGAATTTGGTTGTTGTTGTTTGTTCCAAGTCGGTCGTTGAAATACTACAGTTTTTCTTAATTGATTATTGTTTATATTTATTTGAACGGTTATGTTGATATATTAACATAATTAACAAAATAGAGAGAGAAAGAGAGAGAGAGAGAGAGAGAGAGAGATAATCTTGGTTCTTTAACATCCGCACACTAATAATTAATGTTATTATTATACAAATCTTGTATATTATATACTATTTTTCTTCGCGATAGGTCTTAAATGTAGTCTGATTGTAATCTTTTCGTTACGAAAATCAATTACATTTCCATCTTGATCAACTAATTTAATAAAAATCGAAGAAATGCTGTTTGTGTTTATTACAGGTAAATAAATTATATTATTGGGAACTTCGTTTATTTTACAGCCTGGTAAGACATCAGTTGAAAATTCATGAACCGTATGAACAGGTCTATCGTTCATAAATGCTCCTGTTATTATATTACATTCTACACGAATATTGTTTACCTTGTTAATGTTAACAGGTAAATGAGACCATGCATGTTTATTTGGCTGTATTGTACGTTTACTGAACCCCAATAAGCTTCCAATAGATCTCTCCTTATTAAAGTAAACAGGATGTATTGATTTAACTTCTGTTTGAAGGGTGTTGGTATTAGCAGAAATTATAACTTGAGGTTTAGTTGGTGTTTGCTTCAATTGTATATCAATATATGCACTTATATCGTCAATTTCATATGATCCGGTAGGTAGTGCAATTACTTCGTTTCCCACATGAAACAAATTATTACTGTCGTCAATGTTAGGTATGGAGTTGTAGGTGTATAAGCTGATGAAACCACATTTATAAGGTTCGTTGAACTCTATGGGTGGAAAGTACGTAGTCTGCAGTATTGACGAATTTCCAGTGAACATAAGAGTTCTGGACATGATGAAGTTGTAAATAAAACTATCATCTAATCAAATACCTTTTTTTATTTATATGTTCTTTCATATAGAAATTTTAAACATAGATGACCACATATTACAGAATTATCAGGTTGATATCTCTCATAATTATATTTAATGTTTTCTCCTAAATATTTAACTATTTCCTTAGGTGGTTTAAGATTTCCATAACTATCGTAATATTCAATTTTATCGCCTTTTTTATAATACGCTACCCAATGAGTACCCGGTTTGTTTGATTTATCCAAATTTACGATCCCACATACTCTTTGACGAGGCTTTTGGGGTAGTTCGTCTAACATAAAAGTTCCTCTATAGTTTGGAATATATCTTGTAAATTTAAATAAATAAATTTCATTCAGTGCTCTCATTGGTAGCATTTTTAGTAGTTTTTTGAGTGTAAAAAGAGACCCAGTCCTTTGCGATGCGGTTTCAGAAATAATCCTCTACCAATGGCTATAGATTCCATTTTTCTAATATGTCGTTCATTTTCTATAAATTGCTTCCGTGCTTCTTTAGCTTCGTTAACTGTTTTAGCAATTTGAGCAGCACTCCCTGCCACTGCTCCGAGGGCAGACAAACCGGCAAAGAGTGGCACAAGAAATGGTAAAACACCTCCAGTTTTTGGGAATAGGTATAACACGTGTTGGTGGAAGTTTAATGTCCTTTTTTCGCCCTTTTACTTGCTATCTAGCAGCGATCAGAGCAACTCTAATAGCATCCATTAGATTTATAGGTCTTTTCGATTTAACAGCATCTCGAGCTTTCGTTATAATATGTTTGAAAGTAGAGCGTTTGGTATTTATTTTCTTTTTATCTGTCTTTTTTGTTCGTTTTCTTCCTTTTCTTTTGTTCGTCGTCTTCATTCCCATTCCTAGCTTTGCTTTTGTTTTCATAGTATTTGTAACTAACCAAGCGTTTAAACGTTCTCCGAATTTAGCGTCTTTTGCTTTTACCCTTTGCCAAGCTTTGTCAGCAAGTTGAAGATCGGCTTGATTTCTCAAAGATATATCTTTAGTATTTCGATAAGGAATATCGTGATCTTTGCATGCGCGATCCAGAGGATTTATACCTGGATCTCCTCTAGCTAACCGTTCAGTCAATTTCGTTCCAGGACCGCAATATTGATAACCGGGTAAATGTAATTCGAAGGTTAATTTATTAATTATACCATTAACTAATCCTTCACCTCGAATAGATGAATAACGACTAACTACCCTATTTCGCTTTCTAATCATTTTATATATATATATTGGTTTGTTCAATTAAAATTACTCGAAACCAACTGATTATTCTTAAAAGAGACTTTACTTATATTCTAAACAGTTCTCAGTATGCGTTTGATTCGACAACATGAGTCATTACCTATTAAAAACATCGATCTGTGTAAAAATCTTATACCAACAAATTATTGCAGACACAGCAAGTTGCTACCTAACAGTATACGAGGACTAATCGTGGGTCCTTCTAATTGTGGAAAAACCAATGTGCTCATAACCTTACTCGAACATCCGAATGGATTAAAGTTTGAAAATGTATATGTATACTCCAAATCCTTATTTCAACCAAAATATGAATATCTCAAAAAGTTACTTTCTGATATAAAAAGTATAGGATTTTACACGTTCTCGGAAAATGAGAAAGTATCGCCCGTAGACGAAGCTAAAAGAAATTCAGTGTTTGTTTTCGACGACGTCGCATGTGAAAACCAAAATCATATCCGATCGTATTTTTGTATGGGACGTCATAAACATATTGATACTTTTTACTTGGCGCAATCTTACACTCGTGTTCCAAAGCATTTAATACGAGATAACTCAAATTTTTTAATTGTATTTAAACAAGATAATCTAAACTTGAAACATATCTACGATAATCACATTAATACGGATATGTCCTTCAAACAATTTTGCGCTATATGTGCTGAATGCTGGAAAGATGAGTATGGGTTCTTATGTATTAATAAGGACTGTTCAATGGAAAAAGGTCGATACCGGAAAAATATAGATACATTTATTGTGTTATAAATATCAAGGACTCTCACATTTAGTGGCATTTAAGTGAAACGCAGTAGCCTAACAAGACCAATAGGTAGTACTTATTGCTTGGATCACCGTAGAAGCTTGTGATCTGTTAAAAAGCTGATAAGCTGTTAGAAACCTGATCAAACCTGTTCAGAAGCTGTTAGAAACCTGATCAGACCTGTTCAGAAGCTGTTAGAAACCTGATCAGACCTGTTCAAAAGCTGTTAGAAACCTGATCAGACCTGTTCAAAAGCTAATCAGAATATATATATATATATATATATATATATATATATATATATATATATAGCTGTCGGTCAGTCTGGCATCCGAAAAGAACTCCAGTAAACTGGCATCCGCCTTATATTCACGGACTGAATACTGTTTTCATTTTAAGGTGTACCTAAACTCCGACGTTTATGCGATCAAACCTGCATCCTATATCTCTACAATTAAAATATTTACAGTAACTGCCGATAAGCTCAGGAAATAAAAACATAAAATTGTTCTGGAATCAGTCAATGATATTTTGACCGAATTAAATTTAAAATATATCTAAACCAATGCGTTTTTTTTTTTTTAAAAAGAGATTTAAATGTGATAAATTTGAAAAAAAATATATAATTAAGAGACAGTTTAAGATGTAACAATAATATTTTAAAAACATCTTATACATTTATAATTTTTTATAATCCATGGGTTAATCTGTTTCATATTTACCTCAAAATGACTTTTATCTGTTTTTGTTGTAGTGTTCGTTCAAATTTCCCAGTATATGGTAAACTAATAGTGAGAGCGATACTGATAAAATTGATTGTATAGTTATTGTTTTAGCACCTTATCTTACGATTAAACAAATTCTCTTCACATTTAAGCTTCTCAGATGTGAGAAAAGTATTATATCTGTGTTTTTGAATAATAATTTTGCAGATTTTTGCTAACCAACGTACTATTTATTATTTATTATTACCTATACACATGTATTCTCTATTTTAGAGAATTTACATTTGTTTTCCTTACATCCTATTTTGTCGAACTTATAACTTTTAACTTATGATCTCACCTAATCTATTAAAAGTAACCTTCATTTTCTCTAATCTTTGTTTCCGTTATTCTCATGTATTCGCATATTTCCTCACACACTTCTCCTTTTAGCGTCTCTACTATCAACCCCCTTATGTTGTTCTCTAATCTCTCACCTTTCCATCTCTTCATAAAATCTTTTATTTCCTCTCTTTGGATTTGCATTACATTTCCACAACAAAACAAATGCTCTAGCGTTTCCTCACTTCCTCCACATAGTCTACAAACCCAATCCCTATACCCTTTCTTAAATCCTCTCCCTATGTTCTCGCATCTGATTCTTGCCCACATTTCCTTATTCTCTTTCTTTTTGTACCTTTTATTTAAATACTCTGCCCCGTTTTCACCTGGTACAATTTCTCTATACATTTTGTTATAAGAAGAGTTCGATAAAGCCTCCCTCTCTGTTTCTAGTTTTTATTCCACCACACACTCTTTCCCTCTTTTAATCTATTGTATATTTCCTCTCCACTTCTTCTCTCCCAAATCATTCTACTCACATCTGTTACTTCTAGCTCATTTAGCATTTCCCCTACAATTTTCCCCCATTTCGAAGGCCTTTTATTTAAAATGCCTCTCATCTCTTCCACTAAGCAGATTTTTGGCCATCTCTCGTTGCCCATCCCCATTACGTCTTTTATATATCTACAAGCCCGTTCTCTAACTGTGTATTCGATATCCTGCACTCCTAGTTCATTCCTCCAAATATATTTTGGAGTATTTTTAGCAACCCCTAAGGCCATCTTACAGTACCTTCCTTGTACCCTACTCAGATCCTTTATTTTACCCCAACCCCAGATTTCTACTCCGTATAACGTCACTGCTCTAACCAAAGTATTCATCAAATACACACGATCATTTCTTGTGTCTCTACCGGTTCTCTTAAAAACACCCCATGTTGCATTCGCTGCCTTTTGCGCCTTCCCAACAAGTTTTTTTATATGTCCTTCTGTACAATTTCTTGTCGAGAACCAATACCCCAGATACTTAAACTCATTCACAATTTCGATTATTTCGCCCTTAAATGTCTAACCTTCGTTTTTTTTTTTCTTTTTCGCCCGTTCCTAAATACCATCACTTTAGTCTTTGCCGTATTTACAGGCTAACCAACGTACTAAAAAAATAGAGAAATTTACCTTTCCCTAATAGCGATTTGTTAAATCATCCTCCTCTAGTGCAAAAATAATAGTTTTTGCATATAAGAATTAGGTACATGGATTTCGAGAGATATTTTAAATTTGTTTTGATAAAATTGATAGCATAAAAACTAACGGAATTATAATGCAAATAAAATGATTGTCTCACGTTTTCGTAAAAACAAACATTAATACGTAGCATCACGTCTATTGCTGAAATGGAACGTCTTCCATCCATTAATTATTTTTTAAGCCCTTAACAATATATTTTATAGATATTTTTCTACCATTTCAAGTACGAGATTTGTAAAGTTTCATTTAAATTTGAAACAACATGAAATATAGAAAATTGCGTATTATAGACTACTCTATATCTTAATTTCTCTAAGATTAAGATTAATTAGTATATGATCGTTATGTTTCCTTTTCAATATAATGTGAGTTGTAATAATTTATTAAAAAATGAATATTTCAAAATTTACTAGTTTTTACAGGTCAGTTGGTCAAGTCGCAGATGGAAAAATACCTACATGTCAGACGAATTAGCAAAAAACATTCCAAAAACTTACAATACGAACACAATTTTTTTTTTAATACAAGAAAAGACGGCACGTATAGATAAAATAATAAATAAATAAATAAATAAAACACCACGTGGACATCACATTTACAATTAATATTTATTTAATTATTTGTTTATTTATTATTTTATCTATACAACGTGCCGTCTTTTATTGTATTTTTTACAAAAATGGTTGTCTTCGTATTGTGAGTTTTTGGAATGTTTTTTGCTAATTCATCTGACGTACTTTTCCATCTGCGACTTACTAATTGAACTGTAAAAACTAGTAAGTTTTGAAATATTCACTTTTTAATAACTTGTTACAACTCACTTTATTTTATTTAGGCCTTGAAAAAAGCCTACACTGGGGGCGAAACGTCGGCTGTAGTTTTTAAAATAAAAAATATTTTTAGCCCCATTGTGCTTTGATTGTTACCTGAACATTGTTTTTGGGGAAGTATGGTTAATATAAAACGTTTTGAAAAGATAAGATAGCTTAAGAATTAAGGAAGTTACTGTTACATAATCAATTACATTTTTTCGGCATAAATTATGCTATGAATAATGGCAAGATTTCAATTCATTGCAAATGTCTCATTAATACCTACATTTCATAGAATAGGTACTTTTTTTTTAAATTCCACTTTAATAGGAGATGTACTTTTTATTTTTAAACATTCGGTAATTTAACTCTTTTTACTTTAAAGAAAGAACAGTTCAGTCATTTAAAATTTCAAGGCCTCTGGTTTGAAATACTGATTTTGAAGCATTGTTTAGAACACACTAAATAGGCACATGTAATAGATAAGAAACAAATAAACAGTCGCTATCGTTTGCAACAAGGTGCGTGGTCTGTACCGTTTCTTGAGGATGCACGTTTAGCCTTAATTCGGATACGACATAGGTATACGCATATATTATCTATGCGCCATCTAGCATATATACACGACACTGTAGTGTTTAGAAATATACGGATATGGCCCAGTCTGGCATCCGCTCGGATTTCATTTAGTACCACAGGGCGACATCTGTGTAATACACTAAGGCTTTTGGACCACATGTTCAAAGTGACGTCCGTATATCGGATGCCACTTTACCCCGGACGCCATTTCTACCGCACTTTTAACATGTGTGGATGCCACTTTGTACCGCAACTATATATATATATATGTATACGGTATCAATAGACGTCCGGTCGGAAAATGTTATCATTTGACGTCCTTCAATATACACGTGTATATTGGACATTAATTGCAGCGTACAATTTAAAATCAGTTCGCTCTGAAGGTACAAATGAATACCGCTGGTATATTTTTTAATAGATGTTGCAATTAAATTCCGTATAAATAAATGTTAGGAATAGTTGAAGTCCGACCATGTTGCCGATTCATTTTATGAGTATAAGTGCAAGGAGTTGTACGTTACCCAGATAAGCAGAGGAATATTGAAGTACCATAACGTTAAAAATATAGTGTATTGAAGTGCTTCCTTGAAATCTTGACATTGGAAAGAAAATGAGTTACCAATTTAGGTCACGTACGTTACAGATTGTCAAAGCTGCCAATGATATCAGTAAGTACTTTTTGTTGAATATATGTAAAATATAAGCGATGTGATTTGGGGAAGTTTAAATGAAATGGCTAATCAATCATTTACTTTTCATAAATTAAAAAAATAACAAAGTTATACGAATTTAAATTAGTGGACCTAATGGTATAAAAATACCGTATGGACAATTAATTACATTTTGATTATCATGTTATTTATTTTAATTAAATAACCTTTTATTTACGATATATTAACGTGCCTTAACGGCTGAATGCGTCGCGTAGTCCCCGAAATGAATACGTCTTTGATAAATACCTAATACCTGTGTTTATAGTATTAATAAAACATACTTTATTGTTGTACAATAATCTGAGAAATATAAAGAAGCAATTTTTTGTATTTATAATCAATTCAGTGTCACATTACTTAAACAAAGGGAAGGTACGAAAAAGGTAACATTTCTTCTAAAATAAATATCCTGCGGTTTTGATTCTGATTTTGGAAAAAAAATTATAACTTTCCGAATTGGAAACATCTTTTATAGTCTTAACTAAAGCAAAATAAATACATTAACTTTTAAGTTGAAACTGTGAAAAACCACAAAAAATGATATTTAGGAATATGTTATATTTTCATTAAAATTAAAACTAGTTTTTCTTCCTCCGCAATACCTGTTAAGGACTAAAAAGAATAAAATCTTAAATAACTAGTTGTTCATCCTAAAAATTCCGGTACTTTAAATTCGGATAACTTTGGTATAGATATCTATTTTCGGTAAAATCTCATATCATTTTTTAAGAGTAATTTTTATTAACAAAATCTAATTGATTGTCGAATTATTAGTCGATCTTTTTATATAGACAAAAGCGATGATTTAGATGATTTAGAGACAGAAGATGCCGACTCATCTGACGATTACGTACCGGAAACATCCAGTAGTAGTGGTAATTCTGTTCTTAGATTACCACTTGATTGAAATTATCCAATCCTTTTTAAGATAATTCAAACTGCAGTAATGTCAACAATTCTATTGTACTAAATCCAAAGGACGAGAGCAATGAAATTCCCATCATTTCGCCTATTTATTGTCATAGCATGGATAAAACTAACGTTTCAGAACTACTTATTGATAATAATGGGCCAAGTAAAATCGAATTCGAAAATTTACTTAAAGAAAAGGACCCTGATTTAAATCAGATTGGTGAGTTTTCTCTTAATGAACTGTGTTAAACTAGACAAAAGCTTATAATACAACCCAAATCAAAACTTAAACTTCAGGTGACGTTACAGCTTTAAAAAGCAACCCTTCAACCAGACTCCCAAAAAAAAACAGTACCGAAAGCATACTTGCAAATATTGTGACATTCCGGTTCTTAATTTTTCGCGACACTTAAAGCGGCTCCATAGCGATGAATTTGAGGTTCAAAAATTTTTAAGTCTAAATGTTGATGATCCAATGAGGAAACAATTAATAGGGAGAATGCGAAAAGAAGGAGATTTCTGTACTGGGGATATTCTACCTGTAATGAATACTATTCAAGATGTCTCAAATTTATTACCTTGTAAATACTGCAAAGGTTTTTCTAAATGTGTGATTTAATTAAGTGATTGTTAGTATAATTGTTAAATTTTAGGTTACTATTCCAAGAAATCTTTACGCCGACATTTAAAAAGGTGTATGTTTAATAATTCAATCACATCAAAACGTGTTTGCCATCAGTCGCAGGCTCAAACTGTAATGTCTCAATGTTTCGGACCTAACGATCCTTTACGAGTATCTGGAATTTTGGACTCCTTAAAAGCCGATGATGTTTCTTTAGTTGCCAAAAGAGACAAAATAATTTGTGAAGTTGGAAGAAAGTATATTAGGAGCCACCGGGATAAACATTTTCTTTTAGTAGCAAAACGTTACATGAGGCGACTTGCACGAATCCTTATAGAAGCTCGCAAAACAGAAGGAAACAAAACAATGACAATGCTGTCGCTTTTACACCCTTCATACTTTAAAACTATCGTAGAAGCAACAAGATCAATTGCAAAGTATGACACTGCCACAAAGACATTTCTTTCACCTTCTCTTGCCCTCCAAATGGGTACATTACTTAAAAAAGCCATAAGCGCATCATATTCACTTGAAATTCAGAGAGATGTAAACTCTCCAAACATTAAGATCTTAGATGCTATGAAAGCCCTTATTGATGATCAATGGGCGATAGAAGTTTCATCTGAAGCAGGTCAAAATTTACAAATAAACCGATTTAACAAACCAACTTTAATTCCTGCTGCCGAAGATATTCAGGTAAGTAATTTTATTTGTATTGATTGTTTGGATACTTGATGAAAGTCTAACATATTGGTAGTAAACAAAAATACACTTGTAACTTTCACAACTTTATTATCTAACTTGACACGTGTTTCACCAACACTGTGGTCAAGTTAGATAATGAAGTTGTGAAAGTTACAAGTGTGTTTTTGTTTACTACCAAAAAGTAATTTTAATTTAGAATTAACAATAAGTATTTGCCTTTTAATAATTCGGAAAATGATATTTTATCTTGTCTTTATTTTAAAGGTTTATTAAAAATTTTAATTATGCTGTTTTTATAAAGAATAACGCTTCCTAAAGATCCCGTTAAAAAATCACTTTTTTAAACCAGACTGACCTTATTTGTTGCATTCAAAATAATAAATCGATTATTAATAATTTCAGGTGAATTTTTAAAACTGTGTTGATAAAATATTAAAAAAAATCCTAACTAATTTGTCTTTATAGAAAATGAAAAAATACCTAGATGACTTGATAACTCAAAGCAAGAATAAACTGGAGGTCAATCAACATAGTAAAATGGCGTATAGAACATTAACGGAAGCAACGTATTGTAGCCTCTTACTTTTCAATAAAAGAAGGGTCGGGGAGCTCCAAAGAATACCTTTAGAAATATATCTGAAGCATCATAACACTCAGTCATCGGCAGAATTTGAAAAGTTATTGACTCCTTCGGAAAAGATACTTATAAGGTCCCTTAAGCACATTATTGTAAGAGGAAAGAGAGGAAGAGGAGTTCCTGTACTTTTTGATAAACTGACTAAGGAAGGGATTGATTTACTGCTTAATGTTCGCGAAAATTTCATACAGGAGCCTAACCAATATTTGTTCGGTCTTTGTGGATCTAGTGGTTGTATCAGTGGCTATCATGTATTAAGAAAGCATGCCAAAATAGCACTGGGTGATGCCACGAAAACATCTACTCTTACATCCACGCGATTAAGAAAACACCTTGCAACCATTTCCCAAATTTTGCGGTTGCAAACAGAAGAGCTTGAACAACTGGCTACCTTTATGGGCCATACGCCTAAAACACATGCCGAATGGTATCGACTACCATCCGATATTTACCAAACCGCAAAAGTTTCTAAAATATTGTTACTCGCCCAAAATAGCTCCATTGAACAATACAAAGGCAAAAACTTGGAGGAAATACACTTAGATGATACAATTATTGAAAATCAAAGTGATAGTGACGAAGCTGAAGACGCAGAAAATGAAGAAAATTTGAAACCTTTATCCAACGAATCTAAAAAAGTACAGAAGTCTAAAAGTAAGAGACGATTAGTACCTTGGTCAGATGCAGAAAAGCGAGCTGTAGAAGCATTCTTTAAGCAGCACATTAAGAAGAAAATTCCCCCAAAAAAGGCAGAATTGGAGGAGTTAATGAGTAAAAATCCTAATCTTTTTATAAACAGAAATTGGGCAACAATTAAAGTATATGTTCAAAACAGATATAGAAACATGATTAAGAAGGTTTAGCTACCACATATGTCTTATAGTAATGCTAATGTGTCGGCTGAGTTCAAATAAAAACGGTCAAGTTCTAGTAATAACTGCATGTAATTATTTAGTTGACACCGACATTTTGTCTATGAATTCAGATCTATTAACTATCTTCTATATAACTAAAAAATCATCTATTAAAAAATATCTACTTGCAATCGTTACTGAAAATTGATCGTTTTAATTCGAAAACATTCTTTAAATTTTTTTATGAAATATATCTATAAATTATACCTACAATCTTCCTGTTTTAGAGCTAAGTATAAGCTTTTATTTATTTTGAAGTTTAAAATTTTTTAAGTTCCTCATTGATTTTTATGTTTTTTTAATTTTAGTTAAATTTTCGCATTCTTTGATTATTATATTTTTTAAACTTTGTAATTTAGGACGAAATCATTAATTTCATTTATAAAAAAGGGCAATTTTCCATTAAAATAAAATGTTTTGTTTTAAGCTGTTTAGTTTATTTTTTATTGACTAGCTGTTCAGTTAATTTTTCTAGACGATTTTCATTCACACTAAGAATTTAGTTTCCTCCATTTAAAAACATGAATGGAAGAGAAATTAAATTATTTGACGTATTTGTAGTTTATACCAAAATACTTAATATTTTTTCGTTTTCCCAATATTTAATGATTCGCAGAGGTGCCACTATTCACCACAATTAAGACGAATATAAAATTCCATCGAGCGGTTTTGTTTACAGAGCGTGCCACAGAAAGGGACATATATACATATTCATACACATATAGTTTTAAAAACAGATTAAGTCTACAAATAAGTTTACAGTGTTGCAATATTGAAAGGACTCCAAAGTCACCTATACCATAATTCAATTGCCCTCATATTGTATATACACAAAACGATCGAAGCGGCTTCTATCGGAACTGACCGAAACTAAAATATATGGGCAGGTCAAAAATCAGACAACCTGACGTCCAGGTTATTTCCTCGACAATGAACATCTATTGACATCTAAATGTTGAAATGGCAACTAGTTAAGATGGGTCAACTGACGTCCGTATACTGGACGTCATTTGGTCACCGGACTTCACTTGAACCTAAACTTTTACATTGTAGGACGTCAAACGGTACCTTATATATATATATATATATATATATATATGGAATGGCCGCTATCATAAAAATGTTTGAAATGCTATGTACCACCGAAAAGTGCTATGTACGACCAAGAGGGTTATGCTTAGGTTACGTTATGGAATAGTCGCTATCATTAAAATGTTTGAAGTGATATGCACCACCCAGAGGTTACGGAATGAAATGGTCGCTATCATTAAAGTGGTTAGAGTGATATGCATCACCAAAAATAGTTACTATCCCTCCAAATTTGGAGAGGTTACACTAGTAGGAAATGAATAACACTAATAAAATCAGCAATGCCTCTACTTCGATTACTTTCACATAAAATTTTATTTTATAGAGAATATGGACAATTGACATAATTGGTTAGTTTGAAAGTTACTCTTCTTCCATTGCACGATCTAATGAATCAGGGCTTTCAAATATTTGTAATGTTTCGGGATCGGTTAACAAAGGTGATACATCATCTGAAGAGGAAAACTTTATTACATCTTCACTAGATTGAAATTCTGGAACCATTGTCAGTTCTTCGATAGAATTTGTATCTTCTACACAATTATTTTTCTCAATATTATATTTGCACACCAATTGTTTGAACATTTTTGAAGAATTAGTAATATTTCTTGGGAATCCCCGTAAATTTTCGAAAGGTGAATGTGAAAACTGCGTGGTAACCTAAAAGTAAGAAGTGTTTAATACGCCTATCATTTTGTTGATTTACTATTTATTTATCTTCTATTTATTTTTATCGACTGTTTATTTTGCACGTTTATTACTCTTTTTTATTAACTTGTTAGTACTGTAACGAATTGTCTAGTCAAAAATATTTATTTAAATAATTATTTATTTTACACTATTTATATAACACTAACATAACTACTGTTTATGTCAGAACAATTCTCTTATTTATATAACCACTTATTTATCTCACTTTTGTCTAACGTTTATCGTTTTGATTCGCGCAAGGATGTTTTTTTACAACTACTGTCTCTCGAGCCAAAGATGATCACTTTAAATACACCTTTCGAACTTTCTAGATAATTTCTGGAAGAAATCCTGATTGTTCCCGAATGATGAGTAATCATTAGAAAGCCGTCGATAATTCACAGAATTGATCGAGTTACTTGTCGTTGGAGAAAGATTTATATCTTGTAAGTCGCTTATGATAAAAGAACCGCGCCCTGTGACTGTGCCGTAAACATGTTAGCGATAAGAAGTACTTGCACACAAATCGTTATTACACACACAGACACGGTATCACTGGCCGCTACACTACCCCCTCCTTAAGGGTGATCCGTCCCGGATCACATTCTGTCGTTCCCTCAGAGGATCATGCCGGTCCTTGCAGGTGGATCCACTTCGGCATCCGGTTGCCAGGTGGAAGTAGCAGTCAACTGCCTTCAGTGATGACGGTCCTCGTCGTGGATTTCCAGTGCACACTAAGATTTCTATTCCAGTGTAACGGAACAAAACCTCCAGCATGTTTCTTGTCACCCTTCAATCCAGCCCCTCGGTATTACTAGTTTCAGGATATTAGCGAGCAGCAGCTGGTTTCTTAGCTCTATCAGGGAGTCCCATAAGGAGTGGTAGGTGAGCTTCTCCGACGACTTGCTTTTGGTGACTATATAGAAGATGGATCTAGTCCCATCGAGTAACTGCAACACCTTTCTTTCATATTTGACCTGCTCGAGTAACATCGGTAGTTGCCCAAATTTCTTCCGAAAGACCGTGGAAATCCCACGGCTCATGCCCAAATCCTTCGCCACACAATGGGCCAGTGAATATTCTTTCGGAACGGCGAATAGGTCCTGTTGAACTTCAGTTGTGACTCCAAATCTGGCTTTACGGTGTAAATTCTTCGTACCGGGGTTCTGGCGGACGAGCCTGCACAACTCTAACTCGAGCTTCCTCGTGGTTGTCCCCAACATATGGAGCAAGTCGGTTGAAGTGGACTCCTCTTGGTTTCCCATTGGGAGTACGTCTAATTCGGTAGATTACGTCGTTAATTCGTTTGACAACTTTATACGGGCCTTCCCAATCTTGTTGCAGCTCTCTACTTCGGCCACCTGAAGAAGGCACAGTGTGCCGAAATAATTATTGTGGTATAACAATAAATTTCTGTAACTCGTGTACGTTGTGTTTTATTTTATTTATAATGGAGTTACAAACATTAAACGCTTCTTCTATTCATTTTCAAAACTATTACAAATACTGAGGTAAAACAGAAATAGGTAAATTAATATATTATGTTACAATCAGTAAAAGGGTGGGAGGTTAAATTAAAGAAGAACTGAGTAGAGGGCTATTGCCGAAATCTATTTGATCATTAGTGAGAACTTTCTGGCTTTTAATAGCTTTATTTATTTCAACTATTTCATATTTGTCAAGTATAGGAGCATCTTTTACATGTTTTAACCATTTGATATTTTCTTTACATAATGAGTGGTTACTATTTAAGACATGACAAGCTAGACTTGAGTTATGATTGTTTGATTTAATGTAATTCAGATGTTCTAAAAATCGAGTCTCAATGTTTCTTTTTGATTTTCCTATATATATAGCATTGCAATCGTTGCAAGTTATTTCGTAAATTCCGCTTTTTTGTAGAAGTTTATTATTACCGCTTATATATTTGTTGTTTAGGTACTAATTTCTTGCCTAAAGTGTTGTTATTGAAATAAGCTGGTCTAATATTGTAACGAATAAGCTGAATTTTTATGGTTGATTTTATAACGATTTAATAAATTTAACGAACAAATAATACTTATGAAACAAATAACACTTATAAACTTATTATACAAATATCTTAAAACTACTTGCCTAAATAATTATCAACTAGGGGCGTTGATAATGGCAGGGACTCTTATCAGGGCATTAGGGTGAGTGATAGCGGTAAACCGCTACACCCCCCTAACCCCTCGGACTCGCTGGCTCGATCCTACTGACTTCTTACTTACTGCCCTCTATATCTCTCTGACTTGTTCTTTTATAATGACCCACATAGTGCTCTTTTACCCCCAAACGGAAAATCGCAAGTTGGTCACGGCACACTTTTGCCGTGCAATCATGTCGCTTTTCCGTGTGGCGGTTCCTTGTTACGTAAAATCGATACGTTGCATATCTAAGTTTAAACATATGTAATTGATGAAATTAAAAACAATTAAAAAGAAAAATAATTTTGGAAAAATATGAGCACTATGTGACATCCCCCCTTCGCGGAAAAAATCGCGTCCCTGCGATTTCCACACTTCTTATATATAAATTTTACAGGGGTTTGAGATGTTACAATTCTAAAGTCCTTTTGGGCTGTAGACTGTCCCTGATATCTCTTTACGAGCCCTTTAATGTTTATACCACCAGACAACACTAACACTGAGCATCAACCTTTTCTTCACACCAGGTTTGTTGATCATTATGGCCTTGGACAGCAGACCGCCGCAAAACTTCTTCCTCTTCGCCAGAAGACTACCCCAACTCGACCATACCATTCGTGACATCCCTATTACCATTTTCATTTCCATTTTTTGTGGAAACCTTTTCCACCTGGTGTCGTCTCCATTTACATCCTCGAAATTAGGATACCAATTTATTTTATACTTGGCGAATACCTCGCTCGCCTTTCTCTTCTTGGAGTCTCCACGGATGTCGTCGATCCATACTTATGTTGTCCCATTTCCAGTCAGCTTCAATATTTATTACACTTATCGAGCGTCCCTTTTTTGGGTTCCTCGAAGACTGCCGGGACTCTGGACCTCTGGATTCCTCGACGATTGCTGGAGCTCCTGTTCCCAATACGTCCTTAGTCTGCTTTGGCAGACTATATATAATTACTTTGCTGCGGACGTTAACGGGAATTTTTCATTTTATAGGTTCCACTGGAACCCGACGCTCCTGGTCCCTAATTCCACTTTTTGACGACGGTGACGGTTCCTCGTAGTACTCCTAGCACCAAACGCTTCTGGAACTCATTTGGCTTTCCATCATAACTCATTTGGCTGCGCATAGGGGATTTTAGTCACAGGTTACGGTTCGAGTTGTTATATGGGTGTCCCTGTTGAAATTCCATGCAGGGTGCTGCCTTCCCTGTTGGTGTGGATGGCTGTGTTTTTGACTGCTAATGTCCAAAAACTGTCCCATTATTTCGCTCAGCGTGGTCTGTGTTTTCTTATACTTCACCATGAAAAAAAACATTTTGTGGTATATAAATTCTTGTTAGCCCAAAATATATATATAATGCAAATTAATTTTTTTTTTAAGATAAATTAGTTTTTAATTATACCTGTTAATTGAATATATATAACGTAATACGTAACATTGAAAAACACGTACCTACATGATTGAAAAAAAAAATTTTTAAATAGTAGCAATTTGTTTTGTAACATAATATTATACGATAAACAAAAATGTAACAAATAAAAATATGAACATTGCAACAATTGAATGCAGGTCAATTTTTAATTCTTAATCAGCATTAAGTCAATATTAATAACTTAATACTGCAAGATTGCAAATACACAGATATTCATGATATTGAAACATTTACTTTTTTAAAGATACATTTAAAACAAAAGTATGTTTACTTAAAAATTTCATTAAACTTAGAAAAATAATAAAATGTACTAATTTTACTAACAATCACCATAAAAATTCGCTTTATTCTTTAAATTCCTTGTTAACTTACTAAAAAAAATGAAATTCAACAATATTTCAGTATTGCAAACGTAAACATTCTTAAAAAACAACGAACTGGCGTATAAATTCAATGTCAATGTTAAAAATTGCACTGATGTTACGTTTTGTACATATGAATATTAATTAGTAATATAAAAGAAAACAAAATTAACAACAGAATAAATTTTAAATTACAAAAATAATTTCTGCGAAAAGTAGCACCAAACGAAGCTCGGCAGCCTCCTTCATGTCACAAATAGCGTTGACATGCGGAGTAAAAAAATACAATTAAAATATCACATTTAAATAAAATAACAAAAACTGCCTACTGCGAAAGGCACTACCGAACGAAGCTCGGCAGCCTCCACCATGTAACGAATAAGCTGAATTTTTATGGTTGATTTTATAACGATTTAATAAATTTAACGAACAAATAATACTTATGAAACAAATAACACTTATAAACTTATTATACAAATATCTTAAAACTACTTGCCTAAATAATTATCAACTAGGGGCGTTGATAATGGCAGGGACTCTTATCAGGGCATTAGGGTGAGTGATAGCGGTAAACCGCTACACCCCCCTAACCCCTCGGACTCGCTGGCTCGATCCTACTGACTTCTTACTTACTGCCCTCTATATCTCTCTGACTTGTTCTTTTATAATGACCCACATAGTGCTCTTTTACCCCCAAACGGAAAATCGCAAGTTGGTCACGGCACACTTTTGCCGTGCAATCATGTCGCTTTTCCGTGTGGCGGTTCCTTGTTACGTAAAATCGATACGTTGCATATCTAAGTTTAAACAAATGTAATTGATGAAATTAAAAACAATTAAAAAGAAAAATAATTTTGGAAAAATATGAGCACTATGTGACAATATTGTATTTATGTATTTTTACCAACCATTTCGATTTTCTTACCTAAATATGGTAATTTTCTCCAAACGTTATTATTAGAATTGAGATTGGCTGGGTAAATGATGTTATTAAATTTAGGTATTACCATATCTTTTATATTATTAGTCAATTCTAAGCTATTTTTAATAGTGAATTTTGGTTTATAATTTAACAATTTTGGTAGTATAGAACTTAATTTTTTACAAACAGCTTGATTTGGGGCAACTTACTTTAGTAGACAAACAATGACAGCTAAAGAAAACTATCATTCCTACGAGTTGGAAACTTTGGCTGTAGTTGAGAGTTTGCAAACATTTAGAGTTTATCTACTTGATATAGATTTTAAAGTTGTCACAGACTGCAACGCCTTAAAAACGACTAGTAAAAAGAAAGATATCATTCCCCGTATAGCTCGATGGCGGCTTCAATTACAAGAGTTCTCGTTTACAGTTCATTACAGACCCGGCGAAAGAATGAAACATGTAAATTCTTTAAGCCGAAATCTGTAAACTTCCGAAAAACCTGTCGAAGAAGTTTTAAGAATTGAGCAAGGTGATTAGGTGATTGGGTTTTATCAGGGCAGTTAACGGATGAAAAGATCAATAGGATAAGAAACGTATTGACAAAACCACCAATCGATGATTTTTCACGCCACATGTACAAGGAATATGATTTACGTGATGGTGGAATACACAGACTCACAGCGCGAGGTTTACTATTGGTTGTGCCTAGAGGAATGAGACAGCAAGTGGTTCGCGCAGCTCATGACGAGAGAGGTCATTTTGCTGTGGAGAAAACTACAAAGACTTTGTAAACACTTTTGGTTTCCACGTATGCGAAACTGTGTTGAGAGATACATAAAATGTTGTATTTCATGTCTATATAACAAGAAAGCGTCCAGACCACAAGAAAGTGTTCTGCAGCCGATACCAAACATTACCGTGCCATTTCACTGTATACACATCGACCATCTGGGACCTTTTCCAAAAAGCAGGCATGGAAAAGACTATCTTATTACGTTAGTGGACTAAAATCTACCGCAACGAAGTACATCATTGTTTTCTTGCTAGAAACTTTTTGTGCTTTTTGTTTACCGGCAAGAATTATTTTTGATGAAGGTTCTTGTTTTACATCAAAAAGGATCAGGAATTTTTGCGATGAAAAGAACGCAAAGCTCACTTTTAACGCTGTCGCTACCCCTAGGGCCAATGGCCAAAAATGAGCGAATTAATAGGACCATACTTAGTGCTTTGTTAGCAACTACTCCCAAAGAACACCGATGGGATGAGCATGTTTCTGCAGTATAGCTATCCGGTAATACTACCATAAGTAAAGCCACAGAAAAAACTCCTTTGGAGTTAATGTTTGGATACCAACCACGAGGAAATATAGATTCAGTTCTGGCACAGGAATTAGAACAGGTTCCAAACATGATAGCCGATCTGACTTCAGTACGTCAGGAAGTAACCGAGAAAATAGTTCAAGACCAAGAAAAAAAATATAAACAAGGTGACGTCGTTTTGGTAGAGAAAGCTGAGAATGCTTCCAACAGAAGTCGGAAATTACTACCAAAATACAGCGGCGGCCCAATGGTGGTAAGGGAAGTTCTTCCAAACTATCGCTATATTGTATGTGACATGAACAATTCGTATAGAATAGAAGGAGACGATCAGCCAAATATGAAAGGACAATTGCCGTGGATAAAATGAAACCATGGATACCAACCGGTGGTGTATCCGATTCGACCGACTCCCAAAATGGCAAATAGTGCAGCGTTTCTACGAAATTGTACTAAATTCATGCTATAAGGATTAAAAAAATTGGGTCGAGTAGGAAAAAAAAAACAAAAATGATAGCGCTTTTTGCA
This sequence comes from Agrilus mali, assembly GCA_029378335.1. Classification (NCBI taxonomy): domain Eukaryota; kingdom Metazoa; phylum Arthropoda; class Insecta; order Coleoptera; family Buprestidae; genus Agrilus; species Agrilus mali. The sequence goes on from CM055661.1 coordinate 9,915,923, forward strand.
TTTCGCTAGCTGATGCAGAACATAACCTAAAAAAATCGGAAACAGTGAAAAACCGGTTTTTTGCATTTATAAAAAAAACGAAGCAATATACTGTCACATAGTGCTCATATTTTTCCAAAATTATATTTCCTTTTAATTGTTTTTCATTTCATTAATTACATTTGTTTTAATTTAAATATGCAACGTAATGGTTTTACGCAACAAGGAACCGCCACACGGAAATGCGACATGATTGCACGGCAATAGTGTGCCGTGACCAACTTGCGAATTTCCATTTGGGGGTAAAAGAGCACTATGTGGGTCAGTATAAAAGAATTTGTTTTGAAAGAATAAAGAGAGATACAAATTAAAATTAATTATTATTTGAAGTACATACGATAGAAAACCGCATTATCGAAATCGTGCTATTGTTTGTTCTTTTTTTTTAAGGTCAAAATGTTATAATGACCTTTTTCTTTTTACAGGATGTTATAGTACTATTCTTCACGAACATTTTAAGCCCCAAAACGTTTCTCTAGGACTTTCAAATCCTGGGCAACAGCCAATTTAACAAAACATCTTTTTTTGAAAATCCGTTATAAAAGGCGTAATTTTAAATTTGTTTAAATTTTTCGAAAACGCTCTTTTTCTACTCAGCAGAAGTGACATTTATGGAAAATAACGATTAATTTAGATTAAAATTGACCGGCGCACAGCAAAAACAAAAAATCACGATTTACGACGGTTTTTTGTGATTTTCTCGGTATATAAAAAACGAAATGACATTCAAAAAGTCTTATTTGATAGGTTTTTTTATTTCCTACATATTTCTGATTTAACTTTTTCTTGTATATTGCTTTGTTTTTTTTTTATAAATGCAAAAAACCGGTTTTTCACTGTTTCCGATTTTTTTAGGTTATGTTCTGCATCAGCTGGCGAAATGCAAAAAGCGCTATCATTTTTGTTTTTTTTTTCCTATTCGACCCAATTTTTTTTATCCTTATAGCATGAATTAGCACTTTATCATTGGGTCGTTCGTAGAAACGCTGGACTAAAAGATGGAATTATACTTTATTATGATCTTGAGTCTGAAGAATTTTATTTGCATTTATTTATTCGTTAATTTGTGTTGTACTCGTGGTTGTAAAGACCATAATCGTATTCGACCTCTTTCTATAACTTTAATCAATTTCGTCAAAACAGTTACCTATTCTTTGTCATGAGCTTTCCAACGATGTATGACTTGTCAGTATTCTAAAAGTTCGATAATTTTTTTAGTGGCGTCAAACTCAATCATCTATTTTAAAAGCTCTCCAACAATATGTAAGTCACAATAGTAAAAACTGCTAGAAAGTTCATATTCTTTAAGACTGGTGGAATGTTTAGATTATTATATAGAATTTTCTAGTTCTCCTTCTTCTACCTCCTTTCCACTACCTTCCACAATTCTCTTCCGTCTTTTATCCTTTTCCTGACGGTAGTTGTCACGTAACTGAACACTATCCTCAACTTACCTGTACCTAACATTAATACAATTAATAACTCACTTATAACTGTCACTACATTGTTTGCTCCTTCTCTTATTTTCGCTTTTTTTTTTTTATATTACCCCTTTTATGATGGCCGGACCCAACAACTCACCATATAGGATTTCCTGTATGGTAGGTTGCTTACATATTAATAACATTAACTAATTCACATCTTTTAATCTTAAAAAAGGTGTAATTGCAGCAATTTCACTTTTTAGTGTTTTCCAAAAAAAATATAGCTGTAAACTAGATCTGGTATTGACGTCTTAAGCTTTGAACTTTGTCTCTTTTTAATAAATTGTACTCTTTAATAATATTTTTCAATTAAAAAGTAGTAATAATAATCATAAATATTATACATATAGCCACGAAAAGGACTTTTAGAAAATGTGAAATTTAACCGATTACCTTTTTTATGTAAGAAAATTAAGAATTAAAAATCAGTTGTGCAGATTGATTGGTAAACTCATTGTGAAAAAACATGATAACGAATCAAATATAACAAAAATCACTTGGCTAAGTTTTCACAGATTTTATTGATAAAGAACTCAACATATGTTTCGTTAAATTCCTTCAATAAAAACATACAATTCACAATGGAATTAGAAATCAACAAAACATTGAATTTTTTAGACCTATCCGTCAGTCGAAAACCAAACAATTGTTTAGATTTTAGCATTTTTAGAAAACCAACAACAACAGACGTAGTCATACCACCATGTTCAATTCAGTCAGAAAATATAAAACACACAGTATTCCACTCTCTTATTTTTAGATTAATTAATATCCCTCTCAGTAAAGAAAATTTCAAAAAAGAACTAAATACAATTAAACAAATTGCTTTCAATAACGGTTACAACGTGAACTTAATAGACTACATTTTGAGACGTAAACAAAAACAACTAACCCGTAATAAGCTATACTACAACTATCAAAAAGAAAAACCAGATAATTTATTTTGCTATCTAAATTATATACCAACAACAACGGATTACATAAAAAATAAACTTAAACCCCTAAATTTAAAAGTCATAGTAACGAACAAACAAAAACTCAACAATATTTTGGTAAACAACAAAAGCAAAAGAGAGGTCCTAAGTCATAGTGGAATCTATCAAATACAATGTAATGATTGCGAAGCCATCTACATTGGACAATCGGGTAGGGCGATAAAAAATAGGTACATTGAACATTCTAATAGCATAAAAAAGAAAATACCATCTACTGGTATGGCTGATCATTGTATAACCCATAACCACAACTTTACCGAAAATAATATAAAAATATTACACAAAGAACCTAAAGGCCAAAAATTGAATGTATTGGAAAATTTAGAAATAAGAAAAGCCATTCATAATAAAAAAGCTATAGTAAAGAATCAAACAGAATTATGCTCCTCAAATTCACCTTTATTATTACTTTTCTAATAATCAATTCTTAAATATTTCATACAGGTACCTAAACATTTTATTTATTAGACCTAAAAACCCAATATAATTTGTCTTCGTATTATTAATTTTAACTAACCTCATTACCATTTAATCTTATGTAGTGCATTAGGATAATTATATCGGTAATACCGAATTCTTGTAATTAACATAATGTTGGACAAATCTATATTGTATTCGTAATTATGTGTTTGTCTATTTGAACCCATATATATATTGTTGAACATGTAATTTAGTTTTAGTATAATCTACTATGTACTCTTGATAATGGCCTTTGGCCGAAACATATGTTTAGTTCTTTATCAATAAAATCTGTGAAAACTTAGCCAAGTGATTTTTGTTATATTTGATTCGTTAAGAATTAAAAATTGAACTGATGAAGCTACTACTTCGATCACAATTCAAAAAAAAGTGTGTCTCTATCGCTACCTTTTCAGTTGTCGTTACAACTGAAGATTCAAAAATTGAGAATTTTATTGGAATCGTCAGTTTCTTTCTCGTACTTCCTCTAATAGAAGCTTTTAATTTCTTAACTTGAACTAGTGAAAGACTCCTAGGACTTTCAAAGCGTTTAGGATCGATTTCAACAGGTTTTTCTTTATCTGAAATTATCTGTCAATATTTCTCATTAATTAAAAATGTTAATGAATTCACTTCTGTGAGTATTACCTTCATTTTACTTATAGCTTTATTAAGTGTCCGTCTAGAAGCTCTTTCTTTGAGCAATTCTCCAATAACATAATTCCAGTATTTGTTGACTGCTCTTATTTTTCGTAATATTCGGTTATCTAAGTATCCGAATATTTTCTTAACTATCCATATTGGAAGCATTTGGATCTAAGGAATCATGAACGTTAATCTTACTCACACTGCATTGTAATAAGATGAAAAGCGGGCTTAACTTCAGAATTTCGTGTAATGGGTAGTATCGTCCCTATATAAAAGATAATCTGGGGAGCCTAAACTGAACATTAATTAGATAGAACATGATGCTAAACATTTTATCAAAAATCCTTCTTAAACGAAGAAATTAAAGTTAAGTTTAAAGTTTTTGTTAGCTTTAAAAAGGAGTGGCGCAACAATAAAATCAAAACCAGTCAGGGTTATGACCAAATAAACACCTGAGGGTGCGAAAACTCTTTAAATAAAACACAGAAATAACAGAATTTTAAATGGTAGGTATAATTAAAACAGAGTATAATTTACAATAAAAAAATAATAGCGGATTGGTTACTCAACTTCGGAATCCTGCGACAGGATGGAGATCCAGAGGGTACCTTTCAGAGCGCCTCTTATCGGGGCTTTCTGAACGGCCTAATGGCTGGGGGAAAAATTACAAGATGATGCCCAGGAGGTTGTGACTCCGGGTTAGTCTTTTAGATAGTAATGCCCAGTACCAGTGGGTTTATGGATTTTGGAATCATATGTGATTTCAGGCCCTGAGGACGCTCTAGTGGTTTTTACCCCGGAGCTCTTAGTCTGGACCGTAGGTCTCTCTTGGAGCCCCTAACTAACCAGTTGTATAAAACGTAAAACACAACCCGTACAAGTAAAAGAGAGTCTAGCCTTGGAGAGTCCAGCCCTCGAAATAATTATTAAAAAACATCACAAACCCAAACTTCCACAATATGGAAATAGAAACTTCTCCGAAGAAAAAAATAACAATTTTCAAAATTACATACTTAATAAAAAAACATACCTTATAACAAGAGCTCACGGGATAGGAAGGATAAAAAAAGAAATCGTCAAGTTGTAGTCAAAATTGATATTTAATACGTGGTGCTGATAAAAAAATTAATATCAAAAAGGATTGATTTGATGAGCCCAGTGAAGTTTTTACATATGAGAACTAACAAAAAAAAATAAATGAACAAAGTGCAGGTGATCCAAAAACTACCAGGAAAAAATGAATAAAAAAATAATGAGTCAGAAGGCCCAAAGATAAATTAAAAAACGCGACTGAAGTAAAAAATACAATACAAGAAAATTGAACGTTTGGAGTACTCATCCTCAAAAATAAACAGCTGAGACCAAGGATGAAATCACTCACAACACATACTTAAACAGAAATTGAAAACGTCCGTCGAAGTCGATGACCAGAAGGAAGATCCTGTCTCGAAAATCAATATGGAACTAGTAGATTCTTTTTTTTTAAGGGATCGATACGCGCAAGGCAATAGAAGAAAACCAATAATTAGTAAGAACGTTAAGGCGGGATCACAAACTTTACACACTAAACTAACACTAGGCGTAACGTACTTTTCTGGGTTGCCAGAAAATAAAAACGTTACAACATAAAAAGAAATCAGTAAAATCGAAGAAATACAAAAGTTGATTAAGGCTTTCACGGCTATCATTTGAAGAATGTGTATTTTCGGATTCCATCGGCGTATATTTGATGAAATCCCCAAGGTGGATCATGGGGAGATCCTACTTCAACGAAGAGAAGTTCCTAAAGATGGCCCTTGCAATAGGGGACGAAACGTCAAACAGTTTTGACGCTCTAATAGTCCACCAAAATGATTTCATTATCAATACGTGGATAGAATCCATAAATACAGTTTCTTCATAAATAAATATTACAGAATTCGAAAAATCTCCGGGCTGAGTTGCCTTGTCCATTTTGGCTTGAAGTACCAAACGTTTCGTCTTCTACTGCGGAAGGCATCTTCAGTGGTGGCGTGGTCGAAGTCTTCTCGGTGAAAGTTCAGCGACGAGTGCGCCTGTAAGGGTATGGGATGTCGACGGTAGCGCCATCGTAGCATCTGTCCCACCAACTAAATCGCCTTTGTTTATTACCTCTAAATTACTGACAGTAGAGAAAATTTGGTTGTGATGACGATTAAAAATTGTAGTTCATTGTCGTTGCGTATAAATGCACATAGGGTGCGCACCAGTGTGCACGTAAAATTTGGAATTTCCTATCATATGTGCATCAATTTGTTTATGAATTTGTTGTCGTATGATCGATCAATCGTTGTACAGTTTTGTAATGGTTTTGTGTTATAAGTTTTTCGTTTTTGTTTGTTGACATTTTTGATAAAGTGTGAATTACCTGAAAACTTGTTTTTTCACTTGAAAGAGTATAAGGGGCATAAATTATTCCATCCCTCAAGTAAGTTTACTGCCTTGATTAGAAACATCACTACTCGTTGCGAGTGTTACCAGATCGATCAGATCTCCTTCATCAAACTGCTGTTATACTGAAGCTACTGGATTTTATAGAAATCAACAATTTTTTATGTCCTGTTATTTAAAATTTGCTAATTTTTTTATACTTTTAAAATAGAATAACGCAATAGTTCTTTTATATAAAATTGTAACTGTATTTGTATTATTGTATCCGCACTATTTATTACGTTACTGTAATTATACCTTTAATTAAATATATTGTGACGGATGTGTCGTTCTGACGTTGACAAGCGCCAACTGCGAAAATTGAGTGGAGGTAACCTATGACGCGTTCCAGAAAGTACGAGAGTTGCTGGACGTTTCGAGAGTTGCCTAGAAACGTCCATAATACTATAAAAGGGAACAGCGTTGGATAGTTTGACAGTATTTTGATAGAAGAGAGCGACAGATATAAGCGAGAAGAGAAGAAAAGCGATTGACAAGCAAAATAGTTATAGAGTTTTTGTTGTTATCGAAATAGATATTGAATCGTTGTTGTGTTATAGAGTTAATTTAATAAAAAGTGTTTGAGAGAAAAATACGTGAAATTGTAAATGAAACAACAATTGGTGTCAGGCGTAAGGATTTATGCCAGTAACAAGAAGTCAAGCAGCAAAAATGGAGGAGCAGATGAAATTTTTGATGGAAATGCTTAAAGAAATGAAGGCAGGCCAGGACGAAATGAAGGCAAGCCAGGAAGAAATGAAGGCAGGTCAGGAAGAAATGAAGGTGGAAATGAAGGAAGAAATGAAGGCAGGCCAGAAAGAAATGAAGGAAGAAATTAAAGCAGGTCAAGAATAAATTAAGGCAGGTCAAGAAAAATTGATCGAAGATATAAGAGCAATAAAAATTCAGCAAGAAGGATTGAAAGAACAGTTAAAGGAAATAAGAGTAGAAGTTCAAGAAGAGTTAAAGGAAGTAAGAGTAGAAGTTCAAGAAGAATTAAAGGGAGTAAGAGTAGAAGTTCAAGAAGTTCAAGAAGAGTTAAAGGAAGTAAGAGTAGAAGTTCAAGAAGAGATAAAGGAAGTAAGGGTAGAAGTTCAAGAAGAGTTAAAAGCCGTACACAAAAAGTTTCAAAAGGAGTTAGACGATATGAAGGCCAGAATACCCAAAACTAAACAAAAACGAAGAAGGAAGTGTAAGAATGTCGAAAATAAAACCACCAACATTTGATGGGAAGATCTCTTGGTCAGTCTATCTCAAACAATTTGACGCTGCTGCCAAAGCAAATGAATGGAACGAAACGGAGAAAGCCACTGCCCTGATCATAGCGCTACGTGGGGAAGCTCTCGACGTTCTGCAAGCTATACCAGAAATACAACAAAACGATTTTAAAATTCTGGTGTACCGATTGGAGATGCGCTATGGTGATAAACACCTACAACAAATGTACCAGGCTCAATTAACAAGCCGCTATCAACGTAGCAGCGAAAGCCTCCAGTAATTCGAAGCGAACGTCGAAAGGCTCGTGCGGTTGGCTTATCCTAGTGCCCCTGAAGATTTTACAGACCAGATATCTACCTAAATGTTTGTCGATGAAGTGCGAGATGTCGAAATACAGCAAGTCCTGCGCATGTCTCGACATAAAACTGCAGGCGAAGCATTGTCGCACGCACTGGAATATGAAGCAGCCAAACAAGCATCTAAAGGACATGTTAGAGTTCGACAGGCTGGGTTCAATTTGGATGACGACAGCGAGATATTTCGACAAGAAGTTGTAAAAATAGTTAAAGAAGTCATGTCTTCAAAACCGAAAGAAGAGATGAGTGAGCGCCCACGCTGTTGGACTTGCGACAAACCGGGGCATCTTTCACGCGATTGTGTCAAGAGAAAGCGAGAAGTTACATGTTGGAATTGTGGACGTAGAAAGCACTTGAGCAGCGGCTGTCCATCTGGAAGAAGACAGACGTCAGCCGCCGAAGAAAGCAAGCAGGGAAACTAAGAATAGCCGGCCTTACGGGGCGAAAGTCGGCTTTGCGTCCCCAACCCCATTCATCATCTCCGTATTGAAAACAAACACTGATGGTGGTGGATGGCAGAAAGCTAAAACATCAAGAACGATAGTTAACCCTCGAATAATCGCTAAATGGAGGATTCGACCGATAACCATAAATGCTGTATTAACAACTGCGACAGCGGAAACAACATCGTTTCATGGAGAATGCGAAGTGGTGATCGGTCTTGGAGACGCAAGCCTATATCAACAAGTGCTGGTGGCCGATAACACCGATGACATAATTTTGGTACTCGACTTCATGGAAAGACACCGAATCAAGCTAGACATGGGCACAAAATGTTTACGAATAGCAGATCAAGAACTGCCACTACAAAAAAATGGGACTGATCAGCGAACACTATGGGTCGTCGTTGCTGAAGACCAAGTTTTACCTGGACACTCCGAAGCTGTTGCCCGAATTACAATAGAGGACAATGTCCCTTATAAAATTACTGGAGTCATAGAGCAAGACAACTAAGAATTGAGGCAGAAGGCTATCCTTGTCGGAAGAACTGTGGTGCAAACCGGCTCGACCACAATTCCAATCAGAGTTGTCAATCTGAAAGGCTTTGAACAAAAACTTACAAAAGGAACACCAATAGGGACATTAGAACCAGTCACCACCATCAATCATTTGGACCAAATTAGAGAACAGAGGGAAGAAAGCGGGAAGCTACCAGAAGCATTACAAGAATTAATCAACAAGGGAACTGAACATCTTACTGAAGAAGAAACTTGAAAGCTAGAACACCTAATTCAAAGTTATAAGAACGTCTTTGCTATTGATGACAACGATTATGGAAGAACCAATTTAGCGTACCACCGAATCAACACAGGAAATGCAAGACAAATCTAACAGCCACCCAGACGAGTACCATGGGCCAAACGAGAAGAAGTCGATTCATTGATCAAAGACATGCGCGAGAAAGGGATAATAGAACCATCGAAAATTCCATGGACCTCCCCTATCGTTTTGGTACGTAAGAAGGACGGATCAACGAGATTCTGTGTTGATTATCGACGATTGAACGAAGTAACACATAAGGACAGCTATCCTTTGCCACGAATAGACGACACGTTAGATTGTCTGTCGATGGAATTAAATGGTTCTCGACGTTGGACCTAAAGAGCGGATATTGGCAAGTCGAAGTGCATCCTGAAGACAAAGAGAAGACTGCGTTTACTACTGGGAACGGTCTCTGGCAATTCAATGTAATGCCCTTCGGTCTATCCAACGCATCAGCTACCTTTGAAAGATTAATGGAGACCATTTAACAAGGATTGAATTGGGAAATCTGCTTGGTCTATTTGGTTGACGTCATTGTGTTTGGGCGAACGTTTGAAGACCATCTCGCCAATCTGAGCAGAATATTCCAGAAATTTACAGCAGCAAAGCTAAAATTAAATCCCAAAAAGTGTGCGTTGTTTAGCAGTGAAGTGAAATATCTAGGCCATGTCATATCAAGTAAAGGCGTTAGTACAGATCCTGACAAGACCGATGCAATTCGCAACTGGCCGCAACCAACGAATAAGCATGAATTGAGGAGTTTCTTGGGATTATGTTCGTACTATAGAAGATTCGTGAAGGGATTTGCGGATGTGGCTCGCCCCTTGCATAGACTTACCGAGAATGGAGTGCCATTTGACTGGACGAACACCTGTCAAGAAGCTTTCCAAGTTCTGAAAAATAAGTTGTGTAACACCCCGATTTTGACTTATCCCGAATTTGGAAAACCATTCATGGTCGACACCGATGCGAGCAACGTGGGTATTGGAAGGGTTCTTTCCCAAGTTCAAGACGGCAAAGAAAGAGTAATCGCATACTTTAGCAAGACACTGTCATAGCCCGAGAAGAACTATTGTGTGACCCGCCGAGAACTATTGGCCGCGGTGAAAACTATAGAACATTTCCACAAATATCTATATGGGCGAGAATTACTGCTGAGAACTGACAACTCTTCTCTTAAATGGTTACTGCAATTCCGAAACCCTGAAGGACAGGTGGCCAGATGGTTACAGCGTTTACAAGGATACAATTTCAAAATTGAACATCGGCCAGGAAAACACCATGGTAATGCCGACGCCTTATCAAGACGACCATGCCCACGGAATTGCAAACATTGTTCTTATGTGGAACGAAAAGAAGGGTTAGAACAAATTCCGTGCCTACATACCACCGTGGAGAGACAACAAAATTGGGGAGACACAGTGCTGATTGAAATTTTCTTTGTAGAATTTTCCATCTTCTCTCTCACTCTTCAATATAGCTTGGTCGGACAGTTGGTGAGATGGCGCTGATGTCAAATTAAAAAATCGAGCTTCTTATCTATAATCGTCATCTAGGGCGCCTGTGTTACGCGGTGCTGCTGCATTTATACTGTTGTCGGTGCGCGTACGTGGATGCATAGTGGTGGGAGACGAGCGCGTGTCTATATTTTTAAATTAAATTTTAAATTGCACTATATATATATTTGGTTTTCTCCGAAACTGTTGGAGCTATGGATCTTTACAGTGGCGTATTCAAGGGGGAAGATATACCCCCCCCCCTACAGAACGAAGTTTTCAAACTGGAGATCTTGTTTGGTTATATAACCCTCTTCGTCGTCGCGGATTCTTGCCCAAATTACAACAGAATTGGGAAGGACCTTATGAAATTATCAAAAGGATCAATGACGTATTTTATCGCATCCGCAAAACTCCCAATGGAAAACTAAAAATCATTCACTTTAACCACTTGGCCCCATACATCGGTGAGAATGAAGAAGCGCAGTACTTATGTACTATATAAGTAAATTATAGTCAGATGGGTATTAATGGAATTAAATCCAAATGAGTATTAAAAATATTACTCATCAGTAATAGTAGATTCTAAAGAACAAGTTTGGCTTCTTTTAAAATGATGAAAAAATATACAGAGTGATCGTTTTCAGCCTGCCCCCTACACGTATCTCCGGATTGAATTGGCATATCGTTTTGAAATTAAATTTTAATAATTGGTTTCAGTTTATTTTCATTTTTAGGTCGGGTGAGATTTTCTTTTTCTTATTCACCTTGACCTATTAATCAAAGAATGATTTTGTTTGATTCTGTAGGATAAAAAGGTTGTGGTATGTGAAGACAACACGAACAAACTGAAATGAAATAGAAAAAGGAATGAGTCGTTCATCTAGAGAAAACAGTAGAGAAAGAAGTACTAATCCCGGATCGTTAGTCCGTTAAATAATTAAAATCGTCTTAATTAGTACCGTTATTGGCTTTCTGAAGAGTACCATATTTTCATACATAATATTTTAATACGTGTAACTTTCTTATTTTACTAATTTTCAACTTACTTTTCTATATCTATTAATATGTTTTGCCGAATTCTAGTGCGTTAGGTCTCATAGGTATGTAGAAGTATATAAATTAAATTATGCAATACGCAGGTATAAAATGTAGGTCCGGAACTGGGAATTAAAACTATGTGAGTTTATGACAATTAAGCCGCTGATTCCGAAGCGGTCCGTTTTTTATACATGTTTGGTGCGTTATACGAGTTTGGTGTTTGATGTTATTATTGAATGTATTAAACTTCTACCATATATATTTTTTGCTGTAAAACTATAGAATCGCGGCTCCTCCTAAAAATACAGTTAGAACTTTTTTTGGCAATAAATGGCTTTATTTTAGTCTAAAAATTAATAAAAAGAGGGGGGAAAGCGATATTTTTTATTGTTTATTAATATAAATTAAAATTTACGTGATTTTAGTAAAAATTTAACGTTTTATCGTATAAAAGATGTGTGTGCATTGTGAAACTTTATGGTTAAGTCAAAAAGGTGTTCGGAAAGTGTATATCGGTGAATAAACACGTAAAAAGTTGGAATTTTTGGCTTTTCAACAAAACAAATTTGGATGTTAGCTACTCACAGCACGATTCGATTCGTCAGTTGTTACTGAAATGAAGTGGTCGCTATGATTAAACTGTTTGAAGTAGTATGCACCACCGAAAAGTGCTATGAACCACCAAGAGGATTTTGCTTAGGTTAGGTTATGAAAATGAAGTGGCCTCTATGATGAAAATGTTTGAAGTGCTTTGGGGCCTCGTTGTATCCTGTAGACGACGTCGCTTATCCGTGTTATCACTTTGTATGGGCCCTCGCAATTCCATTGTATTTAGGGCACCTTCCTTTCTTAGGAACTGGGTTATAGAGCCATGCATGAAAACCCTCTCCCCGAATCCAGTGGAATTCCCTCGGTTCTTCATTCAGTAACTTTCGAATTTTAATCTTGTTCTGAAGGCTTTATGGATGGTGTTTAACCGCTCACGTTTGAGACACATAATCGTCTCTGAGCAGCGAAGAATCCTCAGGTCATCAATTCACACACTCGTTGAAATATTTCTGATTCTAAATTTCGGCCCTGGTTAGGGTGAATCTCCATAGGAACTCCATATCGGCTGATCCAGTTGTTTATTATTGCCTCCGTCACGGTGGCAGTATCCTGATTGGGGATTGCATATGCTTCGGGCCATTTGCTGAAGTAATCCATCACAACGAGGATGTAGCGGTTGCCATCTTCAGTTCGTGGAAAGGGACCAGCGATATTCATGGCTATTCTTTCGAATTATGCTCTGACGTTATCCTGGTGCATCTTTCCTCGTGTCCTGGTTCTCGGACCTTTGTTGGAAGCACGTACTTCGCATTCTCTACACCACTCTTCCACATCCAATCTAGCGTTCATCCAGTAATACCACTCACGTAGTTTTTCTAAGGTCTTGTTCGCCCCAAAATGTCCACCTCCACTCCCAGCATGCAGCTATTTTATTACTTCTTTCATGTTTTTCTTGGGCAACACAACCTGTAGTAGCTTCTTGGTCCCGTTCGGACTTTCCTAGATTCTTTTAAGGACGCCATTCTCGAGCTTTAGGGAATCCCATTAGGCATAATAACATTTCGTCGTAGAACTAAGGGGGCTTACGTCCGCCCACGTTGGTCGAGATTCTCCTGTCTCCTTCCATTTCATGATTGTTCCTAGGTCTTCATCGGTTCGCTGTTCCGCAATCAACACGGTGTCTTCCCAATTCTCTTGTTTCGCTACCCTTCGTTTCGTTCCACAGAAAAACAATGTTTCCAATTCCGTGGGCATGGTCGTCTTGATAAAGCGTGGGCATTACCATGATGTTTTCCTGGCCGATGTTCAATTTTGAAATTGTATACTTGTAAACGCTGTAACCATCTGGCCACCTGTCCTTCAGAGTTTCGGAACAGCAGCACCCATTTAAGAGAAGAGTGGTCAGTTCTCAGCAGGAATTCTCGCCCTTATAGATATTTGTGAAAGTGTTCTATAGTTGTTACGGCGGCCAATTGTTCTCGGCGGGTTACACAATAATTATTCTCGGGCTTTGACAGTGTCTTGCTAAAATATGGGATTACTCTTTCATTACCGTCTTAAACTTGGGAAAGAACCCCTCCAATAACCACATTGCTCGCATTGGTGTCGACTATGAATGGTTTTACAAATTCGGGATAAATCAAAATCGGGGTGTTAGACAACTTAATCTTCAAAACTTGGAAATCTTCTTGACAGGTGTTAGTCCAGTCATGTGGCACTCTATTCTCGGTAAGTCAATGCAAGGGGTGAGCCACATCCGCAAATCCCTTCACGAATCTTATATAGTACGAACATAGTCCCAAGAAACTCCCAAGTTTATGCTGGTTCGTTGGTTGCGGCCATTTACGAACTGCCTCGGTCTTGTCAGGATCTGTACCAACGCCTTTACTTGATATGACATGGCCTAGGCATTTCACTTCTGTTCTAAACAACGCCCACTTTTTGGGATTTAATTTTAGCTTTGCCGCTGTGAATATCTGAAATGCGGTCTTTTCCTTGTCTTTAGGATGTACTTCGACTTGCCAATTTCACTCGACAGACAATCTAACGTGTCGTCGTTCGTGGTAATTGATAACTGTCCTGACAGAGAAAACCGCGATCTCAGCCACTCAATGATTTAAAAACACAAATGTAAAATCAAATTCAAATAAACACATATAAATCAAAATATCAAATTCAAGTAAAATTTTAAATCAAAATATCAATGCAAAAACAATTTCAAATAAAACACATGTAATTCAAAATATCAATTGCAAAAATAAATTGAAATAAAACACATGTAATTCAAAATATCAATTGCAAAAATAAATTGAAATAAAACACAAGTAAATCCAAATATCAATGCAAAAACAAATTCAAGTAAAACACAAGTAAACCAAAATATTAATGCAAAAATAAATTCAAGTAAAATGGCAAATCAAAATATCCATGGAAAAACCAATTAAAGTAAAACACATATAAATCAGAGCACACAAATTCAAATAAAAGGATAAAAGTAAAATAAGACAAAAAAAAAAAGGAAATGTATGCAAAATAATCCAGTTGAAATTGTTGTAAATATAATTTAAAATTCTCAGTTAAAATGAAATCAAAAACATCCTGAAAAAGATAACTTCAAATTTTGAATTTCTCAGGCTCAACAAAAATGAAAAATAATTTGTGTAACAAAATTTGGGAAAACTTCAAGTAAGAACAAAACCCAATTTTATTTATAATTTTCGAATGTTTGATAAATTTTGACAATTTCAAATTCAATCCCTACAAACAGCAGCACATTTTAAAACCAACAACATATTTGTTAGTTGTTAATGTAGGGGTCTGGAGTCCTGAACGGAAGCAATCCAGATAGGTAACGTTGAGCGTTGGAACGTATCAGGATACTCAACTTGTGTTAGTTTATAATTTTTATCTAATCTAGAATCCTATTGTTGGACCGAGAGACCGAGACATCATCGATAAAATACCAAATTAACCAAGCCACTGTTAATACTCCCCATCAACGTCCACACGGGAGAAAATATTAGTACTTACAACAAGGCATTTCATTCTTAGATTGAACCACAAAATGTTTTACCCTTTTCGAAAATATACACAAATAATTATAAGTTGAAAAAATTAAATTTTTATAATGTCAAGCCTGAAAAACTTTTTAAGTGAATTAATTTTAAAAATGTAGTTTATTTAATTTAGTAAGATTTACCTGAATTAAAATTATTTTAAATATTATAAACACTTTGACATAATTTTCATTGTTATGAAAGAAAATTAATGTGAAATTAAATTTGAAACAATTACAATTATAAAAATGATAATATATGAAATATTTTAAAATAATTGTCATACCTGGTAGAAATGAAAGGACTTAATCCAATTTGAAACAAAAACTCAAAACAAAGAAAAACTCGAAAACACAAAAATTAAAAGAAAGGCACTGAACTTAAAAGACAAAATTATAATTCTGAAATCTGAATCTAAATCTGAATATGATTGCTGAATGCCTTAAAAATTACTTCGCAGACCTTTTAAAAACTCCCTCTAACACGTCATCGAAACAAAATCGAACCACGGCGCATGTAAGAAAAATTCATGCGGGAGAATGCTCTTCGAGCCAAGTAAAAGAATTTTATCTAAAACGGATTAGGTCTAACGCAAACTCAAGAGTGTTTTGTTTATTCTACTCTATGCGTGTGAAACGTAAGAATACCAATAGTAACTAGGAAGACTGCGCAAGTTAGAAAAAATTGTTGTTGTTTAGTTTACTTTACTCACGTAAAACGCAAGTAAATATTCAGAAAGCTATCAGAAAATTTGACAGAGAATTTTGGTCGAAAAACTATATCATTTTTTTTTTTAAAAGAGCGTGCGTAAAATATTTGAATGATGAAAGATGATTAACTCCTTCATAAAAACCAACAATTCAATAACTATCTCGCTCTCGTAATCAATTTGCTTCACTTTTATCTATCTGCTGTCATTCTAAACAATATCCCAAAAGTCCCCAGCGATACATGTATCGCTAAAAATGTTATGCGGGTCAAAGGTCACGATGAACAGTTTTTGGTGAATATGTAGTTAATGGTTACTTTTATCGAAAAAATAGTAGTTATCAAATTTGTAGCTTAGGAAATTTCCCCTAAAAAACATAGGGTTACCTTTTTTTATAAGACTAACGGTTTTCGAGAAAATTCGATTTAAAAAAGTTGGTACATACGTGTGCGCACTCCTCAACGATATGCATGTACATCATTCGTGTTTCTTGATTGAAACAATGGAAACAGAGAAAGCAGAGGAAAAAGAAAATAATGAAGAGATGGAGATGGAAGCTGAAATGGAATCTGCAGCACTAATGAAGAAAAAATGTATTATTTTATAACAATTCATGATATTAAAATAAATAGTCTTCAAATATTTAATCTGTAGATACTAATAAAAGTTTGAAAACAATTGTTTTATAATAAAAACAAAAATTATTTATTATAAATCTTATACATTATTATTTTTCTAATAAAAACAATTTCAAAAATTAACATTTTTCATTCACAAATACACGTACACATACCTATAGTGGACACCGCTTTAAAAGAAAAACGCATATTGTACTTGTACCTCAAAGGTGGTGAGGAAAGGAGTACACTTATTATGGAATACATAAACGTTACAAGTTTTTAAATAGAATTATCTCGAAAATCGTTAGTCTTAAAAAAAAGTAATCATATGTTTTTTATAGGAAATTTTCTAAGCTACAAATTTGATAACTACTATTTTTTCGATATAAGTAAGCGTTAACTACATATTCGCCAAAAACCGTTTATCGTGACTTTTGGCCAGGCGTAACATTTTTAGCGGCACATGTATCGCTGGGGACTTTTGGGATATTGTTTCGAACCACAAAAGGAAGGTTCATGCAAAAATACAGCTTTCCGCTGATTTTTCTAATGTAAAATGTCTCTATTCTCCGTATTATCTGTAACTATATTTAACTTATTGATCAATTAACTTTAATTTCGTTTTATTCAATAAGTTTTTCACTCAGCTTTAATTTTAATCTTTTTACACGACGATAAGTAATTATGTGAAAATCTAGGTTCCACTGGGATAAACTTCTAAAGTGCCATCGACTAGCTAAATTGTTTTTTAAGAAAACGAACATATTAATTTAGTCACCCTACTGTTATTTTCGACGTAATAAAAATATAATTCTCTAAAATTAGTGACTTGGAAAACATACGAAACAAGATCCCACTTTGAAATAACGCGGTAAACATAACAAATAGTATACTTGTTTTTTGCATTTAAATCCTCAAATACCGCGTGTGTAGTAAATTTAATTCCTTTCCGATGCATATTATACCTAAAACAAACAAAAATGAAGAAGAAACCCCTGCTATAACGGGACCTTGATTGTGGCAACATTTTTCATATCAAAATTAATAGTTTATATTATTGATATACTTTATAAGAGAATGGAATTAGTCCGCAGTTTTGCAAACGATTCTGAAGTTATTTTCATATTTTGCTGTACTACAATACAATTTCTTATAATATCATACCGTGTCTAATACTTCTTTCTGTTTCTTGTTTTGCGTCTGTTTTTGTTGCTTTTTATCTTTCTTCTTTTTTGTCGCTTTACCTCCGGCATCTTTTTTTTTATCCAACTGCGCTCTATATCGACCAATAACAGCTTTCCAGACTTTTCTTCGTTTTTCTATTTCTAAATAAAGGGGGTCCTCAGGATCGTGGGTTTCATTATCCTGACCTTCAGTCTCAATCTTATCAGAATACGATACCTTTCTTCTATTATTTTTTTTATCTTTCCCATTTTTTTGGATTTTAGAGCTATCAATTGCAACACTTAATTTAGAAGGCAAACGAGAATCCGTTTTTTTCGCGTGATGTTTGCACAGCTTATTTTTATTTAAATTAACTACTACTTGATAAAGTCGTCTGGCCATTGTTCCACCAGACATTCTTAATAATGCTGAAATTCAGTAAATAGGAATTACATTATGGATATAAATTCCAAATGCTAATATTTGCACGCACTTAGTAAAACACTTATTTGTTTACTGCTTGTTAATTCTTCAAACCAATTTAAAGCCGATTGTATTTCCTCGCTAAGTGTCTTTTCTTCTAAAGACCTGTTATGGTCAGCCAAAACTTTGTCGTAAACAAAGTCCGTTGTTATACTAAACGATATTGAATATTTTTGGTGTCAAGAATATAAATTAATTTCATTTCTTACCAACATTCACCATAAACCGCAGCTTTATCTTGAGCGTCTAACAGAATATTAATTAGAAGTTGCAACGAAGTAGGTAACTCGATAAAATTTAATAGCATTAAAATGAAATTATATTTTTCATGCCATGCACTCCTTAAAAACCACGTTTGGATTGTAATAAACTGATTTGTAGAATCAGTTTGTTTTGGCGGAGTTTCATGCTTACCTAAAAGTATAATATATGCCAAGATATACATTTTAACAACTTACCTTATATTGTATTCCTACAAAGTGAATGAAGATTTTGAATACTGCTTTCAGGACATTTAGAGACGGTGACAAACTCCACTGTACTTATCATTTTTAAAGCTAAAAACACGATTTCTAAAATGTCAACTTCAGTTGTCAGTTTTTCATATAAAAATGTTTCTTTCTTTTTATTTTTTAACTCAATCAGTAAATAATAACGGTGAACATCTATTGAAAGAACTAGAAACATTTAAATGTTTTAAATATATATTGTAATATCTCTACAATTGTTTCGGCATGTTGTGCCTTTTTCAAGAGTAATCTTATTACTAAAATTAAATTTATTATACAGTTTTTATATACCTGTGGCGACTCAAACCAGCCGCGCCAACTCTTGCGCTTCAGCCTCCTCTCGCTAGATGACCAGAACCTCAAAGCCCACACGGTCTGACGATCAGAGCAGAATTCTCGATCTCCCCGTAAGGACGAACATTTTCTAGCATCGTCACACTCCTCAGGTGTCTAAGGCAGGGAGCACGTCGTCAGCCTTACTGATGAGTCCAGACGTGCTCCCGGGACGAAACACAAACAAAAACTTTATCTCTTCCTAGCGTACCTCATACCATACGCTAAAGTGGTGACCCCGTCTTTGAACAACAAACGCAACCTTCGGATCGAGTCAGCAGAGTTTCTCAACCACGGGTATCATCCACGGCAACCGCGGCACGCCTGATCACCGTCGCTCAACTACCCGGCACACAAAAAACTCTCTCGATCTCACATGCATCTCCGTATTCTCTACGCCGCAGGCCCAAGCAACTCACCGCTTGCCTCAACTCAACCCAACAAGGGCAAGAAACAACGGCATTCTCACGCACTCTCGTCCATCGCACACGCACACGCAGAGTCTCATGCCAACCAACGCAACACGCTAGAGCAACGCGCTCGCATCACATCTCTCAACAAAAAGCGTAGAAAATCCGGAGATCCATCAAACTAAAAAAATTACATCCATTTCTCCCTTCGTGCCTCATTTCTCTCGACATCTTTCTCTCATAACGTTCCTCCGCGTTCTCACACCCACTTCGTCACTGGGTGGGGAGTACTGTGGCGACTCAAACCAGCCGCGCCAACTCTTGCGCTTCAGCCTCCTCTCGCTAGATGACCAGAACCTCAAAGCCCACACGGTCTGACGATCAGAGCATAATTCTCGATCTCCCCGTAAGGACGAACATTTTCTAGCATCGTCACACTCCTCAGGTGTCTAAGGCAGGGAGCACGTCGTCAGCCTTACTGATGAGTCCAGACGTGCTCCCGGGACGAAACACAAACAAAAATTTTATCTCTTCCTAGCGTACCTCATACCATACGCTAAATACCTAAAGTTTAAGAGGGAGGGATACAGTCATAGATTATTAAATCTATTACAGGTGTATTTAAACATTGTTTTTGGTCATTAACAATATTTTCTTTTTTATAAATACTTTTTTTTTTATTTCTAATTGTTCTAATAAATCTATACGTTTCCCTTTTTTGGAATTGTGTAACAATTTTACATTTAAATGCAAAAAATCATATTTGGACTTAGTAACGGTTAATTTATAATAAATAAAAAACACTTTAAACTTTCACACTTTTAATTATCTGTGAAAGTTTAAAGTGTTTTTTATTTATTATATATTAAAATGAACTTTCGCCAAGTAAAAATAGAGTCAATCAATCATAACGGTTAATTGTCAATAAGCACTTTCTGATTCACATAATAATAACAATAATAAATATAATAGCAATATTAATAATAATTTAAAAACCTTTAAAATTATAAATAGCATCGGAGAGCAAAAAACCATCAAACCAATAAAAACAAAATTAGCTAACTAGAATCTAACTCCATGCAAAGCAAACAAAGGAAATTCAATAGTCATCGAAGATTAGAGTAACTATTTTGAAAAATGAAAAATATATCTAATACTAGCAGCGATACACGGCGTTGCCCGGGTAAGAATATATTACACGTTTGATGGAACATTCGCGAATTTAGAACTATCCAGAACATCCTATAGTGATTCAAAACATTCTCTAACTTTTTTTAACACTCTGGAACATTCTTAAATGATCTTCAAGATTTTGTAACATTCTTCGACATTGCCAAGTTATTCTGAAATGTTATCATAAAACATTCTTTTACTTCGTAAAACATATTTTAACTGCCTGTAACATTCTAAAAAAATCTGCTTCATTCTTATCCCCACTCCGTGCTGTTTGCTGGGTGAGTAGTGACATCAGTAGACGCCTGACGGGGATGACTAATCGATTGATAATAATTGCTCAGTTATCGACCACTGAGAGCTGAAGATGATAACAGTACTAATATCTCTATTAAAAATTGGGGGTTAGTGGTAGAAGGGTGAAAATTTAGGGTTGTATGTATTTTTGTATGCTGTATCATAAAAAAAACAAAAAATTTTATCTAAAAAATTACAAAAAATTTAGGGGTGGATCACCCGTAACATTTAGTGGGATAAAAAATAAATGTTGGCCGTTTCGCAGACCTAACCGATATGCACACAAAAATTCAGGAAAATCGGTCGAACCGTTTAGGAAGAGTTTAATTACAAACACCGTGACACGAGAATTTTATATCTAATATATGATGTGAGCATGTCGGTTAGGTCTGCGAATCGGACAACATCTATTTTTCACCCCCCTAAATTTTAAGGGTGGTTACCCCTAATTTTTTTTAGACAATTTTTTTTTAATATATTCTTTTAAAAACTTCTTAATCGTGTTGCAATTTTGTCAGGAAATAATAAGCCGCTATTTTTAATTAAGAACGTCTTTATTATCGAATGGTTGTGTGTGGAATACTTTTACAGTCGTAATCTTAATAATGCTTCGAGGCAAAAATGTCCCACGAGGCGGTCCGGCTCTCCGAGCCCGGTCAGTCAACCCATGACTTGCCGTACTCAGAAGGTTGCAAAAATAAACCGATTAATCGGCTGTCGATAATATAGGATTACAACAGTTCGGCCCTGCTGAGAGATCTGACGTCCTCGTCAAAACATTTTCCCACGAGACACAAAATCAGCATAAGATATTATAATAATTTAAACAAAGAAACACATGGAACACATAAAATAATAAAACAAAATACCCTTATAATAATTATGATTAGAACAGAATCATATTAGTTATATAATTCTGACAATTATTTGGTGACACTAATTTTAAACGTTCACTATTGTAGACACGATTCCTGGATAGGTTTCAGGTCGAGCGAACTATCGTTACGTCTCGGCGGCGACAAGTTCCAGACATAACATAAACTGTTTATATTAAAAAAAAATATGTGGTGCCTGCTTGAAGCAAGAGGCACAGTGTGTTACATACCGTTGACTTGTCAAGATTTTTTTTGTATTTAATCATTTTCCGTTTTTATTAAATCATTATTATTTCTTATTGTTATTTCAAATCAGTTATTTTATATACATCTTTATCAATTGCAGCGGTGGGATCATTTCCCCGGGCAAATTACCGCGAAATACACGGCAAATTTTGGAAATAAGTTAACATAGACTGAACAAAACATTTAATGCTTGTCCAGTGCTAGTGTCGCTTAAAAAAAAATACTGTTTTGTGCACTGTGAGTGAAAAGTGAAAATTTTACGCATAAAATGAGTTCGGGAGGACACAGAACGTCGGATGATTCCGACGACGATGTACGTAGTGAATATGAACCACCAGCGAGACGGTGCAGACGTTATGCAAACGAAAGGAGTTTTACACCACCTCCGCCGTCGAATTCGTCCCGTCCAACGGTGAGCAACGAACATCGACCTAGTGTTTCGACGAGTTCAGCTATTTCGTCAGGGTTAACAGAAACACGAGTCGAGCACTTGGAGAAATTAGTGGATACACTAATAAATAAACTGACATACTGCACGCCAGAAAAGCCGCGTGCTGCAACAATGTCCTATTTTAAGCCCGAATGTCTACCGGAATTTACTCGAGGTAACCCTGCTTTAAGTAGCGCTAAATGGATTCATAAAATTGAACAATTAGATTCCATGAAAGTTTTTATAATGCAAACTCGATTAGCGGGAGTAGCTCGAAAGTGGTATGATAATTTAACATCATACGAGTATACTTGGACTGAGTGGAAACGTTTGTTAATAAATACTTTCCCAGAATATCCTGATTATGCCTTCACTTTACGAAAAATGTTAAATTATTGTAAGAATTCTGGTGAATCATGGGAACGATATTTTTTTTAAGAAAATGGATTTAATCCATGGGTGTCGCATTACGGGGCGAGATGCAGTCTCGTGCGTTATAGATGGGATAAATGACCCAAATATTCAGACTGGTGCAAGGGCATGCAGATATCAAACACCTTAAGCCCTCTATGCGGAATATTTATCAACGTTACAAACATATACCAACCAACCGATGAGAGAAAAGACACCATTAAAAATAACACAGGTGACATCAAATAAATTTCACAAACCATATAACAAACGAATGCCTGAAAAAAAAATAACAGTAAATGTTTTAATTGCAAAGAAACTGGACATAATTGGAACAAATGCTCCAAACAATTATTGCAATGTGATCAATGCAAACGAGTTGGTCACGTTGCAAAAGACTGTCGTGCAAATAAACAAGCAGCACATTTAGCACATACAGATAATCAAAATCACAATGAAAAATATTTCTTTGACTGTCAAATCAATGGTCAGGCAACACGAGCATTTGTTGATGCAGGATGTGTACCAGTAACAATACGGGAAGATGTTGCCAGAACATTGGGACTAGTATGGAAACCCTGTGAAATAACAATTAGTGGATATGCAGGTGGATCAATAAATGCACTGGCAGAAACAATTTTTGATCTAAAGGTCGACGAAGTAAAACAAAGAGTAAAAGCCTTGATAGTTCCTGAAAGTATACAAAAGATTCCGGTAATGGTAGGGCAAGAATTCCTAAATAAAGAGGGAACTGTATTTATTGTAAATGGCGATGAGGTTAGAATATTCAAAAAGGGAAGCGGAAGCCTAAATATGGATAACTTCCCAAAACGAAAAATCACCCTTTGGGCAAAAGAGGCAACAGTGATTGCAGCAGGTACTGTAGCGTTTGTTGCAGTCAAGTCAAATGGTACTTGCTGTAAGGAATGTTACGTAGACGGTAGATTCAGAGGCTACCCTGGCATGGAAAATTACATAAAAGAGTGCGTCACTGACGGAAATGGTTTCGTTAGTATTGCCAATGTGTCCAGGAATAATTTGATAATTTCTAAGGATCAAGTGATTACTAGAGCCGAGCCATGCATTGCAGACAACCGAGATGAGGTGAGTGTTAATTTTGTTGAAGCTAAGGTTCAAAAATTGTTTAATCTATCTGATATAGAAAAATCCGTCGCTTTCTTTAGAGCATCGTTTAAAATTATTAAATCTCTTAAATAATTATGTTGATTGTTTTGCTGATAATACATCAGAGTTAGGAAAAACTAACATAACGGAAATGACAATAAACTTGACAGATGATAAACCTGTTGTTTACCGACCATATAGATTAGCATGCGCAGAGAGAGAGAGGTTGTAAGAAAAATAGTTGACGATTAATTACAAAATGATATAATTAGAGAATCCACATCAAATTACGCGAGTCCAATTTTACTGGTTCGTAAAAAGACAGGCAAACAACGTTTAGTAGTGGATTATAGGGCTCTCAATGCAAAAACAATTAAAGATAGATACCCGTTACCCTGCGTAGAAGATTTTCTTGATCGCTTAGAAGATACAAAATATTTTACAAGTTTGGATTTAGCAAGTGGTTATCATCAAATAGCTATGTCAGCAGAGTCAATTCACAAAACTGCTTTTGTAACACCTGATGGACACTACGAGTATCTACGTATGCCTTTTGGATTAGCAAATGCCCCTGCTGTTTTTCAACGGACAATTAATAAGGTTTTAGGAAATACCAGATTCGATATTGCATTTCCATACATTGACGACATATTATTACCTTCTAAGGATTTCGAAACTGGATTACGTAATTTAGAAAAAGTACTTCAGTTACATCGTTCAGTAAAACTCACCCTAAGATTTTCCAAGTGTCGATTTTTTTTTAATGAACTAGAATATTTAGGTCACGAAATTAATGACAGTGGCATTCGACCTGGAAAAGCAAAGATGAAGGCTGTACAAGATTTCCCAACTCCCAAGAGTGTACACAACATTCGTCAATTCTTAGGCCTAGCTAGTTATTTCCGCAAGTATGTAAAAAATTTTGCGTTAATGGCAAGACCCCTAACATTGTTGACGAAAAAGAATGAAACTTTTCGATGGGGAGAAGATCAACAAAAGGCTTTCGAAATCTTAAAGGAAAAATTAATTTCAAGACCAGTATTGGCAATTTATAATCGTAACTATGAAACTGAGGTGCATACAGATGCATCGAAAATAGGAATTGCTGGTATCCTATTACAAAAGCAACCAACAGGGCAGTTAAAGCCAGTAATATATTTCAGTCGTCAGACTACTAATGAAGAAGAAAAGTACCATTCATATGAATTGGAGACCCTAGCCGTTGTAGACTCTTTGAAAAGATTAAAATTATACTTAATGGGTATTCCATTCAAGGTTGTAACTTACTGCAATGCCGTCCGAACCACATTAAATAAACGAGATTTATTACCCAGAATTGGACACTGGTGGCTGGCTATTCAAGATTATAATTACACTGTGGAATATCGTCGAGGGACAAAAATGAACCATGTTGATGCACTTAGTAGAAATCCAGTAAATCAAAATAAACCTACCGAAGTAGAGATATTAATGGTGAACATGAACCAAGATGACTGGCTTTTAAGCGCACAATTGAAAGATGAGAAATGTCGAAAAATTGTAGATGTGCTCCGAAAAGAAGAAAAGGACATTACTAAAGAAGAACAATAACTGAAGAAAGACTACCGATTGAAAAACAATCGTTTATACAGAATTACAGAATAGGGAGACAGATGGATAGTACCTAAACAAGCCAGACATCAAGTCGTGTTCTACTACCATGATTTGGTTGGACATTTTTCAGTAGACAAAATTTTAGCCTCGGTTCAGCAATTGTTTTGGTTTCCATCTATGCGTAAGTATATTAAGAAATATATTGACTGTTGTTTGAGCTGTCAATTCAACAAACAACCAGGAGGGAAACAACAAGGCTTTCTACATCTTATTGATAAGATACCTGAACCAATGGACACATTGTACATAGATCATTTGGGACCATTCATGCAATAAAAAAAAAAAAAAATAGTTATTTATGTGTTGTAGTGGATGCTTTCACAAAATATGTATTCTTGAAGGCAGTGAAGGACACTTCAACCAAACATGTTATCACATTTCTAAAAGAAATTTTCGAAAACTTTGGCGTTCCTAGGAGAATAATCAGTGACAGAGGAAGTTGTTTCATTAGTAAACAGTTTTTAAACTTTGGTAAACAATATTAAATTAATTCTAAATGCAACAGCGACTCCAAGGGCAAACGGTCAAGTAGAACGGTTTAATCGAACAATTTTAGCAGCTTTAAGTTCATCGTTGAATGAGGAAGAGAAGTGGGATGAACTGATAAGTCAAGTTAGATGGGGCTTGAATAATACGGTAAATGCAACAACTAGAAAATCTCCATATGATATGATGTTTGGTTTTACTCCTAGAGGATTAGGAGATAGTCTGGTTACAAATGAACTAGACATAGTAACCTTACATGACAAATCAGAAGTAAGAGAAGATGCCCAACACAAAATTGTAGAGCAGCAAGAAAAGTTAAAAAGAAACTTTGATGCAAAGCGCTGCCAGGCAATTAATTATGAAGTTGGTCAACAAGTCCTGCTAAAAAGAAAGAAAACTAGTAATGAAGGTAGAAGTAGAAAACTCCTACCGAAATATGATGGTCCGTATGTGGTGACAATGGTGTTACCTGCGGATAGATATGTTGTTCAGGACTTACCAGGAGCGAGTCGGTCTGCCAAGTCATACACTGGAATTATCGCTGCTGATAATTTGAAACCTTATAGGGGGTGTATAAGTGAAGAGGGAGACGACTCATCAAGTTCAACGTGTGATTAGTTTCGGTGGGGCAGCAGATGGTAGTTTGTTTCACGTAAGAATGAAAAATTAACTGTCGAATGATTTTCTCCAAAACATTGATAAATGTGAGTGTGAATGTGGAGCCTCTGCACACCCTTTCGTGACTGATTAGCATGCGAACTATAAAATTGACACGTGGCATTGTATAAGAAGATAATTGAATCTTCAGCGAATGTTCCTGGTCAATTGAGAAACGATTATTATCGTTAAAGTAACCTATATGCAGGGAACACTAGAAATGCGCACAGGACTGAAAATAATGTGGTACCATAAAATGAAAACAAAATGTAGAGATGACCCAAATGAGTCTAAGAGTGCGTGAGTTGTCATAGATGGATAACTCTCGCAACAGAATGTAAATGAAAAGATGAATGAAAGGTGATGGATGTTAAATTAATAAAAAAAAAGAGGGGTTGGTGCTTAACCCTTGAGTGACCAACAGGGGTAAATGAATTACCCCAAAATAATTTTTTTAGGATACTCAGTCAAATAGTTTTTTTTACTTTCCCATGATTCATGTTATCCTGAAATATACCTCAACTAATTATATTTTACTTGGAATTTTGTGTTTATCTAATTTACATTGATAGTTGTTATGAATTTTATAAGAGGGGTATGCTAGTTACCCCTGTTGGCCTTCTACGAATTGAAAATATCCCGAGTTAAAATTCGTCGAAACTTGGAGAAATCGATCACATACGATATCTGTTACGGCATAGAATTGTTTTAGTTGAGTAGGTACCGTCGTACAGTCACAATGGCACGTAAATATTTGGGAAATGATGAATTATGTAAAGCATTAGAGGATAGTGACAGTAGTTATGAATATAAAGTTAGTGATGAAGATGAAAGTGATACAGGAGACAACATAGAAGAAGAAATAGAAATACCTGATGAAATGGACGTGGAAAATAATTCCGAATGTGAATCACCTACGGAGTCTGAAATTTTCTATACCTCAAAATCTGGTTTTCAGTGGCAATCCGATCCTCTTCCCACAACTAGAAGACGTGTTCATAACTTTGTTAGTGCATCTGTCGGTCTCAAAAATGCAAGGTAAATACTTTGAATGTTGTTGGGACAAAATTAATTTAAATACATTTTAGTTTACATATTACTTCACTATTAGAAGCATTCAAATGTTTTGTGAATGACAACATGCTAAGCCTTATATGTAGATTTACTAATCTGCGGGCAAAGGCATACATGAATAGGAAAAATGTAGGAAATCCGAATCCAAGACAATGGACAGACGTAACTGTGGAGGAATTGCAAGCATTTGTTGGTGTCCTAATTGCCAGTGGTAGAAATCGTGGAAGGAAACTGCAAATTACAGAAATGTGGACTGAAAATTCTATGTTCAAACAGCCATATTTTACTGCAGTGCTTTCTAGGAATAGATTCAAACAAATTTTTAGATTTATTCGCTTTGATGATCCTGAAACCAGACAGCAAAGAAAAGAAGTTAGTAACGACCCTTTAGAAGCTATTCGCACTGTTTTTGATGAGTTCGTGAAGAATTGCCTAGATAATTACTCACCTGGTACAAATCTCACTGTTGATGAACGTTTAGCCACATTTCGGGGTAAATGTCCTTTCCGAGTATATATAAAAAGTAAACCTGGACGTTATGGTATAAAGATATGGATTTGTGCAGACTCCGACACAGCGTATATTTTGAATAGTCAGGTTTATACGGGTATGATAAATAACCAACGAGAAGTAAATCAAGGCCAAAGGGTAGTACTAGATATGGTCAAACCTTACTTTGGAACGTGGAGAGGAGTTACTACTGACAATTTTTTTACTTCTATTCCGCTGGCGGAAGAACTGTTCAGGAGTAAAATAACTATAACTGGAACACTGCGAATGAATAAGCGGGAGATTCCACAAGTTTCTTGCAAACTCCAGGCGCGAAAAACACTCTTCTATATTCGGTTTTACTGACAAAATAACACTGGTTTCGTATGTTCCTCGAAAAAAGAAAGCAGTACTTTTGTTATCAACGCAGTTTAACGATTCAGAAACGGCTAATGAAGAAGGGAAGAAGAAGCCAATCATAAACTTACACTATAATGCTACTAAAGGTGCTGTGGACACTGGGGACAAAATGACGCGGGAGTATTCATGTGTTCGAGCTACAAGACGGTGGCCTTTTGAAATTTTAGACATGGCAGCACTAAATGCGTATATAATATATTCTGAAAACTTTCCTGGCTGGTGTTCTGGAGATAAAGGAAAGCGCAGAAAATTCCTTCAGATCCTGTCCCAGCAGCTTGCACTTCCAAACGTAAAAATTAGGGAAAAAAATTGTCGAGGCATGCAAAAACCTGTTCTCGATGCTATTCGACTATTTCTTACAGAAAATGGCGAAAAAGTAGAAATCACTCACAGAAATTCTGGAGCAGTGGGTACAAGCACTCGATGCCAGTTTTGTCCACGAAAAGAAGACAGAAAATCAAGAATTAAATGTTCGGAATGTGGCATGACCGTATGCAACACGCATAGAAGAGAAATTAAGAAGTTTTTTTGCTTTGATTGTCAGGATGGCGCTGACTAAAACCCATCATATAGTTTAGTTTAAAAAGTTATGTGTTTTACTGTTGGCTCATTTTATTCTACTTGGAAAATAAATTAGTAACATAAATAACATTATATTTGTTATTTTATCCATGAAAACTGTATTTTTACAATAGTTTATTGCTCATAAAACCGCAATAACTCAAGGATTTAAATGGGGTAACTCAGTTACCCCGCTTGGACGATACCGAAAAATTTCAGATCTTGGTCACGCGAGGGTTATTATGATAACATCGACTTTCTTGTTTTCTTTTTATAGGGTTCCTGGCAAGGAGGAACTGCAACATACATTCCCAGAAATATGGAAACTACGTCATCCCCAGGGACGTGGATGAAAGATAGCGTGGTCGAGCTGTGTGTCGGCGGCGACAAGTTCCAGACATAACAAACTGTTTATATTTAAAAAAAAAATATGTGGTGTCTGCTTGAAGCAAGAGACACAGTGTGTTACATACCGTTGACTTGTCAAGATTTTTTTTGTATTTAATCATTTTCCGTTTTTATTAAATCATTATTATTTCTTATTGTTATTTCAAATCAGTTATTTTATATACATCTTTATCACTATTAGAATTATGGGTAGTTTAATTTTAATAAAACTGCATCGAATTATTCTTTTTACAACTTAACATATCCTTTTATTAAAAACGTCCTGAAGATGCATTTAAGACAAAGTCAAACTAACTACGTAAAACCAAAACGGGCCAATAGACTAAACACTTCATGTTTACATTAACTAGCACGTCTCGAGATCGTGCTGCTTTCATTTATATGTACAAACCTGAAACACAAACAGAAATAATTTTTGAACATTTTATTTGTCAAACCAACATTCACCCGATAAAATGCCTTTATGTAATCGACCACCAGGTTTTTCTTCTATTTCCTCAACAATACACCTGTCGTTGTCCAAGACCCTAGTGATGCCATAAGGGCCTTTATATTTACATTCTGGTTTTTATGCTTTCAGCCGTTGAAGGGATTTGAGCCTTTACCATCACCAAATCTCCTACTTGATATTTTCTAATTTTACATTTTTATCTTCACAAGCATTAATTTGTTTCAAACGATTGTTATGGAATTGTATTTTTAATCATTTCGATTATGTATTTTGTTCACACGAGTGACTGGTTGGTGCCCAATTGTCGCCTAAATGTTTATATTGCAAGTTTTGTTATAGAATTGTATTTAATAATTTGATCCTGTATTTGTTTATTCGAATGACTGGTTGGTACCCAATTGTCGCCTAAATGTTTATATTTTAAGTTTGATTCTGCTGACTTGATTCGGAGGAGAGGAATGGAAACGGTGAGAATGTTTTGAATAAAAAATAATACAATATGATTGGTCAGATGATTGAGACAACTGAAGTTATTAAATTGGATTGGTTGGGAAAAGGTAACAATGGGATAGGAAGGGTTCATATAGAAACTAAAACTTAGTATGTAGAGACGTTCTTTTTACAAAGTGTAAAGAAACCAGAAAGAGTATAGTAACTGTAACCAAGGGATGGAGTTTTAATTATATATCTAAAGAAAAAAAAAATGTTTGGTGTTTTCTTTTATTAAAAGTTTCACGATTTTCATCTAACATTTTACTGAACTCAAAATTTTTATCTGTATTTTCATTCAATTGTGTAATTTCGATTGTTAGGGTATTGTCGTGCAAACCTGTTCCCTTATATCTGAATATGAGTTCAAAAGGGGTACATTTGGTTATCAATGGACACTGGTATTTATACTCCATTGGATATCAAACAACTTTTCATCCCAAAGCTTATCTCCCGTCTCACAATCTATACTAGTAGATAAACATGCAATTATGGTTTTATTTAGGCGTTCTATTTGGCCGTTACCTCTGGGAGTACCTGCTGCAACCTTTACATGAATAATATTATGACTTCTACAAAACTCTTCAAAAATATGTCCCGTGTAGGCCGTGCCTCTATCTGTAATTACCCTGTACGGTTTTCCGTAATTCTATATGAATTCTTGAAGAAATCTACGAGTTTCAAATGAATTTGTATCTTTAACAGCTTTTAAAACTGTATACTTTGAAAATCCGTCTATGAGCCCTATTATATAACTATTTCTGCAATCGGTACGAATAAAGAGACCTAAGTGATCTATACGGATGGTATGAAAACACTTATTACCTTTCTCTAAAGGATGCGCAAACCCTAATGTTTTGCTTGGCGAGTTCTTATGATACATACAACTTATACAACGACTGATATATTTTGTAACAAAGTCACGTAATTTTGGGAAATAGTAGCATTCCTTGACCTTTTTAAGGGTTTTATCAACACCCAAGTGATTTAAATTTTTATGCGCTTCACTCACAATGTCAAATCGTAATTCTTTCGGCACATACAATCGAAAAATATTTCCTTTAATTTTGAAAACTCTACCATTACAAAGTTTAAATTTCTTATGGGTACTGGATTCACCTTTTCCCAAATTGCTACCTATAACTAAAATATCCGGATCAGTCTGTTGTAGTGCGGCGACCCAGTCCGTCGTACCGTTTATATGATAAATAGGCAATCCCACAATTTCGGTTTCGTTAGCCTCGTCGGCTGGATATCTACTAAAGGAGTCCGCAACCACGTTTACTGAACCCGTATGGTATTCAATGGTATACTGATATTCGGAAAGACGAATAAACTATCTGCCAATTCGAGGGTTAAGATCGCGTTTGTTTTCTAAAAGTTTTAAACTATTACAATCTGTTTTGATGACAAAAGGTATGCCTATAGCAAATAAACTCGAAATCGTTCGATGGAGCAAACTATAGCTAAGGCCTCTAGCTCGTAGGAATGGTATTGTAGCGACCAGTGACACAGTACGTGTGTGCGATAACAATTTGTGGCATGTACTTTCACGACTGGATAAGAGGATCTCCGTTCCTAATGAGGTTGATCGTCAGACCAGGTGATACTCCTACTTAGTTGAACTTGCACACTCAGGTATTATCCTAGGTATACCGATGTTACGGCACTAAATACCAAGGTTTATTCCGCACAAGTCAACAGGAATGAGATTCCACAATTCACAGGATCACTTAAATTCACTTGGCGAATAAATCCTGAGGATCGTGAGGAACCGAGTTTACTCCGACACGGAAAATAACAAGACGTTGACTTCAAATTAACGACTTTATTATAATGCGCTCAAAGTGTAAACTGTTTGGCCTAGGTCATGTCGGCCCTTATATAGGTTACCTAATTATGGAGTGAAAGTCTACTAACAGCCAAGACATAACACTCCCCCTAACTTAAAAATTTTGTATATATATAAAGTAGTGTGACAGATGTGTCATTCTGACGTTGACAAGCGCCCACTGCGAAAATTGTGTGGAAGTAACGAATGACGCGTTCCAGAAAGTCCGAGAGTTGCTGGACGTTTCGAGAGTTGCCTAGAAACGTCCATAATATTATATAAGGAACAGCGTTGGACAGTGTTTAGAGTATTTGATAGAAGAGAGCGACAGAGATAAGTTCGAAGAGAAGATAAAGCGATTGACGAGCGAAATAGTTATAGATTTATTGTTGTTATCGAAATAGATATTGAATCGTTGTTGTTATAGAGTTAATTTAATAAACAGTGTTGAGAGAAAAAATTGCGTGATAATTGTGAATTACGTAACAACTGGTGTCAGGAGTAAGGATTTATGCCAGTAACAAGAAGTCAAGCAGCGAAAATGGAGGAGCAGATGAAATTTTTGATGGAAATGCTAAAAGAAATGAAGGCAAGTCAGGAAGAAATGAAGGCAAGCCAGGATGAAATGAAGCAAGAAATGAAGGCAGGTCAGGAAGAAATGAAGGCAAGCCAGGATGAAATGAAGCAAGAAATGAAGGCAGGTCAGGAAGAAATGAAGGTGGAAATGAAGGCAGGCCAAGAAGAAATGAAGGAAGAAATTAAAGCAAGCCAGGAAGAAATGATGGCAGAAATGAAATCAGATATAAAGAAAGGACAAGAAGAAATGAAACAAAAATTGGAGAAAGTACAAGAAGGATTGAAAGAACAGTTAAAGGAAGTAAGAGTAGAAGTTCATGAAGAATTAAAAGAAGTAAGAGTAGAAGTTCAGGGAGAGTTAAAGGAAGTAAGAGTAGAAGTTCAAGAAGAGTTAAAGGAAGTAAGAGTAGAAGTTCAAGAAGAATTAAAGGAAGTAAGGGCAACAAAAGTTTTAAATGGAATTAGACGAACTGAAGGCTAATCTAAACGTTCAAGAATACCCAAAACTAGTGATGGGCACTATCGAATAAATTGAACTATCGAATAATTACTAATGAATAAAATGAATACTTTTAACTATCGAATGAATTCATTCGAATGAATTCATTCGAATGAATTTAGTAATTACTATTTTTTTCAATTCATTCGAATGAATTCATTCGAATGAATTTAGTAATTACTATTTTTTTCAATTACACGATAGTCAGGCAGCAGACGGTTATCCAATCGCTCGGTCCATACTAACATACAAAAAATACTGATACGAACGTGTATACCAACAGACAAATATACGATTAATATGCTAGTATGGATAAAAAACAAACAGGCTATGCTGAAAATAATAAATAACCTCGACTTGAAACATGGTTTCTAATTCTTATTACTTTGATAAAATTATTATTTACTTAGGTAAGCGATCTTTTTTTGTATTATTTATTGCTATACGTACTTTATTGTTATTGAACTAAAATAAGTGTTTTAGAAACATCTGTTGTTCTTATCCAGGTATTTGTTAGAGGGCGACGAATAAAGAGTTTTTTATTTTTACATTTAACTACTTTTTTTTATATGTTTCTGCACTTATTATTATTATTATTGTTTTGGGTAATTATAAGTACGCAGTACAAACATATAGTACCTAAGTATTTATGACTCAAATCATCACTACACTAATTTAAAAATTATTAATTCTTTATTTGCATTTTATTTTGCCTCATATTTAACTAGTATAAATTGGTGCCATAGAAAATTATGTTTTTAAAGTATGTATGTATGTATTGATAACGTCTAATAATTATAGAATTGTTTATATTATTCGGCTCTGCTACGAGGAAGTAGCGAAGTAGTAGACAATGCGCAAACGTATCATTTACCCATTCCAACCACGACTCCAACGTTCAGTCGATAGTTGAAAAGTATTCTGTCAAGACTTGAGTGAAATTAGTAGTTGTGTTTAATAGTATGTTTATTGGTAAGCAAGCAAAATACAGAAGTAGAGTTAACAATATGAGACCTATCGGTGGACTGACTCACCGTACCGCCACAGGCACGCTCGTACGTGACAAAAAGAAATCAGACCATTGAACATGTTTATAGTTTATGTAAGATTATGATTTCCTTAACAAGAGCAACATAAACAGTGATAATGTTAACATTCTCCCTAAAGCATAAATCTTTATCTTTTACAGCAATCATTAGAGAATAAACAAACAACAAAAAAAACGTTACAGCGAACAAATTCCTAACTTATGACGTAATTCAATAAATTTTTGAGCCGACAACGGTTTCGTGAAAATATCAGCCAACTGCTGATCGGATGGTACATAATCAATTTTGATTAGGTCTTTCTTGGCCAAATCTCGTACAAAGTGGTACTTAACCTCTATATGCTTGGATTTGTCATGAAACTCGGAATTTTTGATCAACTTGATCGCACTTTGATTGTCACAATACATTTTTAGCACTTCGCGCTTAGAGCCCAAATCGTTTAAGACTCGCGAAACCCATAAGGCTTCCTTTGCGGCACTCGCGGCACTCACAAATTCCGCTTCCATGGTTGAGAGGGCCAAACATTGTTGCCGTTTGCTTTTCCATACGATTGCTGCCCCATTAAGGATGCAAAGAACCCCCGATGTTGACCTTCTGGTTGAGATGTCCCCGGCGTAGTCAGCATCGCTAAAAACCCGTAGACACCCATCGTTTCCGAATAGCAATCCAAAATCCCTTGTTCCTTGTAGATACCGTAAAACGCGCTTTACCAAAGTCCAATGGGCTTGAGTCGGTTTGTCCAAACTTCTAGATAACACGTTTACTGCTTACGCAATGTCAGGTCTTGTTGCAGTCTGCAGAAATATCAAGTTTCCGACCGCTTCGCGATATGGTGTGTCTTCCGCGCTTTCATTCAATGAAACACTTTTATTCCAGTTTAAATCTATAGGTGTAGACACCGCTTTACTTTCGTACATACCGAACCGTTTTAATACTCTTTCGATGTATGCACTTTGTTTAATAAAAATCCCACCGGCACTGGGAAATACAAATTCGATTCCCAAGAAGAAATCAACCCTATTGTTAATTACTGCTTGAAATTCATTTCTTAGATCACGTAAGAAATTATTGGCTTCACTTTCATGTGTTGCGAACACCAGGCCGTCATCTACGTATAAAATCACAATCAATTTTCTGTCGGATTTGATGTTCACGAAAAGACACGGATCAGACGCGCTTGCTTTTAATCCGAAATTTTCCAAGAATGTCACAAAACGACGATTCCAACAACGCGGTGCTTGGCGGAGTCCGTATAAGCTTTTTAGTAACTTGCACACACGCATTGTCCCGTCTTCGTAACCCTGAGGTTGCTCCATATATACTTCCGTATCCAATTCACCGTATAAAAAAGCTGTTTTTATATCGAACTGTTTGACTTTTAGCCGTTCATGAGACGCGACGCCTAACACAATTCTTAATGTTTCATATCTCGCAACCGGACTGAATGTTTCGGTGTAATCGATGCCTGCTTTTTGCATAAAGCCGCGTATAACAAGTCGTGCTTTATATCTATTGTTCTGCTTTAATTTAAAAACCCACTTATTATCAATGATTTTTGAATACTTCGGTCTGTTTACTAAAACCCACGTTTTGTTCTCATTGAGCGATGCAATTTCATCATCCATTGCCGATTTCCATCTATGTGCTGCTGGTGATGTCATAGCTTCCTGATAAGTTTTGGGCTCATCACTATTTATTGTTGTTAAATAGCCGTACCGTTTTGGAACTCTGATTTTAGTTCTATCTCTAAGTCGTTGATTATAGGGTTCATTTTCATTCGTATCATTCTCCACATCACTATCTGAGTCGAGGTTAAATAGATCAGGATCAAAATAAAAATCCGAATCTGATCCATAGTTTGTTTCCACCAAACTTTCATTTTCATCCGTGGCCTCAGATTGATTTTCCTTTTCGATCTCTTTGATCAATGGTTTCGATTCAACATCACAGAAATTTTTCGTTTCCGACATTAACGGTTCTTCCTTGAATATTACATCTCGGCAAACAATGATTTGCTGTTTTTCAGGGATATAGATTCTGTAACCACCCATTCCTTCGTGGTATCCAACAAAATATCCGTTAGTCGCCTTTTTATCCAACTTGCGACGCTTTTCTTTTGGAATATGAGCGTAGCATTCTGCACCGAATATTCTTAGATTTCGAAAATTCGGAGCTTCTTTACCAAACCATAACTCATATGGTGTCTTATCTTTAATTTTTGTTGGACCTGTCCTGTTAAGTACATGTGCTGCGGTGTTGATAGCTTCAGCCCATAATGATATCGGAAGATGCGGTTTAGAATGCAACATGGATCTGGCTGCTTCGACAATGATCCTGTTCTCCCTTTCCGATACGCCGTTATGCTCAGGAGTATATGGCGGTGTTACGATATGCTGAATTCCCAAATCGGATAGCAGTTCCTTCATTTCACTGTTAAGATATTCTTTTCCTCCGTCTGTGTTTAATATTTTTATATCTTGCCCGAAACGGTTTCGTACTTCTTTGCAAAACATCTTGAATTTGTTTTTCACTTCGGATTTCTCTTTGACAAAATAAACCGAACGATAAGCACTGAAGTCGTCCTTGAATGTTACAAAATACCGACTTTTTCCAAGTGATTCAACTTGCATCGGGCCGCATACGTCCGAATGGATTAATTCACGCGGAACTTCTGATCTTGTACCACGCACTCCGAATGTTGAACGATGCATTTTTCCTAGAACGCAACCGTCACAGAATTCACTGTTGTTTTCTTCAACTTTTATGCTTCTTGATTTCAAAACATCCTTCACATGTCGCTTGTTCTGGTGTACTAATCTCTCGTGCCATAGTTGCAACGAACTCTCTTTATTCACAATAAAAGCCGCTGTTTCGTTAACGCTCTTTACACGTAAATTTATCTTATATAAATTACGGTGCTCCACACCCGTAGCGACGATTTTGTTGTCTTTAATAAATACACAGTCTTTGCCGTTGTTTTTAATTACGAAATCGATTCCCTTTTTAGCCGACATTTTCACGGAAAATAGATTGCATACCATTTCAGGAGTATACACTACGTCACAAATCACGCCAGGTAGCCATTCGTTACACACGAGTGTTTCGATTTCTATAAGTCATTTTCCGATTGCTTTCACTGTCGTACCGTTTCCAATGTTTATCAACACCGGTTCCGGAAAAACTTCGAAATTTTTAAACACGCCACGATTATTCGTCATGTGATCTGACGCGCCCGAATCAATAATCCAAAGATCCCGTTTTTCAACTTGAGATAAGTTTCCTACAAAGGCGGTAGGTTTCACAACTGTTTGTGAACTATTTCTTTTTCTGTTTCTATCTTCATTTGTGCCTTTCTGTTTGGTACAATCTTTGGCTAGATGTTTCTTGGATCCACAGTTAAAGCACCCTGGACAATCTCTTCTGAAATGCCCCTTGCTTCCACAGGTAAAACAACCACTCGTTTTAGTTGGCCCAAATCGTTTTTGCTGAAACTTGTTCCGGTCTGTCTTCGATACCAAAGCAACAGTGTCTTCTTTATTATTCTGGGAATTTTCTTGCATTCTCATTTCTTCAGTCAGTAACCGAGTTGTCAAATTAGCAAGCGTCTTCTTAACCGCTTCGGTGGAGTCCCACGCGCTGTGAAAATGACCGAACTGAGGCGGCAGCGTTGATAGAATCCTCGTCAACAACATCGACTCGGGAATTTCACCACCCAATCGCTTCATTTTGTTGCTTAATTGTTCCAGTTTTGAAATATGTGCTGCAATTCCCATCGTTGGAACCCATTTGTATTCAAAAAATTCTTTTTGCACCAGCGATAAACTTTCCTCCGATTGCAAATCATACACATTGTGCAATTTTTCCCACATTTGCAACGAAGTCTCACAATTCATTATGAACTGCAAAGGTCCCTCTTCGACTGTTGTAACAATCAGTTTCTTTGCCATTTTATCTCGTTTCTTCCAGGACGCCAGACGAGCCTCGTAATTTTCGCCCTCAGAAGGTGCCCCTTCTGTCCCATCGCAAATTTGCAGCAAGTCATCTGAGTCCAAGAGTGTCTTGATAACAAACTGCCATTGCTGCCAGTTTTCAGCTCCACGCAATCTTTCAACTCGTACTCTTTCGCTCTCCATTTTGAAACAACCCCGCGAACTCGACGCGACTACTTTTCGGACTTTAACCGCGAATACGACGCGACTACTTTTCGGACTTTAACCGCGAATACGACGCGAACCTTTTGAGAAAAACAATTTCTTCCCTCTACCAACAATTAGACACATACGCTGACAGAAACTACCCTTGCGTCTCTGGGCCCATAACCTGTCAAGACTTGAGTGAAATTAGTAGTTGTGTTTAATAGTATGTTTATTGGTAAGCAAGCAAAATACAGAAGTAGAGTTAACAATATGAGACCTATCGGTGGACTGACTCACCGTACCGCCACAGGCACGCTCGTACGTGACAAAAAGAAATCAGACCATTGAACATGTTTATAGTTTATGTAAGATTATGATTTCCGTAACAAGAGCAACATAAACAGTGATAATCTTAACATATTCGAATAAAAAAAGTAACTACTATTTTCAGTAACTACTTTCAGTTACTAAAACTATTCATTACTTTTTTATTCGAATAAAAATAGTAACTACTATTTTTATTCGAATACTTTTCAACTATCGAATAATTCGAATAGTAGTGAACTATCGAATAGTTCGATAGTTTTTATTCGATAGTGCCCATCACTACCCAAAACTAAACAAAAGCGAAGAAGGAAGTGTAAGAATGTCGCGAATAAAACCACCAACATTCGATGGGAAGGTCTCTTGGTCAGTGTATCTTAAACAATTCGACGCTGCTGCCAAGGCAAATGAGTGGAATGAGATGGAGAAAGCTACTGCCCTGATCATAGCGCTACGCGGGGAAGCTCTAGACGTTTTGCAAGGTATACCAGAAATGCAGCAAAACGATTTCAAAATTCTGGTGGACCGATTGAAGATGCGCTACGGTGATAAACACCTACAACAAATGTATCAGGCTCAATTAAAAAGTCGCTATCAGCGTAGCAGCGAAAGCCTCCAACAATTCGAAGCGGACGTCGAAAGGCTTGTGCGGTTGGCTTATTCTAGTGCCCCTCGAGAGTTGACAGACCAGCTGTCCACCCAAATGTTTGTCGATGGAGTGCGAGATGTCGAAATACAGCAAGCTCTGCGCATGTCTCGACATAAAACTGCAGGCGAAGCATTGTCGCATGCGCTAGAATATGAAGCAGCCAAGCAAGCATCCAAAGGACATATTAGAATCCGGCAGGCTGGGTTGACTTTTGAAGACGATGGCGAGATATTTCGACAAGAAATGGTGAAACTAGCGAAAGAAGTCATGTCTTCAAAACCGAAGGAAGACCTGAGTGAACGCCCACGCTGTTGGACTTGCGACAAACAGGGGCATCTTTCACGCGATTGCGTCAAGAAGGAGCGAGAAGTTACATGTTGGAATTGTGGACGTAGGGGGCACTTGAGCAGCGGCTGTCCATCTAGAAGAAGACAGGCGTCAGCCGCCGAAGAAAACAAGCAGGGAAACTAAAAATAGCCGGCCTTACGGGGCGAAAGCCGGCTTTGCATCCCCAAGGCCCAATCATCATCTCCGTATCGAAAACAACCACTGGTAATTCACTTACTGTGGATGGTTTTGTGAACGGCAAGAAATTAAAACTGATAGTGGATACCGGCGCATCAAAAACGATAGTTAACCCTCGAATAATTGGTAAATGGAAGATTCGACCGCTAACCATAAATGCTGTCTTAACAACTGCGACAGGGGAAACAACATCGTTTCATGGAGAATGCGAAGTGGTGATCGGTCTTGGAGACGGAAGGCTATATCGACAAGTGCTGGTGGCCGATATCACCGACGACATCATTTTGGGACTCGACTTCATGGAAAGACACCGAATTCAGCTAGACATGGGCACAAAATGTTTATGAATAGGAGATCAAGAACTGCCACTACGAAGAAATGGGACTGATGAGCGAACACTACGGGTCGTCGTTGCTGAAGATCAAGTTTTACCTGGACACTCCGAAGCTGTTGCCCGAATTACAATAGAGGACAATGTCCCTTATGAAATAACTGGAGTCATAGAGCAAGACAACGAAGAATTGAAGCAGAAGGCTATCCTTGTCGGAAGAACTGTGGTACAAACC
This sequence comes from Agrilus mali, assembly GCA_029378335.1. Classification (NCBI taxonomy): domain Eukaryota; kingdom Metazoa; phylum Arthropoda; class Insecta; order Coleoptera; family Buprestidae; genus Agrilus; species Agrilus mali. The sequence continues at coordinate 9,956,603 of CM055661.1, forward strand.
GGCTCGACTACGATTCCAATCAGAGTTATCAATCTGAAAGGTTTTGAACAAAAACTTACGAAAGGAACACCAATAGGGACATTAGAACCAGCCATTACCATCAATCATTTGGACCAAATGAGAGAACAGAGGGAAGAAACCGGGAAGCTGCCAGAAGCATTGAAAGAATTAATCAACAAGGCAACTGAACATCTAACTAAAGATGAAACTAGAAAGCTAGAACACCTTATTCGAAGTTATAAGAACGTCTTTGCGATTGATGACACCGATTATGGAAGAACCAATTTAGCGTACCACCGAATCAACACAGGAAATGCAAGACCTATCAAACAAGCACCCAGACGAGTACCATGGGCCAAACGAGAAGAACTCGATTCACTGATCAAAGACATGAGCGAGAAAGGGATAATAGAACCATCGAAAAGTCCATGGACTTCTCCTATCATTTTGGTACGCAAGAAGGACGGATCAACGAGATTCTGTGTTGATTATCGACGACTGAATGAAGTAACACATAAAGACAGCTATCCTTTGCTACGAATCGACGACACGTTAGATTGTCTGTCGAGCGAAATTAAATGGTTCTCGACGCTGGACCTAAAGAGCGGATATTGGCAAGTCGAAGTGCATCCTGAGGACAAAGAAAAGACTGCGTTTACTACTGGGAACGGTCTCTGGCAATTCAATGTAATACCCTTCGGTCTATGCAACGCATCAGCAACCTTTGAAAGATTAATGGAGACCATTTTACAAGGATTGAATTGGGAAATTTGCTTGGTCTATTTGGATGACGTCATTGTGTTTGGGCGAATGTTTGAAGACCATCTCGCTAATCTGAGCAAAGTATTTCAGAAATTCACAGCGGCAAAGCTAAAGTTAAATCCCAAAAAGTGTGCGTTGTTTAGAAGAGAAGTGAAATACTTGGGCCATGTCATATCAAGTAAAGGCGTTGGCACAGATCCTGACAAGACCGAGGCAGTTCGTAAATGGCCGCAACCAACGAACCAGCATGAATTGAGGAGTTTCTTGGGACTATGTTCGTACTACAGAAGATTCGTGAAGGGATTTGCGGATGTGGCTCGCCCTTTGCACAGACTTACCGAGAATGGAGTGTCTTTTGATTGGACGAACACCTGTCAAGAAACTTCTCAAGTTCTTAAAAATAGGCTGTCTAACACCCCGATTTTGACTTACCCCGAATTTGGAAAACCATTCATAGTCGATACCGATGCGAGCAATGTGGGTATTGCAGGGGTTCTTTCTCAAGTTCAAGACGGCAAAGAAAGAGTAACCGCATACTTTAGCAAGACACTGTCAAAGCCCGAGAAGAACTATTGTGTGACCCGCCGAGAACTATTGGCCGCGGTGAAAACTATAGAAAATTTCCACAAATATCTATATGGGCGAGAATTCCTGCTGAGAACTGACCACTCTTCTCTTAAATGGTTGCTGCAATTCCGAAACCCTGAAGGACAGGTGGCCAGATGGTTACAGCGTTTACAAGAGTACAATTTCAAAATTGAACATCAGCCAGGAAAACACCATGGTAATGCCGACGCCTTATCAAGACGACCATGCCCACGGAATTGCAAAAATTGTTCTTCTGTGGAACGAAAAGAAGGGTTAGAACAAGTTCCATGCCTACATACCACCGTGGAGAGACAAGAGAATTGGGAAGACACAGTGTTGATGGAGGAACAGCGAACCGATGATGACCTAGGACCCATCATGAAAATTGAAGGAGGCAGGAGAATCTCGACCAATGTGGGCGGACGTAAGCCCCTTGAGTACCACAACGAAATGTTATTGGGCCAAATGAGATTCACTAAAGCTCGAGAATGGAGTCCTTAAAAGAATCTGGGAATGTCCAGACGGGACTAAGAAGCGCCTACAAGTTGTGTTGCCCAAGAAGAAGACGAAAGAAGTAATAAAAGAGCTGCATGCTGGGATTGGAGGTGGACATTTTGGAGTGAAGAAGACATTAGAGAAAATACGTAAACGGTATTACTGGGTGAACGCTAGATTGGATGTGGAAGACTGGTGCAGAAAATGCGAGGTATGTGCTTCTAACAAAGGTCCGAGAACCAGGACACGAGGAAAGATGCACCAGTATAACGTCGGAGCGCCATTCGAAAGAATAGCCATGGATATCGCTGGTCCCTTTCCCCGAACTGAAGATGGCAACCGCTACATCCTCGTTGTGATGGATTACTTCAGCAAGTGGCCGGAAGCCTATGCAATCTCCAACCAGGATGCAACCACCGTGGCGGAGGCAATAATAAACAACTGGATCAGCCGATATGGAGCTCCTACGGAGATTCACACTGACCAGGGCCGAATTGATGGGAATAAGGAAAACTAGAACGACTCAGTTGCATCCTCGGTCTGATGGCATGGTAGAGCGATTTCATGCGACTATAGAAAACAACCTGAGGATGTTCGTGAACGATCATCAGACCGACTGGGATCGCCATATTCCCTTATTCCTTCTGGCCTATAGGACATCCATACACGAGACTACTGGACAGACCCCTTCCTGTGTACTATTCGGGAAAGAACTGAGACTACCTGCTGATCTGATGTTTGGCCGACCTGAAGATTCTTCGCTGTCCACGGACGATTATGTGTCTAAACTACGCGAGCGGCTAAACACCATCCATAAAGCCGTCAGAACAAGAATAAAATTCGAAAGTGACCGAATAAAGACCCGCTACGATCAGCGAGCGAATTCCACTGGATTCAGGGAGGGCGATCGTATTTGGCTCTATTACCCAGTTCGCAAGAAAGGAAGGTGCCCTAAATTACAACGGAATTGGGAGGGCCCGTACAAAGTGATTACCCGGATAAACGATGTCGTCTACAGGATACAAAGAGGCCCCAAATCGAAGATGAAAGTTGTACACCTCGACCGGTTGGCTCCATACACAGTGGAAGAAAATGATCGGGACGATCAGCGCTAGAGGGGGGGCAGTGTGACAGATGTGTCATTCTGACGTTGACAAGCGCCGACTGCGAAAATTGTGTGGAAGTAACCTATGACGCGTTCCAGAAAGTCCGAGAGTTGCTGGACGTTTCGAGAGTTGCCTAGAAACGTCCATAATATTATATAAGGAACAGCGTTGGACAGTATTTAGAGTATTTGATAGAAGAGAGCGACAGAGATAAGTTCGAAGAGAAGATAAAGCGATTGACGAGCGAAATAGTTATAGAGTTATTGTTGTTATCGAAATAGATATTGAATCGTTGTTGTTATAGAGTTAATTTAATAAACAGTGTTGAGAGAAAAAATTACGTGATAATTGTGAATTACGTAACAGTATTGATATGCAAAATTTAGAAAAAAAGAAGATAGTTAAGATAATTACATTTCATTATTCACTTAAGATATTGTATCAGTCTAACAGGCTTAATATACTAATGTCCGAAAAAGAGATTATAACATGTCACTTAAAATTCTATTCAGTCTCATATATATATATATGAATGGTAACATAAAAGAATAATACATTACAATAATTTTATTTTGTCTTGTATAGTACGAAGCTCGGGTTCCATTTTCGTAGATAGATTTCGGACTTAGGCATGGATTCCTCTTCTTCCTCGATTGTTGTTGTCATTGGGGCAATTTCTGTATTTAGGATCGGGGCAGATGCGGCGTAAGATGGCGGATCAGACGTACAATAGGTCCTGTAGGAGGGTGTTCGGCTTATTATCGTTCTAGGTCGATTTTTGTTATTAATGTTTATACACAAGTTAGGGTATCTCCATGAGAAGGGGTTGACGCTGAATGGTATTCGGCATTTCTGACACACACAGCAGCTGATAACAAGAACGATGCCTAAAAGTCCCGTCACTGGCCCAAACCATTCTCGAGGTAACTGAGAAGAGCGGTTTTAATTTCTCCTTCAGGATATCTTCTCTCAAGGATTCCAGTCTATGTTTGTTTAAAAGCAAGTCTTCTTGATTTAGATTGTGCATTTTAATGGGACTTATGGAGATTCTTTCAGCTTCTGTTTCTTCTTCCATACAGCAATCATGGGGAATCGGGATGCTGTCCATGGTCTAGTTTGTATAATTTGCAGAGTTCTTTTGTGGCTCGATTTTAAACCCATTAGATAGATACCCAGAACATAAGGCCTCTAGGTGGAGGATCCCGGATCTGGCGAGTGTAGTTTGTTGAATTGGATTTTGTTGACATTTATAGGTAAATGTCGCGGATTTTGACAGTAGCAGCAACCATTGTTGATTATCGAGGGGCTGGAGGTGATCGTCCTCAAGAGGGGCTACCAAGACGTTGCATTTGTTGGACCATTTCTTCTTTAGGATGAGATCGGTCTCACAGGTGGACTGTTTATCTAACAAACGGTACTTTACAGATAATCCAAAATAATTATTATTAACCATTATTAAATCTTGTAATGAGTTTAACGTGGTGAAAAGTGATCCTGTAACATCTAGAGCCAAGTAGATCGAGTCAGGTAACAATATATTGAAGTGGTTTTGAACTTTACTCTTGAACGGGATTGAAAATATTCGAAGGAGGTTGAATTTGGTTTTCTCGATTAGTGGGAATTTAAGAAAGGTAATTAATTTTTTATTTTTAATCGAAAAACTTGTTTTAATTAGTTTTTGATAATTAACAATATCCTTAATGTCAAATGAGAAGGGGAAGACAATACCAGTTTTTGTATTGACCTGTTTAAGTATTTGGGTAAGATTAGCGTCTTTAATAATTTCGATAGGGAGGATGTTTTCCTTACTATATATCATATATGTTAAAATTTGATTGATATCGAACCGAAGTTCGTTAATGGCTTGCGTTAATACTAATGCTGTGTTAAACAGTTTCATCTTAATATCGGTTTTCTTCATTTTAATATTGTTATCATTGATATGGTTAGCAATAGCTTCTAACTGTTCATCGATTTGTTTTTCATTAACCACAAGGTTATCAATGGTTTGGTTGAAGTCTCTAATAGTTGATGTGAGGACGGTATTTGTTTCTTGTATCATGTCAAGGGTGTTTTTATTGGAGTCTTGTATTTTCTGAATGGCTTCATTGATCTGCTCCTCGTCGTTAGAATCCATAGTTCCAAATAGGTAGTGTAATCCGGATCCAATGCCGTTGATCCAGCCTCTTCTGTTCCTGATTTTGACGTTATCGGAAAAATACATTTCCAGATTGTTAAGAAGTTTGTCGATTTCCTTCAGCTGTTGCATGAGAATTGTGCTATGTATAAAGTTGGCATCTTTATATTCCTGGTCGAGGGTGGTTTCGATGGTGAAGATCTTCTTGGCGTATGACTGTAGTTTCATTCTTGTTTCCCATAAAGGAGCTATATCCTTTATGTGTATTATTGAATAAGTGTCCACTATACTGTAGAGGTTCCCGAGCTTCTGAGTGTAAAGTCCGGTGTTATTTGGGAATTTCGTGTACTCGAATTTATTAGCTGTTGTTTGTAGAGGAGGTTTCAGGGCTATCAGGGCAATCAGCCTGAAATGAATTTAATTTTATTAACTTCTCGTAATTCGCTACTACTCTTGAGTTGTTGTTTTTATTAAATATTTCGTAATTTCTATCATTTATAACTTTCGTTATCGGGTATGGGCCTTCTATCACGGTTTTTCTACCGACAGTCTTTTTTAAGTATACCAGATCATTGACTTGGTACTGTTGGGAGTTCTTTGCGTGTTGATCATACCTTTGTTTCTGTTTCTGTTTACTTATATTTTGATTTTTTATTGCTTCTGATCGTCTCTGTTCCAATCTTTCTAATCTTTCATCAGGGATTGCGTTTTCTTCAGAGAATTCTGAAAAGACATTAGGAGGTTTTTGACCAAATAAGAGTTCGTATGGCGAATACTTAGTGGAATGGTTTACTGACGTGTTGTAGGAATGTACGGCTAATTTTATTAAATTGTCGAATGATATTTTCCTTTTATATTATTCGAATAGTGTTAAACCAGTCTCTTTGATTGTTGCTATCACTCTTTCGATAGCACCATTCCCTTTAGGGTAGTAGACAGCTGAACGAGTCCACTTTATTGTAAGTTATTTAATGAGATTTTGCACCTCATTATTTATGAATTCTTTTCCATTGTCAGAATGGATGCGGGCTGGAAAGGAATAGGCTGAAGCATGTTGGAATAGGCAATTTGAAACGAATTTGCCAGTTATTTCATTGGTCGTTATAAATGTTTGAACAAATTTAGTGTGCTGGTCTTGAAATATTAGTAAGTTTCTTTTATTAGAGCCGGCGTTAATGACACAGGTGGCTACATCGACTCTATCAAATGGTTTAGGTGGTGTTTGTGTAATTACCATCGGAACTTTTCTATTGACCCTATCAATTTTATTGTGCCTACAAGGGCCACAACACGAAATTACCTTTTCTATTAACACTTTGATTTTGGGAAATGAGTATTTAGTCTGCAACATAATTAATGTCTCATTGACACCTTTATGACCATTAGCGGCGTTTGAATGATAATCTAGTATTAATTGAAAAACAAGTGGAGTAAGGTGGTTTGGCAATTTTAATTTATTAGATATGTACAATACCTTTTCTAATTGGTGCGTTTGAATAAATTTAATAGTATCTTCTATTGCGTCGGTATTTTCGGTAATGAAGTGAATGATATTATTTGGAAAAAGTTGTAGCAATGTGGTAATTACTTCTGTCTGTGCTAATTTACAAGAGTCATAAAAACAATATGTAATATTATTATCGTTTAACGATGTACACAAATTGAATTCTGTTTCTAATTGTTTGACATTAGTGTCTATTAATAAAGTGTTAATAAATTTTTGGTTGTTATTTATAAAATAAGCAATTATTTCCGCGTCTGGCTTAATTTCGTCGACCTTCTGTACTAATTGATTAACGGGATCGTTGTCTCTACTGTCTTGTAATTCATGAACTATTTCTAATGTTCTCTGTTCTTGTCTGGGCGTTAAGTTTTCTTGGATAATGTCATCCAGGTCCAGTTCTCTTACGATCTCTTCGTATGATCTAGGGGAAGATTCCTGGCTGGAATCTAGGGCATAGCATCTGGATAACGCGTCTGCATTGGTGTTTAGTTTGCCAGGTTTGTGAATAATCTCGTACTGGTATTCCAGGAGTTTCAGTCGCCATCTAACTAATCTGGATGAAGGGTCCGATATGTTAAATAACCATTTCAGCGCGGCATGATCGGTTATGACTGTGAATTTTGTACCGAAGAGATATGGCCTGAAATGTTTTACGGCCCAAACTACGGCTAGGCATTCCCTTTCGGTCGTTGTGTATCGTGTTTCAGCCGGGTTTAGGGTCCTGCTGGCGTAGGCTACTGGGAATTGTTCTTTAGGATTAGGATCTTGTGATAAGATGGCACCTAGGGCGTATTTACTAGCATCTGTTGTCAGAAAGAAAGGCTGAGAGTAGTCAGGATACTTAAGTATGGGTTCTGTGATTAATAGGGTTTTTATGGCCTCAAATCTGGCTTGGCATTCGTTGCTCCAGTGGAACTGGACATCTTTTTGCAAGAGTTTAGTCATCGGCTTTGTCCTCTTGGCGTAGTCGGGGATGAATTTCCTGTGATAACCGCTCAGTCCAAGGAATCCTCTTAGCTGTTTTGCGTTTTTGGGGACAGGTTAATTCTTCACTGCTGTTATCTTGTCGGGGTTGGGTTTGAAACCATCCTTTGTAATCATATGGCCTAGAAAATTCGTTTCTCTTCTTAAGAATTTCGACTTGTCCAATTGGATTTTGAGGTTGTGTTGTGTAAGTCGTTCGAAGACATCTCTTAGTTTTTTGTTGTGGTCGTCAAGAGAGGTCCCGTATATGATAATATCGTCTAAATATATCATACACTGGTGTGGAGTAAGTCCGTTCAAAGCTAGATTCATTGCCCGTTGAAAGGTTGAGAGGGCATTTTTCAGCTCAAACGGCATACGTGTGTACTCATAGAGTTTTTTGTTGGCTGAAAAGGCGGTTTTCGCGATGGAATCTTTGTGCATTTTAATTTGGTGAAAACCGGAGGTCAAGTCCAGGGCTGTGAAGTAGACAGATTTACCTAAAGAGTCGAGGATTTCTTCGATATAAGGAAGTGGGTATTTATCGTCCACAGTTTTGTCATTAAGCTTCCGGTAATCGATTACCATTCGCCATTTGACTTTTCCTGACGCATCCCGTTTCTTTGGCACGATCCATAATGGCGAGCTCCATGGGGAAAAGGACGGTCTAATTACCTTGTTTTCCAGCAGCTGTTTGATCTGTCTATCGACCTCTTCTTTATGGACTTGCGGGTATCGATAATTCTTCGCCTGTACTGGCACATCGTCTTTGGTGATGATTCTATGTTCTAGAATATTTGTGTAGCTTAATTTATCGATTCCTTCTAAGTGGAATATTTCGGGAAATTGTCGTATTATATCCCATAAAGAGTTTTCCTCTTCTTCATTTAGGTGTTCTGTTCGGAACTGGTCTTTAAGTAGCTTTAGACGCTGTTCTTTTGGAGTATTTTGGACGTGGAATAAATTTGAAAAAGGTGAAAATAAATATTCTTTATTAGGTTCGTAATTCTTAGTTTTGATTTTAACTATTTGTTCGCATCTTGGTAATAAATGAATTACTTTATTACGCTCGAAGGAAAAGGGGATTTTTGCTTTAATTGTGGGGATGCAAATATGAGTTTTGGCATAATTAATATTTGCCTGAGTGGTTTTTAGAAACTCAGCACCGAGTATTCCATCGATATTTAAGTATTGTCCGGAGACAACATTAAATTTTATTGGAATCTTTGAAACATTTGTAATAAATGAACCGTTTGTATAAAAAGGTTGGCCGTTTACGCCATGTAACTCTTGTTTATCTTGAGTATTTAAAGGGGTAAATTTTTGAAATTTCTAATAAGGTTAATTGACGCACCTGTATCTAATAGGAATTTCATAGGTTTCTCAAAAAGTTCGATTTTGATAAGGGGTAGATTGTTAGATTGAGTACTAGTTTTGTACAGGGGTACGCTAATGTGATTCAATTACTTTAATTGCTTTTTCTCTCTTCCTCTTGTAACACTGATCTTGAATGTGTCCAAGCTTTTTACAATAATTACAAACGATAGGTTTTTCTTCTTTAGATGTAGAAGGTAAAGATTCTTTTTCTTTCTGGGTATGTTTTAAAGAAGGTGTTTGAAAACGTTTACTAAGTGGGTTAGGGTATTTTTGCTTGGGTTTTCGTTCTTCCCTAGCGAACTTATTAAATGCACGCATGATTTGCCGGTATTGAAATGATTTTTCAATTGCCTTCGCATCATCATAATAGTGCTTAACTAATTTGTAATGTTTTGTTTGTAAAATATTTGAAATGGTGGGATTTACTTTAGCAAGAAATGATGCGATTGCAATTTCTTCAACAAATTCCGACACTGCCTTCCTACCTTTATCATTATCTATTGTCGGAAGTTTAGTACGCAAAATAGAATCAGTGTAGCGGGATATTTCCTGATATATTCCCGTGACACTTTTATCTTTGGGTTGAAAAGTGCAAAGTTCTAAAACAACATGGGTGGAATGTTTTTCCTCCTGGTAAGTATTTATTAGAAATTCTAATATCTCCCTACATGACAAAAGGTCCCTATTCTGAAGTAATTTTCTGGGTTCACCATGAATATAAGAAATTATTAAAGTTTCCAACATTAGCTTCTGTTGTGGGTTCGCCAAATCGAATACACTATCAACAGCTTTGACAAATTGGGTAAGAGAAATACCATTTTCTCCTCCATCGAATACAGGGATCCTATTCAAGAGGGTGTTAAAGAGGGAGTCAGAGACATGATAGCTGTCCTCCGATATATTATCCTCGTTAACATTTGCATTTAGTTGAGATAAGTTTGCGTTTTCTCTCGACATGATGAATATAATAAGAAAAATAAGAAAAGAGAAAGATAACGCGGTAAAGCAAAATATACCTCAAGTGTTACAAAATCACTTACCCCGTGAAGATTTTGCTTTTCAACATGAATATGTTTTCTTTTGACGACTCGTTAGTCCACGTTTTGAAAGCGATCGTAGGCCGAAAGAGGTTCGATGGTCCTCGTCAAACCTCGCTTTGGATGTTGCTGTTACCTTCTCGTTAACGGACGATAGTATTGACGATAGGGAATCCTGTTCGCAGCGCCAAATTTCACGACTGGATAAGAGGATCTCCGTTCCTAATGAAGTTGATCGTCAGACCAGGTGATACTCCTACTTAGTTGAACTTGCACACTCAGGTATTATCCTAGGTATACCGATGATACGGCACTAAATACCAAGGTTTATTCCGCACAAGTCAACAGGAATGAGATTCCACAATTCACAGGATCACTTAAATTCACTTGGCGAATTAATCCTGGGGATCGTGAGGAACCGAGTTTACTCCGACACGGAAAATAACAAAACGTTGACTTCAAATTAACGACTTTATTATAATGCGCTCAAAGTGTAAACTGTTTGGCCTAGGTCATGTCGGCCCTTATATAGGTTACCTAATTATGGAGTGAAAGTCTACTAACAGCCAAGACATAACAGTACTTGTTATCGCTAACATGCTTATGGCGTAGACACCGCACACGTACTTTTCGTGTTATCAACTTACAAGATGTAAATCATTCTCCGGCGACAAGTAACAAGTTCAATTCTAGAATAATCGAGGACTTTCTAATTATTACTCATCATTAGGGAATACTCAGGATTTCTTCGAGTTCCTGTCTAGAAAGTTCGAAAGGTGTATATATAGTGATCATCTTTGGACCGAAAAACAGTTAGTTGAAGAAAGCATCAGTGCGCGAATTAAAACCGATAATAGACAAAGTGATATAAATAAATTGTTATATAAATAAGTGAATTGTTGTGATATAAAAGGTAGTTCTAAGTTAATGTTTAAGTGTTATAAATAGTGTTAAATAAATAATTGTTTAAATAAATAGTTTAATTAGAAAATTCGTTACAGTATTTACTTTCATCCGCTGTCGTTTTCCTACTAAAAAAAGTAACCCCACTTAAACCTACTTTACTGGCATCCGTATGTAGTTCCGTTTTTGCTTTTGGGTTATAGATACATAAGACAGGTTCCGTACTTAACCTTTGTTTTATATTATCCATTGCTTGTTGCTGTTCATCAGTCCATCTAAAAGTTCTGTCCTTTTTCAACAGATCGGTTATAGGGTGGATTATTAGTGCAAAACCTTTAATGAATCTCCGAAAATAACTAGCTAATCCTACAAAACTACGAACCGCTCTGACGTCGGTAGGTATTGGAAAATAATAAAACTTTTTAATTTTGATTTTCCCGGGGAAATTCCTGATTCACAGATTTCAAAACCCAAATAATCAATTTTTTTCAAAAAAAACTGGCACTTGTCGATTCTCAGAGTTAGGTTATTTTTCCGCAATATTTCTAGCATTTGTCTTAAATTTCTCATACCTTCTTCTACGGTTTCGCAAGGTAGAATGATATCGTCTAAATAGGCCATTGCGGTTGTACCCTTAAATTTTGCAAAATTAAATTTATAAATCTTTGAAAAACCGCAGGCGCGTTACATAAACCAAACCCCATGCGCTTTAACTGATATACACCGTCGGGTGTTATAAAAGCTGTTTTTGGCTTTGAACATTCATCCATAGGGATCTGATAATAACCGCTTCTTAAGTCTAATGTTATAAAATACCGTTTGTCATGGAGTAAGTCTAGCTGATCGACGATCCTCGATAGGGGATAATGACCCTTCTTCGTGATACGGTTAAGAGCCCTGTAGTCCATGCACAGTCTGTAGTCTCCTGTTTTCTTGCGGACCAAAAGAAAAGGACTCGCGAATGGGGAATTCGAGTCATCAATCACGTCGGCTTTCTTCAACTCGCGCACTATCTCACGCACTTCTTCGCGCTCGAACACTGACAACCGATAAGGTTTGTAGTATCACTCTCGAGTTCGACCTTCATTTTCACTTGATCGGTAACCCCTAGCTGTCGCATATTCCTCGCCACCACGTCTTTGTATTCGTTAATAAGTTCTAAAAGGTACTTGGCGTCATCACCATCTAACTCGGTCTTAGTTTCGTCCATTGTCATTTCTTCGACATTTACTTCGCGTTCACGAGATAAGTTGCCGTCGTTCGTTTCTTCGCACAATTCACCACGCGTAACGACATTACCTTCCGTTATTTTCATTTCCGTTTCCGATAAATTCATAACTTAAGTTGCCTTCATGACCCGTGGATACGATACATCTCGGTATCGCATGCCCATCTTTTCGTACTCCTCCTTCTATACATAAATCGTGGTTTGTAATTTCTTATTGCACATTTATGCGATCAACGAATTCTTTGCATTCTTTTGCAATTGGTTCACCAGAATTTTGAATTATAAGTTCGTCAGCTTTACCGATTATTACTATATGCTTTTGTCCCGTAAACGGATGTCCCACAAGTAATTCGACTTCTTGAGATTCATCGGACACAACATGAATTTTGACTCACCATCTATGCTAAGGGAAGCAGTAAACAATCCCAAAGGTTTCACGATTCCTTTTCCAAAGCCAATTAATGCTTGTGGCTCACACTCGTAAAACGAAAATCCCAGTTTATCTGATGTGCATTTACGCATTGTCACGCAACTACTGCCAAGATCGATGTAACATTTCATCAATTTTTTGTTGACATAGGCATCTTTGAAATATTTGGAAAGTGTACTTACAGTTCCCTCAATAATTTTTAAAACTTGCCCTTTTTGTCTTGAACTGCTACTAGTTACTTCACCTTGTTGGTTTCTATTCGAATTCTTCGAAGGGCATTCCCTTGCGTAGTGACCTTCTTGCGCACACTTAAAACATTTAACTATCCGTTTCTTGTTGTTTACAGCATCGTATGATCTTGTTCTTTCATTGTTTCTCCCTTGATTAACCATCGCAGTAGGTTTTGATCCGCTTTTCAAGTCTTGTATTAGCTGACTCGTATTGTAGTATCTATTTAAAGGACCAAGATAGTCTCGAAATCTGGCGTTACTCAGACCATCTACAATCCATTCTATGGTTTCTGCTGTAGTCATTTCACATTTATGCAAAGTGCCAACTTTTCGAAAAAAAACTCTGTTAAATCCTGACCATTTCGCCATCGATAATTCTGAGCCGCTAGTATTCCGGCTATAAAGCTCTCGTTCCAGTACCAAAAGTTTCTTTTAATATTTGCGTCCAGTCTGCCCACTTTCTGCTGGAATCTGCTTTTAAGCTAAGGCTCCATGTTTTGGCAACACCGGTTAGTTTTGATAAACCATAATGTTTAATTGTTATCTCGTCCCGCTTCTCCAAACTCTTCGATTTTTAAAATCCATTCTTCGATCGTTATGCTACTCTTTACGGGGTCGAATTCTCGCAACATTTGGTCGACGTTGGGGAAATATCTGGGGCCTGCTCGTCTCGATTCGTCAATCATGCTCGTCGCAGCTGGTGCATGTTCACTTGTATTTTCGACCGACATTTCAATTGAGTCACATTACCGTGTTGCAGTCTAACCGTATAATCACAACAGTCCATAGACCGACACTAAAGTCTGTCTTCAATACCAAAAAAATTCAAAAACACGCATTATACATACACCCGGACTTTTACGTTAAATCCTGCTCCTGAAAACTGTTGCAATTTTTTCAGGAAATAATAAGCCGCTATTTTTAATTAAGAACGTCTTTATTATCGGATGGTTGTGTGTGGAATACTTTTACAATCGTAATCTTAATAATGGTTCGAGGCAAAAATGTCCCACGAGGCCGTCCCGCTCCCCGAGCCCGGCCAGTCAACAGATAACTCGCCGTTCTCAGAAGGTTGCAAAAATAAACAGTCCTAGTATCGTCATTCGCGAAAACCGATAAATCGGCTGTCGATAATATAGGATTACAACAATCGCGATCATAACAACAGAAATTAGTAGTAAAGCTAGCGGGATACAGTGACACTTCGATGGCATGTCCATCCTCAGTCCCTTACCATGACCTCTAATGGCATTTTAGAGGTCATTCTTCCGCAGGAAGGTAGAAACGTTGTCCTCTGAAGAGTGAAACTGTGTTTCGTTTGACCTCTAAGACTTCTTAGACGTCATTCTTCGTCTGCCTGGAGGCGGAGCCTATTTTGTCATGTCTTTCAAGGTCATTCCTTGTCAGGTGTAACCCACCTGAGCTTGATGTGAAGGCCTTTGTGACGTCACTTATGCATTGTATGAACTGTTAACCGTTATAGTTTTTTGTGGATAAGAAAAACTTGGGTTTTCAGTTAGTTGACCTTTGTAATTTTTAAGAAAAGGAGTGGAGCTGACGTCATCTATACATGTTGCATCTTGTTGTGAACTGTTGACCTTTGCAATTTTTATATAGATAAGAAAATATAGGGTGATCAGTTACTGAAATTATTTACTGTAGTGTACGTTTCAATAAAACAAAATTAATTTTTAACCTGTTTATTATTATTAGTACTTTTTATTTCATTATTTCATTTACACTAATCACTATATTTATGTCTAAATTGTTGCTTAATATATTACTTAATTTATCGCTCAGTTTTTTATGATAATTAATCCCGAACCATGTATCTCCTTTATCTCTAAAATGTTTAAGTAAAACTGATTATACACCTCATATAAACTTATTAATGATTCAGTGTGATAATTTAAATAATGATGATTCAAATAGTTTTTCAGATTCTGATGCCGATATTAATAAAAAAAAATGTTAAATTTCATTTTGTACTAATTAACGACCTTTCACGATTAATTCACAAACAATTGACAAACTGTATAAATAAAAAATGGATATGTAACCGTTGCCTAAATAACTTTCCTTCAAAGGAAACTTTGGAAAAGCATATGATTGATTGTAAAACTTTAAACAAGACCAAGATCACTGTACCAGAAGATAACGAGAAATATTTAAAATTTAAGAATTTCAGAAATAAGGAATTTGTACCATTTGTAATTTATTCCGATTTAGAAAGCATATTATTGAAATATAATGACTCAAATTGTACAAGTAAAATGCTAAAGTATCAAAAACATGAACCTTTCAGTATCGCGTATTATTAAAAATGTTATTACAACGATTCACTATAAAAATTTTAAAAATTATATACTAGAAGAAACTGTGTAAGTTGGTTTGTTAAAGAACTAGAAAAAATGGCATTTAATTTCAAAACTATTTTCTCAAACGTTTTTCCCCAAATAAAAAAAAATTACTAGTCAAGAAGAATATGAGTTTCTTACTGCAAGAAACTGTCATATTTGTTCTAAACCTTTTAGTAATGAAGACATTAAGGTTAGGGATCACTGTCACTTATCTGGTAATTTTCGAGGTTCAGCACACTTAAAATGTAATTTAAATTAAAAAAAATAATCATACGGTTCCTGTAATTTTTATAACCTATCTGGATACGATAGTCATTTTATAATTAAGGCTTTAAGTACTGAATTAAAAGGTAACGTTTCTTTACTACCAGTAAACAAAGAAAAGTATATTTCATTTTCAAAATGTATTGAAGATACAAATGTAAAATTTTTGATTTTTAGACTCGTTTCGCTTTATGGCTAGTAGTTAGCCCCTTAGTCTAGGTATTAAAATTGAAAAAATTCATATGATACTGAAATTTAAAAAAATCTCCATAGTTAAAAAAATTTGTTGATCTAAATACTGAATTACGAAAAGCTTGTAAAAATGAATTTGAAAAAAAATTTACAAACTCATGAATAATTCAGTTTTTGGTAAAACAATGGAGAATGTACGAAGGTATAAAGATGTTAAATTAGTAACAAAAGGGGGCAGGGAGATACGGTGCCCAAAATTTTCCCCAGTTGTACCCCTATTTAATGAAGACATGATAATAATCGAGATGAAAAGATTAAATATTAAATTTGATAAACCAATTTACGTAGGATTTTCTATACTTGATATGTGGCGGATAACGCCACATTCTTCAGCTTCCAACCAAAAGCAATAATTGTATATTTCTATGGGTAGCTTTTTGTATATATATTTTAAATATGAATTCTTTTGTATTATATTTCTGTGTTCAGTTCAATTTATGTAAATATTCTTCAAATTTCTCTTCTTGATAACAATGCAGATGCTCTATAAACATTCCTTTCTTTTGTAAATATTTCTATTGTATCCGGTCTATCTATTCAAATAACTTTATTACTGTACTTTCTTATAATCCCTCTAACAGTTCATTCTTCGTATACTAACAGCATGACGTCTGTACTTTTTTATTCCTTCTTAATTGCAATTTTACGATGGGTTTCTTCGGTGGTTTGGTACTACAATCTATTTCTTAGTATTTCTTATCTCTGAAAATTTCCAGCCCAGTTACCACCCTATTGGTACCCTACTTTCATCTATCAACTATTAGCTCCTCCCTTATAAGTTTCTTAAATCATTCTTATCAAAACTTCTTCAGTTCGTCTCCAGCTTTGCTACCTTCGAGCCTTATCCTATTGCACTTCATCGTTTCATTGTTTTCATTCTCGTTTGTTGTCTCATTGTTAAGTTGTTAATATATTGTTGTTGCTGTTTGTTATCTAGTGTTTTATTTAGTGTTTAATTAGCAGCCAAGTCATTAAGGCTAAAACCCAAACAACTAAAATTGGTCTCATCACGTAAAGACCAAAGTGGTGACCCCGACGTTTGTTAAAAAAGTGCGTTTTGGTTATAAATCGTGAAAAACAGTTATTCTGCGAAAAGTGACCAAAGTTCGACAGTGAAAAGAAATTCGTGGGAGTACAAAAAACTGTCCAAGTTAAGTACCTACCTAGCGTATTTTGTTTTTTCTTCCCGTGTGCGTTAGTTTTTTTTTTTTCGTGATAATGGCTCAACCCACAGCTCAAGAAGCTCGTATTATAAGTGCGCTACAAGCGGCACTTGGTCAACGGAACTCCCGAATGACTTTACCAACCTTCAATTATAGTGATCCAGAGTTGTGGTTTTCGCAAGTAGAGCTAGGTTTCGCGAGTGCCGGCATTACTTCAAACATTAAAAAATTCGAGATAGTTGCTCAAAGCCTCGAATCGCGAGTGGCATCGGAAGTTCGCGACCTGGTGGTAGCAGCTCCAGACGACAATTCCTACGCTCAACTAAAAGCGGAAGTAATAAAACGACTCAGTGCTTCGCAAGAAGAGAAAACTCGCAGGTTTTTGGAGAACGAGGAATTAGGTGATCGCAAGCCATCCCAATTTTTGCGACACCTAAAAAGCCTCGCAGGATCGGCCGTACCCGACAACATTATTCGGGCCATATGGTTCAATCGGCTACCTACTAACATCCAACCGATTCTTGCGGCGCAGAATAACAGCTCCTTGGAGAACGTGGCTGACCTAGCAGATAAGGTCATGAACCTATCTGCGGGGAAGCCAACAATCGCCGCAGCAACAGCAACTACCGCAGTGAGTACGCCCTCTCCTATAGTTGACCTGCTCGCAGGACAACTGCAGGAAATCCGCATGGAAATGAGCAACGCCTTGCAGCAGGAAATCGCAAAATTTCGCGCGGAAATTTCGGAGTTGCGGGCTAATCAGTGTCGTGTGCCGGAATCGCGGGGAAGATCACATTCGCGCGGTCGTTCTAACTATCGCGGCCGATCGAATTCTCGCGGCCGATACGCGGGTGAAGGCGTATGCTGGTACCACGAACGATTCGGGGAAAAAGCTCAAAAATGTACGCGACCGTGCAATTTCGCGAGTTCGGGAAACTCCACGGCCAGTCGTTGATGGCGGCAGACGACTCCAGGCATCCAACATCCCGCCGTATCCTAGTCCAGGACCGCAACACAAAAATCCTGTTTTTGGTCGACACCGGCGCCGATTTGTGCGTTTTTCCGCGATCCCACGTCGAGCAGCCATGCGAAAAGAGCTCGTACGAACTGTCCGCAGCTAACGGGACGCCCATTCGTACGTACGGCACAACAACTAGGACCCTCAACCTAGGACTCCGGAGAGACTTCACGTGGAGGTTCGTCGTGGCAGACGTAAGCAGGCCAATACTAGGAATCGATTTTTTAGCGCATTTTAACCTATTGGTGGACGCTAAAAATCGAAGACTGATCGACGCCAAAACAAAAATCTCGACGGTGGGCCAAATAGCCAATTTCAACATCCCGACGGTCAAAATCATCAACGGATCGTCACCATACCTAGACCTGTTAGCCAAATTTCCGGATGTGGTGCGTCCCGACGGTACCGGAACCGTAAAACATCATACGGAACATCATATTAAAACAACACCTGGACCGCCCGTGGCGCACAAGCCCCGAAGGTTAGCCCCTGACCGCCTGAAGGCTGCAAAACGGGAGTTCGACGCCATGTTGAAGTTAGGTACCATCAGACCATCCCAGAGCTGTTGGTCGTCTCCATTACATATGGTCCCCAAGGAAGGCGACGAGTGGCGTCCCTGCGGCGATTATCGAGGCCTCAACGCGCGGACAGTACCAGATCGATACCCAGTTCGCCACATACACGATTTCGCGCAAACATTGGCGGGAAACACCGTGTTTTCGACAATCGATCTGGTGAAGGCGTACCACCAGATCCCGGTAGCCGCAGAGGACATCTGCAAGACCGCCATTACAACTCCCTTCGGTCTCTTCGAATTTCCCTTTATGTCGTTCGGTCTACGAAACGCGGCGCAGACATTCCAGCGCTTCATTGACGAAGTCCTGCGTGGCCTGGATTTCTGCTACGCGTATATCGACGACATACTGGTAGCATCGTCCACACCGGAGGAACATTTGGTCCACTTGGAAGTCCTGTTTCGCCGCCTTCAGGAATATGGCGTCGTCATTAACCCCGCCAAATGTAAATTCGGAGAAACCGCGGTGAAATTCCTGGGATACCTAGTTGACTGCAAAGGTACAGCACCACTGCCAGAACGAGTCGACGCAATAACATCCATGGCGCGACCAACCACAGTCAAGGAGCTCCGTCAATTCCTGGGAATGGTTAACTTCTACAGGAGATTCATACCCAAGGCCGCAAGTCTCCAGGCGCCCCTAAATGAACTCCTGAAGGGCGACGTCAAGGGAAAAGCACCGTTGGAATGGACACCGGCAGCGATCGCAGCATTCGACAACACCAAGACCGGTTTGGCAACCGCGACGCTTCTTGCACATCCCGTAGCCGATGCACAGCTGGCGATTTTCTGCGACGCATCAAATTCGGCAATCGGAGCGGTGCTCCAACAAGTCAGAGACGGACATTGGCAGCCGTTATCCTTCTTTTCTAGGAAGCTTAAATCAGCTGAGACGAAGTACGCCGCGTACGACAGGGAACTCCTGGCCATTTACGACGCCGTAAAATACTTCCGCCACATGGTAGAAGCCAGGACGTTCGCAATCTATACAGACCATAAGCCGATCCAGTACGCATTCGAAAAGAAGGATAGTGTATGCACCCCGAGACAATTCCGCTACCTTGACTTCATTGGCCAATTCTCGACGGACATCCGCCACCTTCCCGGAGATGACAACGTCGTCGCCGACGCCCTCTCCAGAATCGAAGAAGTCACTTTAGCAATCGATATGGAGGAACTAGCCGCAGCACAACGAGCAGACACAGAACTAGCTTCGTTAGAGAAGGACAAGAGCTCTAACCTGCTATTAAAACTAATAAAAATTCCAGGTTCAAATATTTCACTGGTCTGCGACGTGTCGACCTCCATAGCGCGCCCGTTCATTCCCCGCAAGTTTCGTCGAACAGTGTTCGATAAAATTCATGGTTTGTCGCATCCAGGGGCCAATGCATCAATCAAACTAGTATCCGCCCGATACATTTGGCCATCCATCAAGAGAGATTGTCGGGAGATGGCGAAAAATTGCCTTGAATGTCAGAAGTCTAAGGTAACTCGCCACGTCTCAACAACACCAGGAACCTTCACCCTGCCTACAAGTCGCTTCGAACACGTTCACATGGATATCGTAGTTATGCCTTACTGCGAAGGCTACCGTTATCTACTGACGTGTGTCGATCGATTCTCCCGATGGCCAGAGGCAATCCCGATGGAAGACCAAGAGGCCGCCACAGTCGCTCGCAACTTCTATTCGCCACTGGATAGCTCGCTTCGGGACTCCGCTGCGCGTTACGACGGACCAAGGCAGGCAATTCGAGTCGCACCTGTTCAGGGAATTAAACGCTTTGACAGGTACGATTCATTTAAGGACAACAGCCTACCACCCGGAAGCTAACGGCATGGTCGAAAGGCTCCATCGACAGCTAAAGGCCGCAATCAAGTGCCACCAGTCCACAAGATGGATTGAAACCCTCCCGACGGTACTGCTAGGAATACGTTCGGCCTGGAAGGACGATCTGCAGTCCACCGCAGCAGAGATGGTCTATGGCGAACCGATACGACTTCCGGGCGAGTTCTTAGGAAAGGCGACTCCAGAACCTACCACAACGGCTGAGTTCGTCCAAAAACTGCGAGGTCATGTACAGCAGCTGCGTCCCGTGCATGGAACGAGGCATGGTGAGAAGACACCGTTCGTATTCAAGGACCTCGCAACTGCAGCGCAGGTGTTTGTCCGCCACGATGGGCCAAAAGGACCGCTGCAACAGCCGTACGATGGTCCATTTAGAGTGGTCTCACGAGCGGAGAAGACCTTCGTGATAAATGTTCGCGGACAAGACGTCAAGGTTTCTATAAACCGTTTGAAGCCTGCATACGTCGTCGCCGACCTAGACGGCGCCAACAACGAAACAACTGTCTTTGTCCAGCAAACTCCAGCCATTCCAGATGCCCCAACTATACCGGAAGTACCACTCGTTCCGGAACTACCGATTCCGCAGCCGCAAGCTCCCTCACCGCCACCACGAATAACGCGATCAGGACGACGCGTCCGCTTTCCGGATCGGTTGCAAGTTGGGTTATCGTGACTCCATCACTGGAAGGGGGGGGGACTGTGGCGGATAACGCCACATTCTTCAGCTTCCAACCAAAAGCAATAATTGTATATTTCTATGGGTAGCTTTTTGTATATATATTTTAAATATGAATTCTTTTGTATTATATTTCTGTGTTCAGTTCAATTTATGTAAATATTCTTCAAATTTCTCTTCTTGATAACAATGCAGATGCTCT
>CM055661.1:9978217-10005689 GCA_029378335.1 Agrilus mali
TTATTTTGGTATTTGTTTTTTTTCATGTTCCAATTTCCGTACACCAACCAAAACAATTGTAGGGTATTTACTTTCACTGCAACAAGGCGAATCAAAATCAAAAAGGCGCTTTTTGAGTTATAAGAAAAAAATAAAATACGAAAACTGACTGACCCGGTCACTCAACTAAGAAGTTGTTCTTTATTTCAAGCTCAAAACTTTTTAGAATATACCTATTAGTAAACTTTTTGAGTTCAAAAGTATAAGATTTTTATATTTTTAAGCTATAAGGATTGAAAACACCAATTTTTTAAACCTATGGAAAGTTTTCATTTCTTCAGTACGATGTTGTTCAAAATCCTATTTTTCCTACTTACTTAAGTCATTGAACAACTATTTTAAATATTATTATTTATTATAAAATAATAATAGATATTTCGGTAAAAACGTCCTTGTTTTCGTACAGTTCTTGAAAAACCTCTGGTGTTGTTTTGGCTTGAAAATTTTCATCGGAATAAATTAAGTTTAGTTTGTTTCGGAGCCGTTGTATTAAATGTTCAATGGGAAAACATGATTTATATTTTCCAAATTTTCTTCATCAACGGGGCAAACAAATTTAATTTTTTCATAGTCCTGAAACCTGACATTCATTTCCATTATAATATCCTTCTCACATGTAATTTTGTTAGTTCGGTACTTCTAATAGTGGACAAATTACATCGTAAGTACAAGAAAATAGGGCAACAATCAAATTCCAAAATCCTTTAAATATCTAAGAGGAATTAAAAATAGCTGTCGGTATGCATTCATGTTATTAGACTTCTGATTACAGATCGTACATATTTTTATATTAGCACTTTTTTAGCAATCTACAAAACTAGGAAAGTGGGGGAATCACAATTTTAAACGCTAATAAGATGACTCCCTTTTTAGGCCTCTTGGCTCCAAAACGTCAAGTTCAGTAAGGCAACATGTAAAAATTAGTGGTAATAAAGTTTAAAATTAATATTCGTTAAAGTAAAGTTTTTTAATTAATTATTAAAGTTTTTTCTTTACGATACTTATGCAAGGATATTAATAAATTATTTTAGAAATAGATTATTTGCTCGGCACTTGACGAAACATATTTACTAAATTAGTTGAAAGAAACACTTGGTATACGTTTCATAAAATTTATTTTTAAAACCTTGACAATTGTTTCGACTATGACGTCGTTTTCAAAAGGATGAGTATAATTACAGTATATCATATCAGTAGTTAATTTAATAAATTATTTAAAAAAACGAAACAATTTTTCGATAATACTTATTTGATACAACTAAAGTATCATTCGAAATGAAAATTAAAAAAAAAATTCAGAAAACATTTTTTTCAATAACCGATTGATTAAAATATTTGCTTTTAATTATAATATAGGTATTCTACCTACATAATTTATTTATTTTTACAACCATAAATTACGCCGCCAATCACATTTTTCTATGTAGTTTTTCTTTAGATTACTAACAAAAACAACAAAAGAAACATGCAGCCTTATTATCCTTTTTAGAAAATACTCGGATATTTAATGTGAATTTCTTTACGTAACAATAATGTAAATAATTCTTTGTACCTACTTGTGGAACATTTGACTTCTGCTTTTTTTTTGCTTTACACTGCGATGTTTAGTCATAAGCACAACATAAATCATTCTGTTTTTTCAAAAAACAAAAAGACAAATAAAATATACAACTCTTCTCACACAATTTCAAATTTCTTTTACTGATTGTAACACAAGGTTTTGCTCCAAAACATGGAGTCCATCTCAATTTTGGCATTTAAACATGTACAAGTTATGAGTACCCTCCATTTCCCTAGTCTAATTGTAAGCTACAAAATCACAAGTCTTCAATGTTTTGTGCACTTACTTTAATTGCATTATTATTAAACCGATGAAGAGTAGATCATAAATATTTTAATTTTCTACTTGTATTTACCTATATGTGTATATAATCAATTTAATTGTTAAAAAAATTAACGTAGAAAGTTTTTTATTTTATCCCTTTCGTAAATTTTAGCTGCGCTACTGTATACATTTAATATTGAACACTAATCTCACGTTGGCGCGTTTGTATTTCACCCATAGATGAATATTAATTCATGTCAGTTTATGTTCTAACCGAAGTAAGCCGAAATTAGTCGAACAGAAAGACAGGACAGAAACAGAAAGTAGCTAAACATTTAAACAAGTGTGCTCTATGAACAGTGAAATTATTTGTAATAAGTGTCTTATTTTAGTTTATTTAAGTAATTGTGCAGAACTTGTTGCCAGTTTACACCAAAATATTTTATTTTCGTTGGTTTCGTTTTCTCATAAAAAAACCAAAGTAGAAGCTCTTGTAAGTACTATCAACAACAGTTTAAAGGTTAATAAATTAATTAAGTAGGTATTCTTAACGTAATGTAAATACCCCTATTGCATAAATCTATTAATTATTATTGCATTTCTATAATTTGCTGCTTCATCTGTTTATTTATTAGTTGTTTGTATTTTATTTCAATTATTTTTAACCTAACTTCACCGAATTAAATGGATGGATGTGGCTATGTAAACACAAAGCGATATTTAGCTTATTTTTAAGAGCTATTTCTAATAATTTCCTTTCGTTTGTTATGTTTGTGTAAAATGTACATATAGATATTATTATTTTTTCCATTACCTATTGCATTTTCCGATATAAGTACATGAGTATATTTGTTTTTCTATCGGTACGAATTATTAATGCAAGGTAATCATTAATCAATAATCATACAATTAATTAAGTTACGTTAATTACATCTGATCTGTTATAATAATATCAGTTTAAATATTTATATATTGCAATAAAATTATAAAGTGAACAGTAATAATAATAGACACATGATTGAGATAGATATCTATATTTGTATCTTTTTTTGTTTTTTGATAAAATTATCTAATCAGTATTTTGTTCTTGGTGGATAAATGTAGGTTACTTACGGTTGAAGTAATTTTTCTGCTTTAGTTATGTACCTATGTATACTTGAAACACCGGGTTTGCACGTATAGGTATTATAATAGTGTTATATTTAGAGGGTTGGACTATGTATTTTGTTTATTATCACTAACAATAACACATATTTGAACAACACAAAAACTGTTCCACTATAATATCTCTTATAATTAATTGTCTTTTTACTCAATTTGTGCGTATGCGTGACTTAAAAAGTGCGGCTTGACATCCAGGCCGACCAAGCGCGAAAATTCCCCTCGGTCCGGGGGACCAAGCGTAGGCGGACAGGCAGCGGCTCTTGCGCATGCGCAACTTCAATGTTAATCATTCGTCGTCGGTAGGCGTCGCTGACGCTAACACGGCCAGACTGACAGTTGTTCCGCTCTCGGGACAGTCTCCTGCCTCCTTCTCTGTGTCAACTATTATGAAAACAAAACAATCACAATTAATCAACTCTTAGTTAAACAATCATGAGTATGGGACTATGCTGAGCCCATCTTGATTAAACAAATGGCGAGCATGGGACTATGCTGAGCCCATCTCTTGATTAAACAAATGACGAGCAAGGGACTATACTGAGCCCATCTCTTGATTAAACAAATGACGAGCATGGGACTATGCTGAGCCCATCTCTTGATTAAACAAATGACGAGCATGGGACTATGCTGAGCCCATCTCTGTCAAATAATCATTAAAGTATTATTAAGCAGTGTTTTTATAATTTTTAACTTAACAGCAATTACACACCTGATTCATCGTCGTTTTCTAAGTAGTTCAAAAAGTCATTCAAATCAGTGGCTAAAGACCAATCTGTCGGCCACTTGCGTAATTGTTCCTTCGCTGCTTTGACTATTCTGTGCTTACCCAGTCCTACACGTCGAAGTTCATACCGTCCCTCTGGTGTGATGCTTATTACCTTGTAGGGACCCATAAATTCAAAATTAATTTTGCTTGCATGCATTTACTTGACCGGTGAAGCAACACAAAATCGCCAACTGCATAGTTTTCATTGTCACGTCTTTTACTATTTATGTAGTGTCTTTGGTTGAACGAAGGCGATCTTTTACGCGTTCTCTGTCTAATTCTAAATTGCGAAGAGGCGTAAGATCTTGAGAGAGGTCGTTTAGCGTCGCTTGGATCAAAGGGGTTGCATGTATATTTCAATGAGTGCTTGCATTGGTGTCATATTTATTGTCTTTTGCAAAGTAGTATTAAGAACCAACTGGATTTTCCAATTGTTCTCGGCCTTTCCTTCCTGACACTCGTTTCAATACGTATAAGATTCATTATTGTGCGCATGTAGCGCTCGACTTGGCCGTTGGCCCTGTGTACGTCAGGGGTTATAAAATGATATTTGATACTTAAATCATCCAAGAATGAGCAGATCGACAAATTATGAAAATTGGTTCCGCTATCCATAACAAACATTTTAAGCGTACCAAAACTAGAAATAAAGGTTTCTAAGGCTTTCTGAGTTTCCTCGGCTTTGACGGTTTTAATGGCATTAAATTGCAATATTTAGTAAAGGCGTCCACAAGGACCAGGACGTATCTGTATTTTTCTTTTGATATGGGCAGCGGACCAAGACAGTCTACGTGTATGGCATGAATTGGCATTTTTGGTTTTTCGTAAGACTTAATCGAACCTTGCAACGGTCCCGAACGGGTTTTCTTTACCGCGCAAACAAGACAATGTTTAATGTAGTTTTTTACAAAATTTCTGAGACGAGGGAACCAAAAATGAGTACGTATGGATTCGATTGTTTTGTCAGTTCCTATTGTAGACACGATTCCTGGATAGGTTTCAGGTCGAGCGAACTATCGTTGCGTCTCGGCGGCGACAAGTTCCAGACATAACATAAACTGTTTATATTAAAAAAATATGTGGTGCCTGCTTGAAGCAAGGACAGTGTGGTATATACCGTTGACTTGTCAAGACTTTTTTTGTATTTAATCATTTTCCGTTTTTATTAAGTCATTATATTTTTTATTGTTATTTCAAATCAGTTATTTTTTATACATCTTTATCAATTGCAGCGGTGGGATTGTTTCCCCGGGCAAGTTACCGCTAAATACACGGCAAAATCTGTTAACATAGACTGAACAAAACATTTATCGCTTGTCCAGTGGTAGTGTCGCTTAAAAAAAAATACTGTTTTGTGCACTGTGAGTGAAAAGTGAAAATTTTACGCATAAAATGAGTTCGGGACGAAACAGAACGTCGGATGATTCCGAAGACGATGCACGTAGTGAATATGAACCACCAGCGAGACGGTGCAGACGTTATGCAAACGAAAGGAGTTTTACACCACCTCCGCCGTCGAATTCGTCCCGTCCAACGGTGAGCAACGAACATCGACCTAGTGTTTCGACGAGTCCAGCTATTTCGTCAGGGTTAACAGAAACACGAGTCGAGCACTTGGAGAAATTAGTGGATACACTAATGAATAAACTGACATACTGCACGCCAGAAAAGCCGCGTGCTGCAACAATGTCCTATTTTAAGCCCGAATGTTTACCGGAATTTACTCCAGGTAACCCTGCTTTAAGTAGCGCTAAATGGATTCATAAAATTGAACAATTAGCAGTACTTCAAGATTGGGATGATTCCATGAAAGTTTTTATAATGCAAACTCGATTAGCGGGAGTAGCTCGAAAGTGGTATGATAATTTAACATCATACGAGTATACTTGGACTGAGTGGAAACGTTTGTTAATAAATACTTTCCCAGAATACCAGATTATGCATCCACTTTACGAAAAATGTTAAATTATTGTAAGAATTCTGGTGAATCATGGGAACAATATTTTTTTAAGAAAATGGATTTAATCCATGGGTGTCGCATTACGGGTCGAGATGCAGTCTCGTGCGTTATAGATGGGATAAATGACCCAAATATTCAGACTGGTGCAAGGGCAGGCAGATATCAAACACCTGCAGCCCTCTATGCGGAATATTTATCAACGTTACAAACATATACCAACCAACCGATGAGAGAAAAGACACCATTAAAAATGACACAGGTGACATCAAATAAATTTCACAAACCATATAACAAACGAATGCCTGAAAAAAAAAATAACAGTAAATGTTTTAATTGCAAAGAAACTGGACATAATTGGAACAAATGCTCCAAACAATTATTGCGATGTGATCAATGCAAACGAGTTGGTCACGTTGCAAAAGACTGTCGTGCGAATAAACAAGCAGCACATTTAGCACATACAGATAATCAAAATCACAATGAAAAATATTTCTTTGACTGTCAAATCAATGGTCAGGCAACACGAGCATTTGTTGATGCAGGATGTGCACCACTAACAATACGGGAAGATGTTGCCAGAACATTGGGACTAGTATGGAAACCCTGTGAAATAACAATTAGTGGATATGCAGGTGGATCAATAAATGCACTGGCAGAAACAATTTTTGATTTAAAGGTCGACGAAGTAAAACAAAGAGTAAAAGCCTTGATAGTTCCTGAAAGTATACAAAAGATTCCGGTAATGGTAGGGCAAGAATTCCTAAATAAAGAGGGAACTGTATTTATTGTAAATGGCGAAGATGTTAGAATATTCAAAAAAGGGAAGCGGAAGGCTAAATATGGATAACTTCCCAAAACGAAAAATCACCCTTTGGGCAAAAGAGGCAACAGTGATTGCACCAGGTACTGTAGCGTTTGTTGCAGTCAAGTCAAATGGTACTTGCTGTAAGGAATGTTACGTAGACGGTAGATTCAGAGGCATGGAAAATTACATAAAAGAGTGCGTCACTGACGGAAATGGTTTCGTTAGTATTGCCAATGTGTCCAGGAATAATTTGATAATTTCTAAGGATCAAGTGATCACTAGAGCCGAGCCATGCATTGCAGACAACCGAGATGAGGTGAGTATCAATTTTGTTGAAGCTAAGGTTGAAAAATTGTTTAATCTATCTGATATAGAAAAATTATGTAATCCGTCCCTTTCTTTAGAGCATCGTTTAAAATTATTTAATCTCTTAAATAATTATGTTGATTGTTTTGCTGATAATACATCAGAGTTAGGAAAAACTAACATAACGGAAATGACAATAAACTTGACAGATGATAAACCTGTTGTTTACCGACCATATAGATTAGCATGCGCAGAGAGAGAGGTTGTAAGAAAAATAGTTGACGATTTATTACAAAATGATATAATTAGAGAATCCACATCAAATTACGCGAGTCCAATTTTACTGGTTCGTAAAAAGACAGGCGAACAACGTTTAGTAGTGGATTATAGGGCTCTCAATGCAAAAACAATTAAAGATAGATACCCGTTACCCTGCGTAGAAGATTTTCTTGATCGCTTAGAAGATACAAAATATTTTACAAGTTTGGATTTAGCAAGTGGTTATCATCAAATAGCTATGTCAGCAGAGTCAATTCACAAAACTGCTTTTGTAACACCTGATGGACACTACGAGTATCTACGTATGCCTTTTGGATTAGCAAATGCCCCTGCTGTTTTTCAACGGACAATTAATAAGGTTTTAGGAAATACCAGATTCGATATTGCATTTCCATACATTGACGACATATTATTACCTTCTAAGGATTTCGAAACTGGATTACGTAATTTAGAAAAAGTACTTCAGTTACATCGTTCAGCAAAACTCACTCTAAGATTTTCCAAGTGTCGATTTTTTTTTAATGAACTAGAATATTTAGGTCACGAAATTAGTGACAGTGGCATTCGACCTGGAAAAGCAAAGATAAAGGCTGTACAAGATTTCCCAACTCCCAAGAGTGTACACAACATTCGTCAATTCTTAGGCCTAGCTAGTTATTTCCGCAAGTATGTGAAAAATTTTGCGTTAATGGCAAGACCCCTAACATTGTTGACAAAAAAGAATGAAACTTTTCGATGGGGAGAAGATCAACAAAAGGCTTTCGAAATCTTAAAGGAAAAATTAATTTCAAGACCAGTATTGGCAATTTATAATCATAACTATGAAACTGAGGTGCATACAGATGCATCGAAACTAGGAATTGCTCGTATCCTATTACAAAAGCAACCAACAGGGCAGTCAAAGCCAGTAATATATTTCAGTCGTCAGACTACTAATGAAGAAGAAAAGTACCATTCATATGAATTGGAGACCCTAGCCGTTGTAGAATCTTTGAAAAGATTAAAATTATACTTAATGGGTATTCCATTCAAGGTTGTAACTGACTGCAATGCCGTCCGAACCACATTAAATAAACGAGACTTATTACCCAGAATTGGACGCTGGTGGCTGGCTATTCAAGATTATAATTTCACTGTGGAATATCGTCCAGGGACAAAAATGAACCATGTTGATGCACTTAGTAGAAATCCAGTAAATCAAAATAGACCTACCGAAGTAGAGATATTAATGGTGAACATGAACCAAGATGATTGGCTTTTAAGCGCACAATTGAAAGATGAGAAATGTCGAAAAATTGTAGATGTGCTCCGAAAAGAAGAAAAGGACATTACTAAAGAGGAACAACAACTGAAAAAAGACTACCGATTGAAAAACAATCGTTTATACAGAATTACAGAACAGGGAGACAGATGGATAGTACCTAAACAAGCCAGACATCAAGTTGTGTTCTACTACCATGATTTGGTTGGGCATTTTTCAGTAGACAAAACTTTAGCCTCGGTTCAGCAATTGTTTTGGTTTCCATCTATGCGTAAGTATATTAAGAAATATATTGACTGTTGTTTGAGCTGTCAATTCAACAAACAACCAGGAGGGAAACAACAAGGCTTTCTACATCCTATTGATAAGATACCAGAACCAATGAACACATTGCACATAGATCATTTGGGACCATTCGTGCAATAAAAAAAAAAATAGTTATTTATGTGTTGTAGTGGATGCTTTCACAAAATATGTATTCATGAAGGCAGTGAAGGACACTTCAACCAAACATGTTATCACATTTCTAAAAGAAATTTTCGAAAACTTTGGCGTTCCTAGGAGAATAATCAGTGACAGAGGAAGTTGTTTCACTAGTAAACAGTTTTTAAACTTTGGTAAACAATATAATATTAAATTAATTCTAAATGCAACAGCGACTCCAAGGCAAACGGTCAAGTAGAACGGTTTAATCGAACAATTTTAGCAGCTTTAAGTTCATCGTTGAATGAGGAAGAGAAGTGGGATGAACTGATAAGTCAAGTTAGATGGGGCTTGAATAATACGGTAAATGCAACAACTGGAAAATCTCCATATGATATGATGTTTGGTTTTACTCCTAGAGGATTAGGAGATAGTCTGGTTACAAATGAACTAGACATAGTGACCTTACATGACAAATCAGAAGTAAGAGAAGATGCCCAACACAAAATTGTAGAGCAGCAAGAAAAGTTAAAAAGAAACTTTGATACAAAGCGCTGCCAGGCAATTAATTATGAAGTTGGTCAACAAGTCCTGATAAAAACAAAGAAAACTAGTAACGAAGGTAGAAGTAGAAAACTCCTACCGAAATACGATGGTCCGTATGTGGTGACAAAGGTGTTACCTGCGGATAGATATGTTGTTCAGGACTTACCAGGAGCGAGTCGGTCTGCCAAGTCATACACTGGAATTATCGCTGCTGATAATTTGAAACCTTATAGGGGGTGTATAAGTGAAGAGGGAGACGACTCATCAAGTTCAACGTGTGATTAGTTTCGGTGGG
The DNA here is from genome assembly GCA_029378335.1 of Agrilus mali. Lineage (NCBI taxonomy): Eukaryota > Metazoa > Arthropoda > Insecta > Coleoptera > Buprestidae > Agrilus > Agrilus mali. Next base: position 9,987,887 of record CM055661.1, read on the forward strand.
GCAGCAGATGGTAGTTTGTTTCACGTAAGAATGAAAAATTAAGAAAGAATGAACTGTCGAATGATTTTCTCCAAAATATTGATAAATGTGAGTGTGAATGTGGAACCTCTGCACACCCTTTCGTGACTGATTAGCATGCGAACTATAAAATTGACACGTGGCATTGTATAAGAAGATAATTGAATCTTCAGCGAATGTTTTTGGTCAATTGAGAAACGATTATTATCGTTAAAGTTACCTATATGCAGGGAACTCTAAAAGTGCGCACAGGACAGAAAATAATATGGTACCATAAAATGAAAACAAAATGTAGAGATGACCCAAATGAGTCTAAGAGTGCGTGAGTTGTCATAGATGGATAACTCTCGCAACAGAATGTAAATGAAAAGATGTTGGTGCTTAATATGATAACATCGACTTTCTTGTTTTCTTTTTATAGGGTTCCTGGCAAGGAGGAACTGCAACATACATTCCCAGAAATATGGAAACTACGTCATCCCCAGGGACGTGGATGAAAGATAGCGTGGTCGAGCTGTAGACACGATTCTTGGATAGGTTTCAGGTCGAGCGAACTATCGTTGCGTCTCGGCGGCGACAAGTTCCAGACATAACATAAACTGTTTATATTAAAAAAATATGTGGTGCCTGCTTGAAGCAAGAAGGACGGTGTGGTATATACCGTTGACTTGTCAAGGCTTTTTTGTATTTAATCATTTTCGGTTTTTATTAAATCATTATATTTTTAATTGTTATTTCAAATCAGTTATTTTTTATACATCTTTATCACTATATGGCACTGTTCATCATGAAAGAGACGCAAAAGTCCCAACCTACTTTGTCTCGGAACAAAGTACCTAATCACTTCGGTTTTATCAGACAAAATTTCTCGATGACATAACAATTCATTTTTTATGACATATTGGTTGGGATCCAATTTCCCTTCTCGCAAGTCAGTAATTAATTGTTGGACTTCTGCGTTTCCTTTCTGTTCTATATGCAGCCAGGTTTCTTTGTGTATCGCGCGGAAGACATTTACTGGATTGCGGCTCAAAAAGTCTACGTGAGCTAACGAGGATCCTTTGCGATATACAATGTCAAAATTGAAATCCTGCATAAATGTCCACCAGCGGGCGATTCGCGGTACTATTTCGCGTTTATTGACTGTGGATTTAATTGAGTTACAGTCCGTCACGATTGTAAATTTTATACCAATAAGGTATACGCGGAAATGTTTCAATGAGTACGATGGCTAACGTTTCTAATTCATGATAGTGGTATTTGGCTTCCGTAGGTGATGTTCTTTTGCTAAAATAACCGACTACTCGATTTTGGCCGTCATATTTTTGGAAAAGAATGCCCCCATATCCTATGGAACTAGCATCCGTATGCAGTTCCGTAGGCAGGTCGGGATTAAAAACGACTAATAACGGTCGGCAAGTAAGGCGGTCGATTACATATTTTCTTGCATTCTCTTGTTCTTCTGTCCAAACGAATGGGACGTCTTTTTGTGTTAGTCGGTTTATACAAGCCGTTTTGGAAGCAAACTCCGGGACGAACTTTCGGAAATATCCGGCAAGTCCCATAAATTGTCTTATTTGTTTAACGTTCGTTGGAGTGGGGGATTGTCTGAGTGCTTCGATTTTGCGTTCGCTTGGTCGAATTCCGTTCTCTGATATTTCACGACCTAAGTACTCGATTTTCTTTTGGAGGAAGAAACATTTATTTATATTAAGGGAAAAACCGGCCGTTTGTAATGCGTCAAGCGCCTGGTCTAGTCGTTCTAGTCCTTTTTGAACCGTTTCTGACGGTATTAAAATGTCATCCATATACACAAGTGCGATGGTGTTTTTAAGGTCTTTTAACGCGGAATTAACAGCCCTTTGGAATACTGCTGGGGCGTTAGCAAGGCCAAACGGCATACGAACGTATTCTAGATGTGAGTCAGGCGTTACAAAAGCTGTCTTGTGTATCGAGTCTGGATGGATCGGGATCTGGTGAAAACCCGAAGCCATGTCTAGGGATGTGAAAAATTTGCCGCTTCCCAAACGGTCGAGCTGATCATCAATCCGCGGCAGCGGGTATTTGTCTTTGACGGTGTGCGCGTTTAGTTCGCGAAAATCAACAACCATGCGGTAACTACCATCCTTTTTCTTTACCAACAAAATGGGACTGGCATAAGGGGAAGAACTTTCGCGTACTATTCCGTTTTTCATTAATTCATCTACAATTTTACGTACTTCAGCACGTTCGCTTACAGAAAGTCGATACGGACGTCGAGAAACAATAAAGTTATCAATTAAATTTATTTGCATTTGTGTATTTTTTACAACGGAAACTGCGCTACCAGTTGTTATCATTGAGGAGTATTTCCGAAGAATAGGTATTAGATCGTTATAAAATTCGTCCGGTACTGATTTAAAAGAATTTGGTTTAACGTCCTCAGTGATTTTTAGAACACCTGGTAACTGACGTTTTATAACTCGGGTACCATCACAATCGGTGACTGCCGCAAGACGTCTGTTATCAGTAAAAAGATTACAGCCAACAATGACGTCGTATTCGAGGTTAGTACTGGGAACAATTAGAAAACTCAACCGAGCACGTTGACCAGTGACTTCAACATCTGCCACGAATTTTTGTTTTGATATTACAACGCCCGCGGAGATACCGGAAATTGTGATATCACACGTGTAAGAAAATCGATAATAATCGAATAATAAAATAATGATGATGATAAAGATGACGATGATGATGATCGATTAATAACGACGATCTATATATATATCGATTTATGTATAGATTGTCTGGATATGATGATTTATAACTATATTAACACTTATTATAGCTTATACGAAAAATAGTCACAACACTAATTATTAATTATACACTAATAAGAGTCAGGTCTCTCAACGTCTCGAAATAATCACTGTCAGGACTTACCACCACGGCCAACGGTAATTGTACGCTGCGTTGCTGTTTTGTGATATGGCAGAGCTAGATAAAAGAAAAACAATCATAAGTGTCTAGTCCTCCAAAGGACAACCCTTACAGGAAATTAATAAATCAAATCGATCTGGTCTGATATTCAATTATCAAATCATTTACATGTGGCCCAAAACGACTGTCCATACCTTCACATACAGGTATCAATTTAATCTAAAACAATTACAATGCTTCAACCAAAAGCAAGCACGTTGGGGTCTGCTTGACCTCCGCGTAACCCAGCAACTAGTATGCGGCGCGGTCCAGGTGTGCAGGTCTCACTACCTCACACCCAGCGAAACAATCAAATTAACAAAAACCGGATTCTCCAAGGTCAACCTCACTGTTGACCTCAGTCCACCAAGTCTAGCAGCCACTACCCCTAACCACACGGACAGTCGATCCAGAAAACCACCCTAGTTGTCGCACACGTGGCTTTATATTTAATTAAAGAATCTCATGGACCTATCTTATCCAGATTATTATCATTCAATATTTTGACCAAAGCTAATGATAGCAATTTACTGTCTTTTACTCAAAGTACATGCCAGAAACCAATAGTGAATTCTAACATAAACATTAATAACAAAACGGTAACTGCTTCACCTCCGCCCACCTCTTACTAGTACAGGTGCAACGGCCCATTCCATGCGAGGTTAGCTCAACGCGATGAGCTCTCGTTTCACACACGCAACTGGGGGTAAAAAAGTTGGACTCTCCCGAGGTCAACACCTACGCTGCTGACCTAAGTCCCCGTGTCAGGGTCCACACTGACACGCCAAGCGGAGCAGTACCCAACACTAATTACATAAGACAGTAAAATTGACCACCATCCTATTACTAGCACACGTGGCTCTAATTTGCTTAAGCATTTTCCCTCAAACATCTGATACTCTATCATTTAGCATTAAATCAACTTAAATAATTTATAATTACTTAATTAAGCCTGGCCTAAGCTATCTATCATAATAAAGAACCAAGACACTTAGTGAGTAGGGACTCACCTGTAAAAACAGTAATTAATCCAAATTATTGTGATATCACAAAACAATAATTCACAAACACAGTGTTAAGTTTACGATTCAAAAACACGTCTCGATCGGGATTCTATCGAACGGGAACTAGTTCGAATATTCCTCAAATATTATCGAACTCCCACGGTTCGTTCATATACACATCTGTTTAACATCAATCTAACCCCATTGAACAAGTGATCCTGTTCGAGGGATTATAAGATATCGCTGGACCCACATATGCGTGAGAATCTTGCTTTCGTGAGAATTTTACATTCTAATAGGATTTTACTTTTTCCACCAAAAATTATATTTCAAAATAAACTTACTCTTACACGCGGTGCAATATTCGATGCAAATCTTTTAAGGAATTTGTCAGCCATTAAAGATACATCCGCTCCGGTGTCAATAATTCCCATGTAAATTTTGTCATTTATTTTTATTTGTACGGGTGTAATTAACTTTTGCCCTACACTTGACGAATTAACATTGCGTCTTTCATTAATGCTTTTCTTTATAAAACATTGCTGTTCATTGTGTCCTTGCTTAAAACAAAAATTACATTTTTCTCCCTGGGCCTCACGTTTGTTTTTGAAACTATGCGATATGCTGCTGCGAGCGTGTTTGTTTATGTTTTGCGAATAAACATTTTCGCGACAATTTCTTTGTGTATTTCCGATACGATCACATTTATAGCAACGGCGAGGAAATGTTTTGTCTATGCGGGGCCGCTTAGGTTCGACAAGTGAATCATCACGAATTTTTTTACTGTTATCGAGTTCATTTTTTGTAATTTTAGGTACAGTATGAAATTAAATCGGAAATGTTTTTAAAACTACGCATACTGGCTGATTCTTGGACTTTGCTGTCTTTGATTCCATGAATTGCTATTTCAATTAAATCGGATGAATTCCAGTTTGCTCTTAAATTTTTTAGCAAGGATAATTTTTTGTGAACGTACGCGTTATACGTATTAAATGAGTGACTGTTACAACTTGCTGCTTCATCAAGCAATCGGCCCAAAATTTTCCGTGGTAGAAATGACTCCAAAAAATCTTGTTTGAAAGTTGCCCAGTCCCTTGTTGAAGGGCACCAATTTTGAAACCAAGTTTCCGATTCATTTAAAAGAAAACGACCAACTCTTACCGTGATTTGTAGATCCGACCATTCCAGTTCATTTTTTATTTTTTCTACCTGTTCAACCCATTGTTTCCCATCATCCAAATCAGGCCTAAAATACGGCAAATCGACTTGCTCTGGAACTGTTCGGCTTGTTTTTACGGTCTTCAATACTTCTGCTAGCAACTCCTCCATTTCGTAACGGAAAGACAGGGGAAGATCCCACCGCTGCTGTTATATTTAGAGGGTTGGACTATGTATTTTGTTTATTATCACTAACAATAACACATATTTGAACAACACAAAACTGTTCCACTATAATATCTCTTATAATTAATTGTCTTTTTACTCAATTTGTGCGTATGCGTGACTTAAAAAGTGCGGCTTGACATCCAGGCCGACCAAGCGCGAGAATTCCCCTCGGTCCGGGGGACCAAGCGTAGGCGGACAGGCAGCGGCTCTTGCGCATGCGCAACTTCAATGTTAATCATTCGTCGTCGGTAGGCGTCGCTGACGCTAACAATAGGTACTCAAAATTATTTACCTATTTTGCAGTTTTGAATTAGCATTTGTCAGTGCCATTAATTAAAAGCCTAATACTATAAACTGTAATAAGGTAAACGATTAAGATGTAATTAAAGGAATATTTATTGGTAGCCTTAGTTGCCAAACCATGACGTCATACCTATATAATCATTTATGGTAATTATCAAGTGATATGGCATATTATACCTACAGGGTGGAAGTTAAGTAACGCATAAATTCAGTAGGTAATTCCAGTAATTACTTTTTTGGGAAAAATCTCGAAGGGGTACAGCGATTTAATTATTTTTTTGTTTGTGTTATATCGTTATTGATAATTTTTTTCTAATAGGAATCTATATTTTTAATCATTGATTTTGGTAGTGCATTTTATTCTGTTTTCAACCATTTATCAATTTAAAACTGACACTCCTATTCATCCATTCTGTCATGATGATTCTTCCGTTGCTCAACGTTTCTCTCTACTTTCTGTTGCTTCTAGACATCACATTGCTGACAGCATGTTTATTCATAGCCTTCTTAACAATACTATCGATTGCCCTTATTTACTACAACTCTTCACTACCCGCTCTCTTCCTTTTGAAATTCGGAGTGGCAATCTTGCAACTCTAACGCACTCTTTTTTTCTCCTATACCGCGCATGATCCGTTCCTGGAACCAACTTCCACCTGATGTAGCCTTTATGTCCAAAGCTGATTTAAAAATATTTCTTTCAACACTGTCATCACTTACCTTTAATTTATTTTCACATATTTTTTTTTTAGAATACTTAATTGTGTTTTGTATAATAGTTTTGTTTTCTTATGTCATAATTTTCTAAGTATGTAATTGGGCTCTGCCCGTGATTTAAAACAAACAAACAAATAAGTTTTATAATACCTAAACCTTAAGGCTTTTTAAATAATTTGAATTTTATCAAAATCTAACCTAATTTTCACGTTTCAAATACTTAAGAAGTATTTAAGTTAAATTTACAATGAAGTATAACAATAGATCATATTTTATATACCAATTATAACAAACTCATAGTCTTATATAAGGTGTCCAAAAATTAATGCTACTTAAGTAAGAACTTTAAGGGCTTGTAACTTGATTAATTTAAATGGAACGCCATATTTTTTAACATACCAGGAAATGTATTGGTATTAGGGTGTTCATAAGTGAAGTCGGTCTTTCCCTAATTTCACATTGGGTTTAAAATTTATTCAGTTTACCTCACTGGAAATGTGTCTTACAATTTTTGTGTGTAATGGGCATTCGGGGTGAAAATTAAGTAACGCACAAATTCAGTAAATCCATTGGTATTTTTTGGAAAAAATCGCGAAGGGCTATAACGATAAAAAAAACTACTGTATGCGAGATTCGTGCGGACTAGGTATTTAAAAAAAAACTTTTACGAACACTTTGAAAGCAGTGACTTATTAGGTGGCGTAACAAGGCAAATAATAACATAAACATACATTTTATAAAAGTCAACAAAGCATTGTTTTTGTAATTTTCTTCCATGACCAACTACAAATGTCAATATTGTGAATTTTAAAAGAGAAATTTCCAAAAAGTTCTAAAAATTCGATAACTATTAGAGGTAAGTGTAGGATGCTCCATAAAAAAAAAAGCTTATTACTTGGAGAATAATTTAAATTAAAAAGATAAGGGGCATTCTATTTAAAGGAAGTGAGATATAGCTGTGTTAAATAAAGTTTTATTATAAAACTAAACAATTAAGTTTATTAACTTCACTAATACAGAAAATAGGACGACCATTGTTGGTTGCATACTTTCGACACTGTACCCATTGTCTTTCTTGCGTGTACACGTTTCGGGTGTGTAGTATGCTTGTACTTCGAACACTTTGTCCTATACATACTATTACATGCTTTCGACGCGATTTACCCCATTAACTTACTGGTTCTCTTTTAAAACAAAAAACTTTTGGGTGTTTCAATCCCACCAATATTGGTGGGCGGGCTGTCCCTCCCGACCTACACTCTTGTGCAAAGTCGGAGGGGTAGGGCGGAAGGGCCTCTTCAGCCTCCTTTAGGAATGGGTGGGTGATGGTTGGGGCAAGAAAGATGAGATGGACGAAATGAAGACAGAAGAGAAGTGAAAGACTATCTGTGGAATAGTACTACCCCAGCATTTGCCTAAATGATCCAAGGAAACCACAGAAAAACTTGGACCAGAGTAACCGGCCCCGGAATCGAACCGGCTACCTCCCGAATGCTAATCAATGATCTAGACGACTAGAAGATGCTCTGTTGTCTTTTAAAGTTATCCAAGGTTTTATATGATCAACGGCCACCACATGCGCCGCCGCATCTTTCCCCTCAGATCTTCCACTTCGTACCTATCATTCGGTAAAATTGCCACAATTCTGAAAGGGCTCTTGTATATATATATATATATATATATATATATATATATATATATATATATATATATATATATATATATATATATATATATAAATATATATATAATGTTTAAATAGTTTCTTACTATCCTCAGTTGACTTAATACTGGTAATTTGGAGCAATATTAACGTCCCGACTCCATACCCAGAAGCATTTACCCTTTTAGAGTCGAATTTTTCTCTTTGTCTATGTTGCCCCTCGTAACGCAGCCAAATCCAATCGATCTGTATCATTTGCTATACCACTGAGGAGTGCATCCTCTGGTAAGGAGCGATGTGTAGTTCCGAACAATAATTCTGAAGGCGTCATTCAAATTGCTCGATTCATTGTACTATTTAGCCCTCTTTGTACCGTTTTAACTTGATCGTCTTAAGAATCGTCTTCCCTACCCCCATTAAGGGCTGCCAGTGAACTTAAGATTGTTCTGTTATAGCGTTCACATTGGCCGTTGGCACGTGGGGTGGCGACGGCATTCAAAACATTTTTAATGCCATGAGTACGGCAGTAGTTCTAAAATGTTTTTGATGTGAAGGCTGTACCTAGACACCCCGAGTATGTCAATCATGTGATTTAAAGCCTTAATGACATATTTTGTAAATAAATTCAGCAGAGAAGTTAAAAGAGAACGATCGATAAAGGAAAAATAAAACTATATTAATTTAAAAAGATCTATGTAGGAAATTTAAGGAACTAGTAAGGAGGGCAAAGCAATGAGGCTTGGGAAGAGTTTGGAACACGTATGGAAGACACCAGAAAGGGTAATCAGAAGTTGTTCTACAGTATACTGAAGTCGCGAAAAAAGTTTTGGAATCGGGATGAATTAAAGGGAGAGGAAATCATGGACTCAGGAACTGGGGAAAAACTGCATCACGTTACAACAGGGAAAGAGGATAGCGCAGGACAAAAAGTTATGGAGAAGTTTAATTAAAAGTATGGTAGTAAGTTTTTGTTATATTATTATTTTTACAAAAACAGCCACGAGGGGCTCAAGAATTAATGTGTAATTACGAATAAGCTAGCCTTACACTTAAGGTAGATATATATACTTGTAGATATGTGTATATGTTCAATAAAACGCAGATTGTTCGTTTTAAACTGTTTTACATTTATTTATAAGACCTCTTAAAATTGTTTCGGTCTTGCGACCATTTTCAAAGAGTTATAAGATGAATATAAGAGATCTTATAAATAAATGTAAAACAGTTTAAAACGAACAGTCTGTGTTTTATTGAAAATCTATTGTCAATATGTTTTAAGAATACCCCACCGGCTATACAGTGTTTAAAATTAAGAATGCAAGTGAAGCTCAACTCGCGGTGTTCTATAAGAAAACTACGCTTAAAACTAAAAAGTGCAACAATCACATATGGTTTATGAAACAGTGTTTAAAGGAACAATTAAAACCCAATTTTATGAAAATCAAGTGCAACTATAACAATAGACAATCATCCAAAGCAATAGAAGAAGCGTACAAAACGTGGGCAAAGTTGGAAATCAAAAAATGGCATACAAGGAAAGAAAATCTAAACCTACATCTCTATATGATACTGTAACGAATTTTCTAGTTAAAAATATTTATTTAAACAATTATTTATATAACACTTAACACTAACTTAGAACTACTATTTATATGAAAACAAGTATCTTATTTATATAACCAATTATTTATATCACTTCTGTCTGTCTGTTATCGTTTTGATTCGCGCACTGATGCTTTCTCACAACTAGTGTCCCTCAATCCAAAGATGATCACTTGATATACACATTTCGAACTTTCTAGATAATTCGAAAAAGAAATCCCGATGGTTCTCGAATGATGAGTAATAATTATAAAGTCGTCGATAATTCACAGAATTGATCTTGTTACTTGTCGCTGGAGAAAGATTAACAGCTTGTAAGTTTACATTGATAAAGGGAAGCCGTACGCTGTGGCTGTGTCGTAAACATGCTAGCAATAAGAAGTACATGCATAAAAATTGTTGACACACACGCACGGTATCATGGGGCGCACAATACACACGCACGGTATCATGGGGCGCACAATACACACGAAGCTAACGGTGTAAGTTCCAAAATTTTTCATAGAATTAAGAAACTAAATGTAAACACAATTAGCACTAATAAAAACACTAGCAAAAATATTAACCAACAACAAACTAACTACAGATAACAAATTAAATAAATCAGGAGTATATCAACTACAATGTTCAGACTGTGATAGCATATACATATATTGGACAAACAGGTCGAAATTTCGGAAAAAGAATACTAGAACATGAAAAGTCAATTTAAAATAATAAAAACACAACAGGATTCGCTCAGCACTGCATCACTAGTAATCATAATTTTTCAAAAGATAATTTAAAAATTTTACATACAGTTCCAAAAAGCAAAAAATTAAATTTTCTGGAAAAATTAGAAAATTCATAAAAAAAACACATAAGAAATGAGCAAACAGAAGGCCTAAAAAGTCCGATATATATGGCAGTTATTAAATAATAATAGTTATTACTGTCGCCGATATTACAATTTATAAATAAGTTCAAAACAGTCCCTCTAACCAGATAGTTTTAAGTTTAGTTTCATCTTATACCTCTTTGAAAATGGTCGCAAGACCGAAACAATTGTAAGAGGTCTTATAAATAAATGTAAAACAGTTTAAAACGAACAATCTGCGTTTTATTGAAAATCTATTGTCAATACGTTTTACGAATACCCCCACCGCCAATACAGTGTTTAAAATGTGTAATGTATATATGCATATAACTTGATCAGATTATTAAACTTTTTTGTCACATATTTGCATATTTATTTGACCTTTTTTGTTTTATCTTTATCCAAAATTTCTCAAAACATTATTTTAAAAGTTACAAATTCTTCACTGTTAAACTTAAATTTGCATTCACCTCTACTACCCCTTTAGTTAATATAATTAATTTAGGTATAAATATTTGTATGTTAGATTAAGTTTGTATATTCTTCGCCTGAAGAAGCTATAGAATAGCGAAACATATGTAGCAATGTTATTAAAAAAATTCTTGAAATTTTTACTATTAAATGTTTTCAGAATAGTTAAGTCGGTTTTAAAAAAATTTTGCATTAATTTCTTGAAACTTCCTCCATTAATGTTTTAATAAAAATCGTTAATAAGTCTTTTTTCTGCATTTTGTTTCGTTTTCGAGTTATTCAAAAAAACTAAAAGGATGCGTTTTTATCGCGTTCTCAAAGTTATCTTCTCTAATTTAAAAGAACTCTGCGATTTTATAATTGTAATAATCACTTGAACGATAATTTTCTTATTGTACTGCTTTATAGAACCTAATCAACCAATGGACCATGGATCAATGGATACTTCCTATTTTATTTAAAAATTTTGGAATAATTTTAAATTATTACATAAAATAGGAAGTATCCATATAGATCGAAAAAGGATAAAAAATGAATCGATTGAAAAAAATAAAAAATAGTAGGTGCCATTTGAAAAAAACGAGGTAATTCGTGTTTGAAGTTTTTCAATTTTAGAATTTTATTTTGAACGCCCTGTATAAATTATTTAATTCAATTTTGTCAAGGCGTTAGCACTAATATTCAGCTATTACTAGTAAAAATTTCAACAGTCTAAGTCGTATTTTGTCGAAGTTATGATGTTTTATAATTTGGGTTGCGGTAGCAATTTCTTTTCTATAAATTAAATTAACTCAGAAACCGATCGTCATAGGTGTACAAGTTGATTATTAAACTTACCTTAGAATTACACGTTTTATTCGAATTCAGCGTAAAAATATACCATTCCATTTAAAATAACAAAGTTGGTATCGACTTCCGGTATAACCGGATGTAAATCGAACTTGAAAATATTTTTAAAAGAAGCGGCATAAACAATAACCAAATGAGCCTAAGTTTCAGAATTGAATTCCTTCTACTAATTCATATACTTCTAATAGCCTATTAACTTGAAAAACCCTGTATACTACCTGAGAGAATGTTGTGATATTAAATTTGAGACATACTAAGCAGGTCCGCGCACGGGCAAATTGCCTTCTGCGGAGATATTATTGTTTTATTGTGTTAAACGAGAAACAGGTGCCCTTTACCCTGTTCATAGAGTAGGCAAACTGAGTAACCAAATTTTATGATCGGGGTACAAGGGTTGCTAGAATAAATTATTTTGTGATCTCGCTCTAGCTATATGAATAATATCTGTAAAACTTATTTACACCTGTTAATAAAAAAAAAATTTTAAAAAAATTGATTTATCAAAGATTGTTTCAATACTTTGGAATTGTTTTTCAAAGATACCTACTAATGTTTTTGAAACTTAACAAGCGATAATGCGTGTTTGAAATTCGTGCTTTAGCCATTGATTCTAAAGCGGCATCTTCGTTTTTCAGGGGAAGGATATCGTCGTTGGTGATAATGAAGTTATAAAAGTGATTATTTAAATTTTTCTGTATTCGTATCAGACAGCCAGCAAGAAAAAGAGTTCAAAAATGTCTGACTGAAGCGTTCCAGAAATTCCTTCTCTTGTTTTGGAAGTGATGTCGCAAAACCCGGCATTGGCGGTAAGGACTAAATATTATCTAAATACATATATATATATATATATATGTATATCTCGATTCGTTATGAAATAATTGGTTTTGTTTATAGGGTCAAGTGTTTGCCATAATAAACTCTCTGCTGTCAATGCCAGAACATATAAAGAGTTATTCAGGATTTGCAGAAATAGGGGGCCGATTAATATATTACCTGGCACAAGATGGATACCACGTTTATTTGTTTTACACAATTTTAATGTAAAAGGAAATTTAAATAAATTATGTAAGCAAGTGTACTTAATTGTTGTGATTTATGTAAGATTTTAACATATTGTGGTGATATACTTGGGTTTTTGTGGGAGTTAATTGAATTTCGTAAGTAGTATTTTGATAATTTTAACCGGCCCTTTCATATTAGGAGATAATTTTTTATTTTAACCAAAACTTGTGGCATGGTTTTTCAATAAAACTAAATCGTTAATTTGGTATTGATTAAGATTAATATTTTTATCATAATATTTCTTTGAAGTTTCTTTATTATTAATTAAATTTTGTTTTGCTAAATCAAAGGCTTGATTTAATTTTAATTTGAGATTATGATAATAATCATCATAAGTATAACGAAATTCTGGTTTTGTTGTTAATGAATTAGGAATTTGAGCTTTGTGTCTAAATATTAACTCATAAGGAGTAAATTTTGTTGATTGGTAAATATGTGTATTATAAGTAAACATAGCTAAATTAACATATTCGTCCCAATTTGTTTGTTGTTTATTAAGCTAATGTTTTAAGTAGGCTTTTAAAGTAGAATGACTACGTTCTAGTGCTTCATTAGTTTGAGGATGATATGGACTAGCAAAAATATGACGTATTTTAAAAGGTTTATTAACTTATTCAATTATGCATGAGGTAAATTCATTTACCATTATCAGTTGAAAGAGTTTCGGGAAAATACCAAAGATAGTTATAAAATTAACGAATTCATTTGGTAAAGTTTTTGTCTCATGATTTTTAACTGTAACGGCATAAGAAAATTTTGTTAAGTCATCCTGCATAGTCATAATAAATCTATTTCCTTTTTCGGTAATACGTAAAGGTCCTACAATATCAATTGCTAACCTTTGAAAAGGACTACTACTAGTCGTGGTAATTTCCATGGGTGCTTTTGTTTTTCTATTTTATTTCACATGATTTTACTAAATTACGAATGTCTCTTTTCATGTGTTTACATTTGTAATTTTCTTTAGTTCTGTAATAAGTCCTTTTAAAACCTTATTGACCTGATGAAGATTCATAATTTTATGAGAATATTTTCAAAAATCTTCTTTATTATTCGGTTTGATTTTAGGATTATTAACAAGAATAATTTTAATAGGAATTGTGTTTGTTAAAAAGAAAATTAATCATTTCTTGTAACATATCTAATTTCAAGACAGTATTGTTTTCCAATGGATTTTTGAGATACAGAGTGTTGATTTGATTTTTAATTAACTCCTTTCTTAAATTTTGAAGAGAATAAAATATATCATTATATGAAATTTTATCAAAATTATTTAATTTGGCAAACAAGAAATATGTTTCAATTTGATCTTGCGATAAAGAAATGATATCATATTGTTTGATATCCTGAGGAATAGAATTTAAGTCATAAATTTCACTCAAATTTGGAAAATATGGATTATTTTCATTTAAATCCTTTGAATAAAAAAAACCATTAGGTCGTTTCGAACAAATATTTTTCTTAATTATTGGAATAGTAATTGTTTGTTCATTAGTATAATGGAATTTTATAAATTTACTAAAACTTTCTTTATCTATTTGTATATTACAAACAATAGGTGCATTGCGAGATAATGCATCCACATTTGAGTTTATTTAACCTGGTTTATAACGGATTTCATATTGAAATTCCTCTAGTTTAATTCGCCAACGAGCTAAGCGACTATTTTGATTTTTACAATTAAATAACCATGTTAGTGGTCGATGATCGGTAATTATTGAAAATTTGCGACCATATAAGTAAGGTCTGAAATGTTCAGTAGCCCATACAATAGCTAACAATTCTTTTTCTATTGCTGAATAATTAGTTTCAACAGAATTTAACGTACGCGACGCATATGCAATTGGAAGATCTTTACCTATTTCACCTTGAGATAAAATAGCACCGATTGCATACTTTGATGCATCTGTTGTTAAGATAAATTATATTGAAAAATCTGGAAATTGTAGAATAGGCTGTGTAATTAATATTTCTTGAAAATGTTTACAAGAATGTTCTTAATTTCCGTCCATTGAAAAGAAATGTCTTTCTTTAATAATGACTTCAAAGGTTTTGCAAATTTAGAAAAATCTTTAATGAATCGACGGTAATAACCAACAAGTCCTAAAAATTGTTTTATCTGTTTAGCGTTTTTAGGGCGAAGATAATTTTTGATAGCAGTTACTTTTTCGGGATTAGGTTGGACTCCATTTTCGTGTATTAAATGGCCTAAATAATTTACTTCTCGTCGCATGAATTCACATTTATCGGACTGCAATTTAAGAATATTATAATTTTTTTTAAAAACAGTTCGTAATTTATTATTATGCTCTTGTATTGAGTTCGCATAAATGACTATATCGTCGAGATAAACAAAACATTGCAATCCTTGTAACCCGCTAAGTGATATATTCATTGCTCGTTGAAAAGTTTCCGGAGCATTTTTAAGTTCAAATGGCATTCTCAGATATTCAAAATGACCATTAGGTGTAGAAAAAGCAGTTTTAGGAATTTCTTCCGTTTTTACTTTCAATTGATGGAAACCGCTAGCTAAATCCAAAGTTGTGAAATATTTAGTGTCCTAATTGATCTAAAATTTCGTCGATTAGAGGAATAAGAAAACTGTCGCCTTTTGTTACTTGATTTAATTTTCGATAATAACTGCTAAATGCCACTTTTGTTCACCAGAAGCATCCATTTCCTTAGGAACAGCCCATAATGGGGAATTATAAGGACTCGCAGAGCGCCGTATTATTTTTTGTTTTATCATTTTTAGAGATTTGTTTTTCAACTTCCTTCTTGTGGCATTCTGGGAAACGATAAATTTTAGAAGTAATTGGTGTAGGGCCAGAGACATTGATAGGATGTTGTAAAACATCAGAGTTTGTTAACTTTTCGTCGGTAGATGAAGTATATCTGAATACTCATAAATTAATTTTGATAAGGTATATTTTTCTTCATCATTTAGATGTTTAAGTCTTAATTGTTGAGTAAGTAATTCAAGTCGATTTGACGAAAATATTTTAGTATTTATGTGAGAGCATAATAAGGATGCTGAATTTTCACAAAACGTTTCTGGTTTCGTAAACATCGAAGATAACGAATAAGGTTCATCTAATGTATTTAAAACAGTTGGGATTCTTTTATGCCTATCTACTTTCAATAGGGCTTTAGCTATATAGACCCCGTTGTCAATTTTTATTTGGTAGTAGCAGTAATTTTAAGAACCTATTATGCGCAAAAGAAATTCGCTATAAAAAGTACGAAATTCGTCTAGAAGCGGTTGGAATAAAAACACTAATAGGCAACAAGGTAACCGACATCGTTGCGATGTATATCCCACCGAGAGGAAAAATTAAAAAGGAAGATTTCTTAGACATTTTATCTACAACAATAATAATAGCAGGCGATCTTAACAGTAAACACGAGAGCTTGGGGGGATGTCATACCACAAACAACAAAGGCATAGACCTACAGAGAATCGCAAAAGAAAACAATATAAAGATAAAAGGCCCAAATACCATTACCTTACTAGCAAACAATAATAGAAGAGGAGATGTAATTGATATATTTCTATTAAAGAACTCAACCTTGTCGAACATACAAGTCAAATATGAATTGGATTCGGATCACGCGCCAGTGATTGCAACAGTAGACACAAGTCATGTACAGACTCAACTAATACTTAGACATGTCAACTGGAAAAAATACACTTGCGAAATGGAAGCAGTGACCTTTCCAGAAGAAAATGACATAAACGAAGCCATAGATTATCTAGGAAAAGCAACAAAGAGAGCAGTAGAAGCCACCACCTCTATTACATACCAAACGAGAACCAACCATTATGCCCTATCGCAAGTAGAGAGAGACCTCATAAGACAGAAAAACTACGCAAAAACTAACTGGAGACGGTATGGCATACCCGAAGACCAGCAACTCTTCAAAGTCTTGCAAAACAATATAAAAGAAATGATAATAGACAAAAATGAAAAACAATGGAACCAGATCATGGAGAAGTGCGAAGAGTCTGAGAACAGCGACCACTGGCGTATCATTAGACAAATAAGAAAAGACTGCAAACAAAAAGACCCCATCAAAGATGAAGAGGGAAATTGGAAATTTACTGACAAAGATCGAGCTGAAGTAATAGCAAGCTGCCTAGAACGACAATTCACAAACACAATGCAAAACAAAGGATTGCCTACATCTACACGAAGTACAAACGTACACCAATACTAATTTCAAAAGAAGAAGTAATAGATGAAATAAAATCAATAAACATTAAAAAAGCCTGCGGACCAGATGGGATTTCTAGCAAAGCCATTAAAATGTACCCAACACCTGTAATAAAGGAAATAACACGAATCTTTAACTTGATCACAACTCAAAACGAATACCCGGATAGTTGGAAGGAAGCAACAATAGTAACGATACCCAAACCTGGAAAAGACCCTACAATCCCAACAAATCGAAGACCTATAAGTCTAATAAACGTTCTAGCCAAAGTTTTTGACAAGATCATCCTGAGAATACTACAACTAGAATTAATGAACACTGATATAATACACCCATGTCAGTTTGGATTCTCAAAAGAGGTAGGCGCCGTCCACCAGGCAGCAAATCTAATAGCAAATATAAGAAAAAGCACCTAAAGACAGAGGAAAGCTCTGGTGGCTTTCTTAGACATCGAAAAAGCCTACCACAAAGCCTGGAGAGAGGCTATACTTCACAAACTGAAAAGGTCACCAGTAAATGGATCCACAATCAAAATAATAGAAGAAATGATCAAAAATAGGGTCTTCAGGGTGAGGGAAGGAAACAGCCTATCAAGCAAAAGAATCGTAAGAGACGGAGTTCCTCAGGGTGCTCCGATATATATATCGCCGCTGTTCTATACTCTTAACCACCGTAGTAAATTGAGTATCAAAACAAAAC
>CM055661.1:10006189-10042153 GCA_029378335.1 Agrilus mali
AACATTTTCGACCGTATCTTTACGGAAAGAAATTTACCATCATAACCGATCACCGTCCTTTGGTCTGGTTATTTTCAGTAAAAGACCCTGGATCCCGACTCGTTCGCTGGAGATTAAAGTTGGAAGAGTATAATTATGAAATTTTACACAAATCAGGAAAACAAAATTCAAACGCAGATGCTCTGTCTCGTATCAAAATTAATACTTTGACATCAGCCATTGAAAACATACCGCAATCCATAGATTTTGATTCCTATGTAAATGATGAAAGGGAATACTTTAACGAAAAGACCTGTGTAGGAAAATTTTCGGACCAAGACCATGACTATGAAGTATAATCATAATGGACAACCCAAACTATTGCCATTTTATTTTACGCGATACAGAGAATCCCGTAGTAAATGAAGATTTAGAAATAAAACCCTCTTTATCTAATAAAAACTTAGGCTATGTTGTCGACAATTCTAAAGATCAGAGAGTTCTCTTTGAGAATTTATTCACTATTTTTACCCTAATTCAAAAGCAAGACAAGTACCGTTTCGTTTGCAGCAAAGACACTAGTAATGAATTAATAAGAATGATTAACTACTTAAGAAATAAATTTAATTTAGATCCAGAAATAGAAATTCAAATTTCCACCACCTATCAGTATTCTGGCGACCCTGTCAAAAAGCGGGAAATAATTAAAATGCATCACGATCCCCCAGTTTATGGCCATAAAGGCATAAACGAAACTCTTAATAAAATACAAGAATACTTTACTTGGTTCAAAATAAAAGACGATGTTACAGATTATATAAATTCTTGCCTTGAATGTCAACAAAACAAAACAGTGAGACGTAGCTACAGAGCCCCACTGACAATAACCGCGACCCCCACGTTACCTTTCGAACGCGTTGACATGGACGTAACTGAAATATATTTCACCACAAAGACAAAAGAATCTGTTTTAGTAATTCAAGATCAATTGACAAAATTCCTCAAAACTTACATCATTAAAACAAAATCTGCTGAAACAATAAAAAATAAATTGTTAAATTTCATTGCTACATTTGGTGTTCCAAAAAAAATTCATAGTGATCAAGGAGGAGAATTCGTAAATAGAATATTACAAAAATTAATGTCCGAGCTAAACATTCAACATACACATTCCTTAGGTTACCATCCTAAAACAAATGGTATGGCAGAACGGGTTATTTGTTCTTTAAAAGACACTATTACTACTTATTCCACTAAAGAGAAAAATAAATTAGGCCCAAAAGCACTCCTAAATTCAGCAACATTTGCATACAATACATCAACACATTACTCTACTAAATTAACTCCTTACGAAGTCCTTTACGGTTTTTAACACCGAAATTTCAATGACCCGGAACAAAACACAGTAAGTGAAGTCACAATAGACGAATATTTAGGCGAATCAAATTCAAAATTAGAAGAATTAAGAAGAAAGGCGCACGATAATCAAATTAAAACAAAGATGAAAGTCAAATAGAAGTATAACCAAAAAATTGAAAGACCAATACCATAATACAATGTCGGAAATAAAGTATTTTTGAAAAATCAACTGTTAAATAAACAAGGCCAACCAAAATGGTTTGGGCCGTTTACTGTATTAGACATCATATCGGAAAACGTGATCAAAATTAATAAGGAAGATCGTAATAAAGATTTTACAATCGTTAGCTGTGAACAAGTCAAACCTTATAAAACTGTGTCATTTACAGATGCTCCTACGGACAATTAACCGTGACCGAATTACCTAATATTGGAATTTATTTTGAGGAGAAAGGAGTTATCCTACCCTCTGATTCCTTTTATACTATTTTAATTTTTAAAGATTTATCACCTCTTTTCCAAAACTATATCCTTCTATTAAATTATCAAAAAGAATTAATAAATACTGGATACCAATATAATAAAACTCATTTTAATATCATGCATTCGTCATTGTTGAAAACAAATTTAAATAAACTTAAAATCAAATTAGATGAAATAAGATTTTTCATACCAAACCCGAAACGGGTCCGCAGAGGCTGGTTAAATATCTTTGGAAGTGGGTTAAAAACACTGTTCGGTACATTAGACTCAAATGATACTGAGAAATACGAAAAACTAATTAGCGAGCTGCAAACTACAAATAAAAACATCCTAAAATTCCAAGATGAACAAATGCATTTAACAAAGATGATCGTTTCTAATATAAATAATACTTTAAACCGAATTAACGTTAATGAGGTTACTTTACAGCAAAATATTTTAAACATAAGAGACCAGATTTATAACAACTCCGTAAAATTAAATTTGTAAATTTAAAACATACATTCCTTTTTTATTTATATTTTAAATCTATGTAGGTACTTAGAAGAAAAGTGAAATGTTGAAATTTTTGTCATTGTCTTTGTATTTCTTTATTAGACAGTCAATATTGTGAATCACTCGATTGCATGAATTGTGGATATGTACCAAAATATTGGTTTATTAATATAAATTCACGTCTCCTGCATCGTCTTCGTATTACAAGGAGCGTAGCAAGTGCTTCCATGTTGAACTTTTATAATGCAACTAAATTTTTTTAACACCGGACCTGATTAATAAATTAGGAGAAAAGTAGCGACCACTTTCGTTTTACAGTAGCGTCTAATGGCGACCACCGGTGGCGACGGCTAGTGGTCGATGTTAGCCACCGGTGGTCGCGTCTAGTGGCGACCACCGGTGGCCGAGTGTGCGGGCGGCCTAAGTCTACATTATTTAACTGACAATAATCTTTCAATGTTTAAAACGAAGATTATAAACCTGCAACAAAGAATAAGAGAAGAGTATACAAAAAGTTATACAAATGTTAAGGAGCACATCTGGTATTACACAACCCCAGTAATGACAATTGGAGCAATAATATTATTGTACCTCATGTATCGCCATCATTTTTGCACGAAGACATTCCAAGTACTCAATATACATAAAACTTGCCGAAAAACTAATAATTCAATTTCGGAAACAAGAGAAGAAAAAAGAATGGACCAGTCCCTACCAAGAGTTTCTACAGAGAAACCATCACTAGAATTAAGACCTAATACACGAAAATTTAAATCACCCACTATTCCGATTGTTAATTAAAAAATCAAATTATTAAAATTTAATTTTTCAACTTAGCATAGGAGGTGTTAGATACTAAGATATTATGCTTGTATTATAAATGTAGTTATTCTGCTGACTAGGCATATACGAACTTATAAATTGCCTTAGGCGGCCAGGATAGGACATTCTAGCTTTAGACTAGACTTTGTACACTTTGTACATCGTAAAATAAATGTTCAACTTTTTTTAAAAAAATAATTTTATCAGTTGAACTCATAACATGTAGGCATTGAATTTGTTCTAACCCTTCTTTTCGTTCCACAGAAGAACAATGTTTGCAATTCCGTGAGCATGGTCGTCTTGATAAGGCGTCGGCATTACCATGGTGTTTTCCTGGCCGATGTTCAATTTTGAAATTGTACTCTTGTAAACGCTGTAACCATCTGGCCACCTGTCCTTCAGGGTTTCGGAATTGCAGCAACCATTTAAGAGAAGAGTGGTCAGTTCTCAGCAGGAATTCTCGCCCATATAGATATTTGTGGAAATCTTCTATAGTTTTAACCGCGGGGCCCAATAGTTCTCGGCGGGTCACACAATAGTCCTTCTTGCTAAAATATGAGATTACTCTTTCTTTACCGTCTTGAACTTGGGAAAGAACCCCTCCAATACCCACATTGCTCGCATCGGTGTCGACAATGAATGGTTTTCCAAATTCGGGATAAGTCAAAATCGGGGTGTTAGACAATTTATTTTTCAGAATTTGGAAAGCTTCTTGACAGGTGTTCGTCCAATCAAAAGGCACTCCATTCTCGGTAAGTCTGTGCAGGGGGCGAGCCACATCCGCAAATCCCTTCACGAATCTTATATAGTACGAATATAGTCCCAAGAAACTCCCAAGTTTATGCTGGTTCGTTGGTTGCGGCCTTTTACGAACTGCCTCGGTCTTGTCAGGATCTGTACCAACGCCTTTACTTGATATGACATGGCCTAGATATTTCACTTCACTTCTAAACAACGCACACTTTTTTGGATTTAATTTTAGTTTTGCTGCTGTGAGTACTTTGCTCAGATTAGCGAGATGGTCTTCAAACGTTCGCCCAAACACAATGACGTCATCCAAATAGACCAAGCAGATTTCCCAATTCAATCCTTGTTAAATTGTCTCCATTAATCTTTCAAAGGTAGCTAATGCGTTGCATAGACCGAAGGGCATTACATTGAATTGCCAGAGACCGTTCCCAGTAGTAAACGCAGTCTTCTCTTTGTCTTCAGGATGCACTTCGACTTGCCAATATCCGCTCTTTAGGTCCAACGTCGAGAACCATTTAATTTCGCTAGACAGACAATCTAACGTGTCGTCGATTCGTGGCAAAGGATAGCTGTGTTTATGTGTTACTTCGTTCAATCGTCGATAATCAACACAGAATCTCGTTGATCCGTCCTTCTTACGAACCAAAACGATAGGGGAGGTCCATGGACTTTTCGATGGTTCTATTATCCCTTTCACGCGCATGTCTTTGATCAATGAATCGGCTTCTTCTCGTTTGGCCCATGGTACTCGTCTGGGTGGCTGTTTGATTGGTCTTGCATTTCCTGTGTTGATTCGGTGGTACGCTAAATTGGTTCTTCCATAATCGGTGTCATCAATAGCAAAGACGTTCTTATAACTTTGAATTAGGTGTTCTAGCTTTGGAGTTTCTTCTTCAGTAAGATGTTCAGTTCCCTTGTTGATTAATTCTTGTAATGCTTCTGGCAGCTTCCCTCATTTCTATCCTCTGTTCTCTAATTTGGTCCAAATGATTAATGGTGGTGACTGGTTCTAATGTCCCTATTGGTGTTCCTTCGGTAAGTTTTTGTTCAAAGCCTTTCAGATTGACAACTCTGATTGAAATCGTGATCGAGCCGGTTTGTACCACAGTTCTTCCGACAAGGATAGCCTTCTGCCTCAATTCTTCGTTGTCATGCTCTATGACTTCAATCATTTCATAAGGGACATTGTCCTCTAGTGTAATTCGGGCAACAGCTTCGGAGTATCCGGGTAAAACTTGGTCTTCAGGAGCGACAACCCGTAGTGTTCGGTGATCAGTCCAATTCCTTTCTAGTGGCAGTTCTTGATTTCCTATTCGTAAACATTTTGTTCCCATGTCTAGCTGGATTCGGTGTCTTTCCATGAAGTCGAGTCCCAAAATTATGTCATCGGTGATATCGGCCACCAGCACTTGTTAGTATAGGCTTGCGCCTCCAAAACCGATCACCACTTCGCATTCTCCATGAAACGATGTTGTTTTCCCTGTCGCAGTTGTTAAGACAGCATTTATGGTTAGCGGTCGAATCCTCCATTTACCGATTATTCGAGGGTTAACTATCGTCCTTGATGCGCCGGTATCCACTATCAGTTTTAATTTCCTACCGTCCACAAAACCATCCACAGTAAGTGAATTACCAGTGGTTGTTTTCGATACGGAGATGATGATTGGGGCTTAGGGACGCAAAGCCGACTTTTGCCCCGTAAGGAAAATTAAATGAAGAACCAGTTTATCTGCCAATGATGATTGATACAATTGCTGACGTAAAACCAATACAGCTTAACCTAAAATCCATAGATTTAGACCAATTGTCTAAAATAACTTTACAAGCGGAAGAACCTGTAACTTTTGTGCAACCAGTAGAAAATAATAGTTTCATATATATAATTATAGCCTTTGTAATTGTCATATCTTGTCATTTCTTATAATATAAGGCGTGTCAAGTATATCTGTAGTTCAAGTACGTATGTCGAACGAGTAACAGATATATACATATAATAAAGACGTTCTAAAATATACGAGCACTAATTAATATAATTCCAACCCTCGCAATACATAACAGTTGGCGACGAGGACGGTTACAAGTGCATATACGAGTATATTATACATTTATTATTTGGCGTAGTTAACAATACGGTATACAGTAATCCGGAGAAAAAGTGTCCGTCGCGCACGTGCTATTTCGTAAGGGCGAACGTCGAAGGCACATGGCCAGTGTCCAAATTCCATCATGGGAGATCCCAAAGTAGAATTGGAATATTTCGACATCAATGCCGGCTCGTGGAAGCGGTGGATTCAGCGATTTGAAGGTGCTATGAAAATACATAGCATCCAGGGTGATGATAAAGTAAATTACTTATTACATTTTATTGGCGCCAAAAATTACGATAAATTGTGCGACTACAATGACGACAAGGATATTTACAAGTTCAAGTACGCTGAAATTACGAATCAGTGTCAAATTTTATTTCAAGTTAAAGTCGTGGAAGTCGCCGAGTGTTACAAATTCCATTGTTGGAAGCAGTCCCCGGGAGAGCCAGTTCAAGACTACGTTACAGCGCTTAAAAAATTGGCGCAAACATGTGGTTTCGGGAAGTTCCTTCATACAGCCGTGCGAAATCAATTTGTGTACGGCCTGGAAAACGCAGCTATCCGACAGAGATTAATGGAGTCCGAAAAGTTAACGTTAGAAAACGCGTTAAAAGTCGCGGAAGCTATGGAGCTTTCTCGTAAAGAAAATCAAGAGTTAAGCGGTCAAGCAAGTACAGTACATGTAATCAGTGAAGCTAGACAACATAATTCCAAATTCAACGATCGAAACCGATACCGAGGGCAACAAGGCGGAAGGAGACCTTCAAGAAGACGCGGAGGTAACAACCGGAGATACTGCTATCGCTGCGGGAACGAAAATCATGTAGCTACTGAGTGCAGCATCGACAAAAATGTAGTGTTCACTATGTGGTGTAAAGGGTCACATTAACAAAGTTTGTTTCCAAAATAAAAGAGGAAATAATCAAGTGAAAAGTGTCGAGTGCGTGTATCCGGAAAGGTGCGATGATTTTGGCGCGCTTACTGTGACCGAT
The DNA here is from genome assembly GCA_029378335.1 of Agrilus mali. Lineage (NCBI taxonomy): Eukaryota > Metazoa > Arthropoda > Insecta > Coleoptera > Buprestidae > Agrilus > Agrilus mali. The sequence goes on from CM055661.1 coordinate 10,013,157, forward strand.
GTCTTCGTTTTGGAGCATGTAAACATGCGCGATACTTTGTTTATGAAACTCACAGTCAACGGCAAGGCCGTCAAATTCGTACATGACAGTGGAGCAGCTTTTACATTAATGAATTACAACGAGGCAAAAAAGATTTTCAAGTTTGAAAAGGTATCAAAAACAAAAACATTGGCTGTGGCTTACTGCAAAACGCAAATAAATGTATTTGGTTTTATTGTTGTAAATGTCGTATATAAGGATATAAGGTACGTTTTAAATTTGTATTTAACGATGTTAAGCGCCCGCCTTCGCTGGGCCGTGAGTGGTTGCGCCAACTTCGTATTCCCCCCTTCAATGGATCGCTGTACGAAGAGGTAAATAGTGTTGAATGTCTCGATAAAGACGCGGAAATAAATAAACTTTTTCAAAAATTCAAAAATTTACTCAAAGATGATATGAGTCCGATACGCGGATTCAAAGCAACGCTAACTTTAAAAGACGGAGCTAAGCCGGGCTTTTGTAAAGCACGCCGTGTCCCTTTCAAATTAGTCCCGTTAATAGAAAGGGAATTAAACTCTTTGGAAAAAAAAGGAATAATAGAAAAAATAAATACATCTAATTGTGCTACTCCAATCGTGCCAGTACTTAAAAAAGATAATACTGTAAGAATATGTGGGGATTTCAGTGTATCGTTAAATTCTCAGCTAATTATTGACGAATACCACCTTCCTACAACCGATGAACTTTTAGCAGAGATGGCGGGGTGTAAAATTTTCGCAAAAATCGATCTCTCACAGGCTTATTTACAGCTTGAGTTAGACGAAGACAGCGCAAATTTAGTAGTTTTGAATACACACCGCGGGTTATATAAATGTAGGCGGATGTGGTATGGACTCGCACCGGCAGTAGCTATCTGGCAACGATTTATTGAAAGTATTTTAGCGGAAATAGAAGGCGTGTCTGTCTTTATCGATGACATAAAAGTTGGCGCACGGTGTGTAAAAGAATTAATTTGTAAATTGAATGTTGTGTTAAGTAAACTGAATGAGTTTAATGTACATATTCGTAAAGATAAGTGTGTTTTTTTTGAAAAATCAATTGTGTACTGCGGATTAGTGTTGCATGAGCACGGTATCAGTAAAATGCCTGAAAAAATGGAGGCAATTGAAAACATGCCTCGACCAACTAACGTTCGCGAACTTCAATGTTTTATCGGGCTGGTAAATTATTATAATCGCTTTATTCCGAATACGAGCGCAATCTTGCAACCATTTTTTCAAATTTTACGCGGAAACAAGAAATTCGTTTGGAACGAGGCTTGCGAAATCGCCTTCCGTAAAGCAAAAGACATTTTTCAAAGCGACGTATGCCTTGCTTACTTTGATGCCAAATTACCATTACGTTTAGCGACTGATGCATCTCCGACGGGTTGTGGGGGTGTACTTTCGCATATTTACCCGGATGGCTCGGAAAGGCCTACAATTTTTATATCAGCAATGCTTAATTCGGTTCAATCTAGATGGGCACAAGTAGATAAAGAGGCTTACGCGATCGTGTGGGCGATAAAACGCCTGTACCAATATCTATACGGGAGAAAATTCGAATTAGTCACGGATAATCGTGCAATACAACAGATTTTTTCGCCACAAAAAGGTCTTCCAGTTTTTAGCGCGATGCGCATGCAACACTACGCAATCTTTTTAAGAGCTTTTACATACACGATAAGCTTCAAAAAGTCTGAAATGAATGCGAATGCAGGCTGTTTTTCTAGACTACCCGTCTCTGGTGGTGTGAAAAACGTTGATGCGATAGATGTGTTTTTTATTGACTTGGTGTCCGTTATCCCTGTTACGTTTGATGAGATTAAAAAGGAGATTGATAACGAAAAAGATAAATAATTGTGTAAAATTATTCGTTTGTTAAAGGAAGGTAAAGAATTAAATGCAAAGAGCGTGTGGAACTGTGATCCTAACGAGTTCACACTAGAATTCGATGTTTTGATAAAAGGACACCAAGTCATGATTCCCTCTTCGCTCAGAGAAAGAGTTTTAAAACAATTACACATGGGCCATTTTGGCATCGTTGGGATGAAAAATTTAGCCCGTGGTTTCTGTTGGTGGCCAAACATTAGCCACGATATCGAGATATTAGCTCGAAATTGCTACGAATGCAACTTATTTAGTAAAAATCCGACACCGGATAAAAATCACATATGGGAACCAAGTACCTTTCCATTTGAAAGAGTACACGCAGATTTTGCGGGTCCTTTCTTGAATAAAATGTTTTTCACTTTAGTAGACTCTTTCTCTAAGTGGCCTGAGGTGCATGTTGTAAAAAATATACAAGCAGAAATTATTATTGAAAAATGTCAAAACATTTTTTCTGTTTTTGGTTTGCCGAAAAGTTTCTTTTCTGATAATGGTAGAACCTTTGTTTCTCGACGATTTACAAATTTTTTAAAAAGAAATGGCACTGTTCAAGGATTTTCTGCTCCGTATAATCCTCAAACAAACAGTCAGGTTGAGCGTTATGTACAAACGATTAAGCAGGCGCTAAAAAAGACATGCACACAAACATCTGATGTAAAAGAAGCTTTAGTGCAAGTCCTTACTCAATATCGCAACATGCCTCACCAAAGCACGGGTAAAACTCCTGCAGAGTTGGTCTTTGGTAGGAAAATGAGATGCGTTTTTGATCTGCTTAAGCCTGAACCGTATATCGGTAATAAAACGAAACGTAATGATTGTATATCTGTAAGAGCGTTTAATGTAAATGACAGGGTAAAATGTAGATGTTATATAGGGCATGATAAATGGAAGTTTGGAAGGATTTCTCAAGTCTTAGGTAAAATGCATTATATAATTAGATTAGACGATGGTAGGTTGTGGAAAAGACACGTTAATCAGATTGCAAAATTAGGAGATAACGTAGAAAATAGAAGCACACTAAATTTTGATTATTATTATTATTATGGGCCAATAGAAGAGCAGGTTAATTTAAGTTGTACTGATAATGTAAGTATGGCAATGTCACAAGAAAGTATTGAGATTGAAAATATACAAGATTGTGAAATTATGCCGTTTGGAGTTATAAAGTCGAACTTTTACTTATAAAGGACAACCTATGGGACGTGATAACAGATACAGCTCCTTCTCCGGTTACTTCAGAATGGTCCAAACGCAATGATCAAGCACGTGCAACAGTAGGTCTTCTAGTTGAATATAATCAGTTACTGCACATAAGGGGTGCAAAAACAGCAAAAGAAGCGTGGGACACATTAAAAGAATAGGGGAACTGAAGGCAAAACGGACCATGCAGGCAAAACGGACCATGCAGGCAAAACGGAACGGTTAAATTACTTTAAGCCTACTGGGGCCATCTATTTGTTGAATAACGCAACTAATTACTCGCGCCATTCTTGTTCTCGGTCAGTGCCGGCGAAACTGCCACTCGTGACAGCGGATTTTTATCGCGGTAAGTATTTTTTTTCATATTTTGATGTAAAAAACGTCATTTTTGACCAGCCTGCACTTTTGTTGTTATTAGTATTGTTAATGTAATGATATAACACAGTCTTGTGCATGATTTTATCTTTATTACAGTATATAAAGAATGAAAAGAGGTAGAATGGTTAACCTGAAAATCTGACATTGATTCATAAACACCTAAAAGGCAAAACGGCCCAGGGCAAAATGGACCAGTGGTCCATTTTGCCTTCATATATATTTTTACATTTGACTCAATGTTTTCTACGTTTTCTGTTTCAGATGGTTAACAATTATATAAGAATCACTAATAGGCAGTCATGGGACGAGGACAATATGAGAAAAGCTATCGAAAGAGTGAAAAACAAAGAAATGGGATTTAAAAAAGCAGCTGAAATGTATAACGTACCAAAGACTACACTAAAACGACGATTCGATACGTATAAGGCAACAAATGATCTAGAAGGAGCAACTGTGAAAAAACTAGGACGGTTTGAGCAAATCTTTACCAAAAGTCAAGAAAAAGAACTGGCTTTCTACCTAAAAGACATGGAGAGCCGTTTCTACGGGCTAACTTTAAAGGACCTTAAGAGACTTGCATATGATCTGGCTGAAAAAAGTAATTTATCCCACAATTTTGATTCTGACACGAAGATGGCTGGTAGATATTGGGTTGAAAATTTCTTAAAGCGAAATCCGGATTTAAGTTTCCGCAAACCAGAGGCAACTTCAGCAGCTAGAGCATCAGGGTTTAATTCAGTTGTAGTCAATAAATTTTTTGACCTGCTCACTGATTTGATTATAAAATACAAATTTACTCTGGAAAAAATCTTCAACGTCGACGAAACGGGCATAACTACGGTACCAAAAAGTTTGCCGCGGATTGTTGGTACCAAAGGTAAGAAACAAGTGGGATTGTTGACATCTGCGGACCGCGGGCAGTTGGTAACTCTCGTTTTTTGCTTTGGGGCTGATGGATCATATATGCCACCAATGTTCATTTTCCCGCGGAAAAGGATGAAAGAAGAATTAATGCGAAATGCTCCACGAGGATCTTGGGCTATGTGCCATGATAGTGGTTGGATACAAAAGGACTTATTTACGGCGTGGTTCAAGAAATTCATTAAGTTTTCAAGATCATCTTCAGACAACCCGGTTTTGCTTTTACTTGACGGCCACGCCAGTCACGTCAAAAATTTGGACGTTGTTGATTTGGGACGAGAACATGGAGTACATATGCTATCGTTTCCGCCGCACTGTGCACATCGTCTTCAACCCTTAGATTTGGGATTCATGAAGCCTCTCTCTACCTACTATACAGAAGCTGCAAATAACTGGCTGAAAATGAACGGAGGGAGAGTCATAACTCAATTCCAAATTGCAGAACTTGTTAATCTAGCTTTTCAAAAAACTGCTACACTCACAGTAGCTTACAATGCATTTGAACACAGGAATCTGGCCTTTAAACCGCAATCGTTTCACTGAGGTTGACTTTTTAGCGGCTTCGACAACTGATATCGAATTAAATGACAATGACACGGATGATGAAAGGCTGATGGTTAACGAGCCTCAACCACCAAGTACAAGTGGAGCATCTCAGTCAAATGAAACTAATTCGCATGAAACGATTGACAGCGAACTCAGGCCCCTCACTTCACGAGGTGGTCAGTACTCTGAAATAAACGATGAACCGATCGTAAACGAGCCCCAGCCATCTACTTCGGCGGATGTGTCTCAAACGTCTGAAAAACGAGGTATAATATCAAGAGATGTATCTCTTTCTCCAACATTACTGGCAACTAATACTACTTTAAGGGATTTCTCACCAAGAGAACCTCATTCACCAACCCCAGCATCAACTAATTCACCTGTAACCGACCAAAATAAAGAAAATAGTGATTTTCTTGTTAGCCCGAAAATGATAATGCCTTTTCCAAAAACATCTGTTATCAAAAGAAAAAAATTTAGACGGGGCAAAACCGCGGTGATAACATCTTCACCGTATCGGAAGGAACTTGAAACAACGCATAATGCAAATGAAGCAAAGAGAGTGAAAAAGAATCTTAATCTAGAAACTAATAAAAAGACCAACAAAGACAAAAAAAGGGGGAAAAAAGCAACACGAAAGAAGAGAGAAAAAAACTTGAAGGATTCAGGATCTGATGAAGAAAATGAAGACACCGAGTGTTTCTACTGCTCTCATCTGTTTTCTGAATCAATAGAAAGGATGGGTGCAATGCCCGATTTGTCTCCTCTGGGCACATTGTAGTTGTGCCGGCGTTGACGACGACGATGAGAACACAAGATTTATTTGTGAAAGGTGTTCCCCAGATTAGATATGTATTGGGTCCATTTTGCCCTTCACCGTGGTCCATTTTACCTTCACATACAGGCAAACGGCCCATAAGGAAGGTTTTGGAAATCATCCAATATCTTCAAATTCTGTGATTTGATTAAAGTGCGATTAATAACAATTGTAGACTTATTACTAATAAGGATATTCTATAAACAGTTTCTGATAATAAAGCTATATTTTGTTGATTACGACTAGTTTTTCCTTAAATATACCATTTTGCCTTCAGTTCCCCTACCACCAAAAATCAACATTAACCAGCAGTGTTCTTACTAAAACGTATCTGCAGAGCCGTATTAAGAGAGGATGGTGGTATGGAAAAATACATTACTGAAATATCAACCAACATTAATCAGCTAGCAGCACTTGGACAAAATTTACTGGATGAACTTGCAGGCAGCGCTGTTACTTGGAAGTCTACCAGAATCTCATGAAAGTCTTGTCACAGTTCTTGAAAGCAGGGCTGAAAAGGATCTTACGTTTCAATGCGTTAAAAGTAAACTAATTGACGAATACAAAAGAAGAAAAGGAGCAAAAGAAACAAAAGAAATTTTCCATAACGATGAAACAGCCATGAAGTCAGTACATAAGGATAACAATCAAAGCAAGAAAACTTGTTTTTTCTGTAAAAAAGCAGGCCATTTTAAAAACGACTGTTTGAAGTACGTGGCATGGAAAAACAGACAAGAGAAAGCACATAAAGCCGTTGATGAAAAAAGCAGAAGTTCTGATGAAGCATGTTTCCTCGTCAAGGATGCAAAGAATCTTACAGAAGTTTGTTTAAGTGCGACGAATGGTGAAAAAGGTCAAATTCCGTGGTTCGTTGATTCGGGAGCGTCAAAACACATGGTACGGTCAAAGAATTTCTTCACAAACTTAGACTCAAGCAGAAAGAGTCATGTGCGACTTGCGGACGACAATAAGTTTGCCAAAGTTGAAGGAATCGGTTCGGGAACAATAAAGTGCGAAGACAGTGCGGGAAAAACTACAACATTAAAGGTGAGTGACGTACTGTAGGTACGTACCAAGTTTAGGTTCAAACCTGTTATCCGTAAAAAAATTAACTGAAAACGGTTACTAACTTTTGTTGTTCTCCAAAAACACATGCGATATTACAAAAAATTGTAAAGTACAAGCAACAGCAAAATTGTCACCAGAATTATAACAAGTGAAAACAATCGCCAAAGCGTGTACATCAAACCTTGCGCATGGCATCAATTGTCAGCATGTGTGGCACAGACAGTTTGGACATCGAGATCCAAGAGCCATTAATGATTTGGAGAAAAAAGGATTAGCAACTGGAATAAAAATTAAGGATTGTGGAAGACGTGAGATCTGCGAATGTTGCATAAAGGGGAAAATGGCACGAATACCATTTCCAAAAGAATCTACCAGCAAAACAAAAGCAGTTTTAGATCTCATTCACACGGACGTTTGCGGATCAGTACAGTCACACCAGGCAATAAAAGATATATGCTCACAATAATTGACGATTTATCAAGATATTCGTGGGTCTATCTTATGAGTCACAAAAATGAGGCAGTGCCATTCATAAAGAGCTTTGTTAGAATGATGAAAACACAACTCGGAAAAGTACCTAAAGTTATAAGATCAGATCGAGGAAGGGAATATATCAATGAAGAACTCAAGAGATTTTGGAAGAAAAAAGGAATAAAGTCCAATACACAGCAGTCTATTTGCCACAACAAAATGGGGTTGCGGAAAGAAAAAATCGTTTGTTGATAGAAATGGCAAGATGTATGTTATTGGATGCTAATATTGAAAAGAAGTATTGGGGCGAAACTGTAAATACGGTGAATTATTTACAAAACTGGCTACCAACGAAAGCAACCAATAAGACACCTTTTGAACTCTGGCATTCAAAGAAGCCTTATGTTAAACATTTACATATTTTTGGATGTGAAGCATATTCACAAAGAACAAAGAAAGAAATTAGATAATAAAGCTGAGAAATATATTTTTGTTGGATACTCAGAAGAGTCCAAAGCATTTCGACTTTTAAATAAGGAAACAAACCAGATAAAGATCAGTCGGGACGTAATATTTCTGGATAAGGAATCACATGGAAACATCCAAACATATGAAGAAATTGAAGTAAATTTCAACAGAGATGAAACCAAGGATCAAGAAAATTGAAGCGAAACTGACACCGAAAGTTCAACACTTGAAGAAGAAAGTGATTTAAATAAAAGTGATTCAACTTTTAATCCAGAAGTTTCTTTTAGTGATGATTCGGGAAATGAACAACCGCTTGTGCAATTACGATGATCCGAGAGAAATAATCGCGGAGTGCCACCGGACAGAAATATTGCGACATTAAATTTAGTTAAAGATAAAGATATTATTGAATATAGATATTGTCCAACAAGTGAAATGCTAGTAGATATGCTTACAAAAGGATTAATCAAAACGAAATTAAAATTTCATTCAGAAAAAATTGGTTTAATTCAAAATTAATGTTATGAATGTTATATGTGGTTAAATCGTTGAGGAAGGGTGTAAGATACAACGATTTATGTGTTTGTATTTGGAAATAATAACAATTTCGGTAGTTCGTGACAACAACTGACTTCACACGGTTTTATTTTTAGAACTACTAATCTTAAGAATAATAAACCAATGTATGTTATACCTCGTTCTTTGTTAGTTAGTTAGTTGTATTAATCACATCAATAAGTAAGGATTAAAATTGTAACACGATCAGAAAATTTGTTCACTTATGTTAAAACCTATAAACAATACTTCAATTCACCCTTAAACACTAACTGTCTTAAGACATTACAGTAAAAGTCGTATATTAATTTGGACGTCACATTCGCGTCTTCACTCTTTGAAGGCTCGAGGATCAGTCCCCTCTCCGTTCCTCCCGGTTCCAGCACCTTGCCCATGTCGCGAACGGGCCCCTAATCCAAACATTCGATAAGTCTCCAATCTGGCGACATGTCCAAGGTCCGATTTAACACTTAATTTATTTAGTCACTTGTTAAAACCGAAATGGAGCTTATTTTATCATTTACACAATAAAGTCTTTTTTAAAACCGAACAGAATCTATTCCTGTTAGATTAGCCAACTTGAAATACATTGAGACAAGGATCTATAACGAACAAAATAGCTCAAACCCCAACGCCAAAACACGACACTTTAGTTGTCCGAAGCACTTTTCGGTAACAAAGTTACCTTCTTCGGGGACTGAAGTGAACTAAACCTAAAAGATAACTAATCCTATTATATACTGAAAGTTGTTAAGGTTCAGTGAACATGGTTCAGTAGTAATAGTGATGATGTTCAATGTACCTTGACAATAACAAAAATTAATAATTAAACTAGACTAAATAGCGGAGTTCCAGGGATAGGACCCTTGTCATTGTTAAGTAAAATTTGGTTATTTTTACAAATGTATAAACTTTCAAAACTATCTAGTAGACAATTATTCCTAACTTCCTTAACTAATTTAAGATTATTAATATTAATATTATGTTCTTCAGTAAGAATATGTTGGGCAACACTAGATTTTTCGGCTCTACCAAACCTTGCATGAGCTAAATGCTCCTTGAACCTGGCTTGGATCGAGCATCTAGTTTGTCCAATATATTTTTTACTACAGTCATTACCGCTAATTTCATATATCCCCGACTTTTCTAAGAAAGGAATTTTATCCTTGGGGTTACCGAAGAGGGTTTGAAGGGAGTTACCACTTGAACTGTAGGCAATGTGAAAACCAAGTTTACGAAAAATGCCTTCGAATCCTCGAGTAAATCTTGGCTCGTATGGCATAGTAATAAACCTGCTCTTACTGGTGTCTGCTTGAAAAGTCGAAGATCTTGAAACAGAATTCTTAAATTTAATTTTGTTCGTTCTACAACAACCGCCAAAGTTTTTCCAGTCTTCAAGGATCTACAAAGGTACGGAGTTGGGGATATTTGAACCAGTAACTGTAAATCATTACTGTAACTCTGAAAATTAATCAAAGGAGAAACTGACACCATTTCCAGCCGCATTAAACGAACTTGTGAAACGGTCCAGTCACCGCCTCGTCAAAGACCAAGTCAATCAATTTGAAGAGCTTCTTGATCATTTTCGACATGTCGTCGCCTTCTTAGATCAAGACTTCGGCAGGACCAACTAAACCTACCACTCCATTAACACCGGAGCATCACCTATAAGTCCACTGGGAGAAGCAAGAAGAAGCAAATGGCCTTATAAATGATTAACGGGAAATAAGCAAGGAGTAACTGAACCATCACAAAGTTTCTGGGCTTCTTCTATACTATTGGTAAAGTGAAGGATCGTTCCCCGAGTTTCTGCGTAGACTGTAGGAAGTTAAAAGGCTTTTAAGCTCTTCGGGTATAGCAAAAAGGTCTCCCAGAGTTTCTAGGTTTAGTATATCATTTTATATAATTTTCTAACTTTTTACAACTTTACTATTCACATTATTCTGTCAGCTTTCACTATTCATCACTTTCTATATTTGCTTACGCAATATAACGCAATCATAAGCCTTTGCTCACCCTTTTCAATGTCGATTTTGGGAATGACGCGATATTTCGTTGAGCGAGTAGAATATATGATAGGGCCAACTAAAATTTGGTAACTACAACCAATTCATATGTTATGGCATATACACAGTTTTCACGAGTCGACAATTTTTTTCAATTAAAAGAAATAGATATTTCTCTGAAAGAAAATTTAGAAACTACAATATAATAATTGATTACGTGAAGTTATACACTAAAACAAAATAGTTTGTCCACTCTATTGATAGTAATAGAACTCTTAAACTGGTCGTTTAGTATCTATTAATAAGATTTATTCATAACGACCGAATAATTTAAAAAATTCTTCTAGTAAATGCGCTTAGTTATTATAACGTAAGAGTTTTTTTCAATGTACTATGTTACTTGATTACAGCAACTACAGAAGTACGAGTTCGAGATCTATCACGGAGACTTTGTGTAAAAGACTGCAAACATTGTTTATCTGCGGAAAAGAAAGAGGGACTATTATCGATGTGCTGCACATTAACCATCGTTAAGCCTGAAGAATCTTGAGAAAATAATCAACTGATTGAAGACCAGAGAAAAGACAAAGATATCGACCCAATAATGGAATGGAATCATGAGCAGATGTGAGTCATCTAAGTCAAACAACATAGATCTATTAGCCCCAGTGCAATCCATTACCTTAGACTACGGCATTTCAAAAGGAATTTGGGAGAGTCCAGATGGAACGAGGAATCAACCTCAACTAGTGCCTCTAAAAAACAGTTTCGGAAGTTTTAGAAGCAATCCACGTAGGAACGAAATGGAAAACTGATCCAAGAAATGTCCGACATGCGCCGGAAGGAAGGAACCGAAGACGAGGAGTAGTGGCCCTTTTAAAAAAATCGCAGTCGGCATAGCGGTATCATTTCCAATGACAGACTCTGGAAATAGATACATTTTGGTCGTTATGGTCCTAGATCTAAAAAAGAACATTTGATTATCGGCCCGGTCTTTACAACGTGTCCAGTTAATGAGATATCGGATGATATCTCCTTATACCCTATATATAGGACATGCCAGCGCAGATTAAAGTAATAATACGAATATAGTGACGAGCGAACGTAATAGTGGTGAAATAATAATTGTAGTAGCGTTGTTTAACTTCATTTATTAAAGTAAATTGTTTGAAGTTCCAGAAGTGATTAAATTACGTGAGAGTAATTTATTTTTTTAAGGTCAATAGTGATATAAACATTTTATGTTCCAAATGCCCCTAAGAGTCCATGATTTTAAATAATTTATTATAAATAAAACACCCTGTATATACGTATGAAGCGTGTTTTATTTTGCATGCACATTTAAAGTACATAAGCGCCAAATTGTTGTCTACCTAGGGCGCTCACTTGTCTTAACTCGGCTCTGAACACAAGGCCAAACCAAGTCGAATACAAGGCAGGAATAAACAACCACAAGGAGAGTACGTATCAATAGATACATACATATTTACCTACATTTAAACTATTTTCATAAAAAAAAAAACACCGGTTTTGGAAGAGAAAATAGCTAAAATACTTTTTTTAGTATGTGGTATCAAAAAATTGGAAAAAATAAAATAAAATCCAAAATCTGAAATTAATTATAGAAATCTAGAAATTGTAAGTTTAAAAATTATCAATAGCATATTTTTTGCATTATTATCTTTTTAAAGTGTTGGTTATCACTAATTTTTATTTAAATAATTGATCAGGAATACAAACATGTAGGTTAATGTATAAGTACTGAATAGAATAGTGCTAAGTAATTATCTATGAACTAAAAACAAACAAGGCACAGGATGTCATAAAAATAATTAGTTTATATAAGTTTTTTAACATATGAGCAGTAGTCAATTTATATATTTTAATGGCAGGCAGCCCAAATTATCTTAAACAACTAATAATCTACAACTTATACTATATTATATGTACAAATAAGTTCAATTCTGAAAATACGGTATATAAAAATATGTAGACTAGATTAATAGGTAACAAAGATAACAAAATCAACTTAAACTGCGTTGTCTGTTGTAGCGATACCTAATCGTTTTTGTATTTGGTCAAATCTTTCAAGGTATTGAGTTAATACCAAATTTGGTGCACAAGGAGGACAGTAACCGTTTCCACTAACACTGGAAAACCATACATAATTCGATCAGAATCAATTAAAAAATATAAAAACACTTGTAAACGTTGCACAATCGATATTTAATAAAATAAATTAAAGAACACAATGTTAGAGACCTGATTATCCAGACCGATTTCGCGAATATCCCGATTGCAAAATTCATCTCTAATTTCTTAAAATACATTGATATTTGTTGATTTTAAAGTTTTTTTTTTTGTTCTATATAATACAAAATCGCTTCTCTTTATACATCCAATTATTCTTACTTACGACATTAATTAGTCCAGTTAATCGAGTCTCTACTGTACCATGTAGATTTAGCGTATAAATGGAGAGGAGGGGGGAGCTTGCATTGTTAGAATCAATTACATACAGAACTACTGAAGTAACCTGTATTTATTGTTCGAGTATTCTAGAAACATTAGAAAAGTTTAATTAATTATGTCTTAGTTCACTTGATGAAAATTAATAGTCACTTGTAAAGGAAAACATGTTTAGTTTTCACGCATTTATAAAATAAAATTAAAAAAATAATAAATTAGTGAAAATTAAACGTTTTCCTTTACAAGTAACTATAAGAGTTGACCAAAGAAAAATTGATCGTTGGGCTGAGAGGTGGCAGGGAAAGGAAAATATGTATTACCTAATACACTATTTGGATACTTAATATAATACTGGTTTTAATTTTTTATTTAACGAAAAGATTCTATAATACTCACTTATCCTCATCTAAATTGTTTCTTTCATCAGGTGAAACTGCCATCCAAGTATTGGTGTTAGAGGAATACGGTATAGGATTTTCAATACTGTGAATATGATTAATTTCTCCTTGTACGTGACTGTTTGGCTTGTGAAATATAGATGCAGAAAGATTAACTTGATTACGTGGTTCACACTGGCCAATTTGAAAATTCGTAGGCAAATTATTAAACGCGTTACTGTCATATTTATAGGAGGAAGGTAAATGAGCGCCAAAACGTTTACCTGAGTGCCAACGACGGACTAAATACTGCATACGAATGACTACTACAATCGAAATGGCTAATATTCTGTAAAATCAAAATATATAGGTTATACTCGCTTTATATTAAAAACGACACAGCAAATAAATATTTTGGGAAACATACTGATTGGAGTTCAACATATAAATTTTTTTGAAAATAGTGACGTTTACGCAATGGCAGCATGACGTTAGGCAACCCATCATACAGCAATGTTTGTATTGTGAGTTGTCGACTAGATACTAAATTGTTTATAATATTATTATATATAAAATTATGTGACAATAAATACTTTTAGACCATTTAACATGTGTATGAAAAATTTCTATTATAATAACATAAAGAATCTACAAGTTCATGCTTCAATCCATAAAAATAATGTAGATATTGAAAAGGACGTTGTATACCAACGGTAACATAACGGACCTTTAATCAATCTCGGAAACTGCTGGTTATAGATACTCAGGAAAAAAATATTACTAAAATGGCCATGAGAAAATAGAATTATTTTCAAATTTTAATTAAGCTATAACATTAATAACATTATTGGAAAGTGAAAAGTTCCACCTAAGTTTAATCTCAAGATCACTGGCGCACCAACCTTAATAAGAGTAGGGGAAGCTCCTGGATGTCTAGTTATTTAAATCCCTGTATCTTTTAAACCATTTATCCGATTTTAGCAAACTCAGGATTGTTTGAGAGAGAAATGTATAGACCACCAGGTTGGTAGCAACAAAGACGCAAAAGGGCGCTTTCTCAGCCAATACGAAACGATTCAATTCAGGAGGGGGACATCATATTTGAAGTGCCGTACACAAAAATTACGTAGCGTTACAAAAAAACTGTTTGTTTTATTAATCTGCAGTTAATTTTTGCGTCATTAACAATGTTAAACTTTGTTGACAATTTATGCAACAGTGAACACAATAGGACAAATTAGTAACTCGGTAAGTGTTGTTAAGGAAAATTATTACCGTTAAAATGACATTAAAATGAAATACGTCCAGCGGAAGATGTTAAGTCGCTCTAGAAGATAGAAATTTAAAATGACTATCTGTTTTACTACAGTTAGGTGTTATCATTTCTTCGGAAGTGGAGAATATAACTTCGTTTTATAAAGAATCCTGCTTCCTTCTTAATAACCTTTTCAACACAATTTTTCTAGGTCTCAATAGTAATAGGTTTGAAAATCTTTTTCTGCAAGAACTTTCACCTACACCAAAGTAAAATTATTATTCTTTTCTGCCGTTGCTTCCCTTTACAATCCGCTCTGCGTCTGTGTGTCAACCTCCATAGATGTTTAGTTCCGGGCCATATGAGAAGTCGTCGTAGTACAATATACTCATTAGCCATACCCACTTACCCACATACAATATCTAATGACAATTCTGCCATTAAATACAATTAAACATTTAGCAAGGTCTTTTGGTAAAAGAAAACGTTTACTAATCATAATCAACGGTGGGCACAATCTGCGTCTGACGGCTCGACAAAACACTCATAGCAACCATGATGATCAACTATTACGTTGGACGTGCTGAACACGAAGACAGACTGTCCGCTGTTGGTTCTAGACGGAGAGCTAGTGACCAATTTTAGGTGGTCATTTCAAAAGTCACGAAATTTTCCACAGTCAATTCTCTATACCTACTGAAAATTAAAAGCCACATCTGGCAGCCTTCTGTGACCGAGGTAGACTACCCTAAAATTTTAAGGAGGGTAAGAAATAAGATTAATTTTAATTAAAGTATCAGTCATAAAATTTTAGGAAATTACTGTTGACACTATTTTCTCTTCATAGAATTTTTGCCAGAACATTTACATCTCTCCTAATTGTTAACAGAACGCTATAAATATTTATAAAAAAAATTCATTTTTGTCATTTCATTTTTTAATAGGATAAAATAAATACATAAACAATAAATTATATTCAATGCCAGAACGAAATTCCATCACCAACAATCTGCCAAAGCGAAAAACATGTCCGTACGAGTGCAAGTAAAACCGAAATATAGAAACCTGCGAATTAGAGAGAGAGCGCTGATTGGGCTTCTTTGGACTTCATTGAAATTATACATAATGCGATAAATTTTTCTTAATGTTGTTGAAATATTACTTTGGAAATATTTTTCTATTCTTTACTTTACATTTCGAAGGTCCTAACACAGGTACCAACAAAAAGTGGGGATCTAACGATTTTTTTTTCTGTTAAAGATTGTCTAGGTACATATTCGTGTACAGACAATTTTAATACATTTCTACGTGTGTCGATTTGCCTATTTCATTATAGGGGCCGTTCATAAAATACGTTCGCGCACAAGGGGGGGGGGTCTTGCTGAGTGTGACAAGATGTGACAAGGGGGGACAGGAGGTCTACGGCAACGTGACGTTCGCCGTTCATCAAAAAATTTTACTGAATTTTTACAGAATCCTTGGACTTCTGATAAATAGAAATATTATTTATTTGTTCGTTACAAAAGATATTTATTAATTTATTTAAATTTAATTATGAAAATAAAATTAATATTTTTGACTATCAAAATTTGTGTATTATCAATCAAAATTTATCATGTTCAGGGGGGGGAGGTTCAGTTTTTGTGACGTAATATTTACAAGGGGCTCACAGAAAGTGTGACACAGCGTGACAACCGGGGGGTAGGGGGCCAAAAAAGCTAATTTAAGCGTGACGTATGTTTAATTCTCAAAAGTTCGGGTGAATTTTATTTCGAATCTAGTTCGAGCTACACACACACACACACAAAACTTCAATCAGAATTTCACTACAAAAAAATACAAATATCAACGTAACTATTTATTCTTCAAAGGCTGAATCAAGACTTCTTCTGTCTAGTATTTTAATCCAAAAATGTAAAGTAGGGAAAAGGGAGGTGGAAAGGGTGAGTGGAGGAATAACAAATGTATACGTGCGTATTTGCACGTAGGCAAGTACAAAATTGCAGTTATAACTGCACAACTAAAACAGGACAATAGACATACATTAAATAATAAATTTGTAAATATTTGCGCTGTACGTCCTGCTGTGCCTAAGTAGGTAGATGGGAACATCTACTTGCATTTTATTACGGTACTAGAAAAAATCCCAATTGCCTGGGTCAACAACATTGTATGTCTATTGTACCCTAAAATAAAATTAAAAATCGAAGAAATGTAATACAGTTTGAACATTCCACCCACCTTGAAGTGTGCCTTCAACAAAAAAAAACCTTAGAATTACATATTAAACTAGTTAAGTGAAACAAAAAAATAATGCATGTTAAATTGTCGATTGATTAGATGAAGGAGCGTTATCTTCTATTGGAAGGATACAGATCTTCGTTACGGGCCTTTTCAACACAGTATCTGCGGTCTGTACAGATACTACTCTAGTGACTCCATCATTTCCGGGAAAGATCTCAATAAAACGTCCCATCTGCCATTTGCAAGGTGGAAGGTTGTCTTCACGAAGGATTACCAACGTCCCAGGATTGATTGAAGTAGTTCTGGATATACACCATCGTTTTCGTTGTTGCAGTTGGTGCAAATACTCCCGTTGTCACCGTTTCCAGAAATGTTGTACCATTTGAACCATGTGCTGGTATCGATTGAGTCGGGTTGCTGGAAGATCAGTGACGTCCATTTGAGGTGGAGCTGTTAATGGACCTCCAATTAGAAAGTGACCTGGAGTAAGTGGACTCAGATCGTTGGGTTCATCCGATAGAGGTGAAAGAGGCCGAGAGTTCAGACAAGCTTCCACTTGGTTGAGAACTGTGTTTAGTTCTTCATAAGTAAGGACGGTTTCGCCAATAACTCGTCTCAAATGTGTCTTTGCACACCTTACTGCACTCTCCCATAATCCGCCGAAGTGTGTGGCATGAGGAGACATAAAATGCCATTGTGTTCTTTGTTCATTTAAAAAATTGCTGATCCGTTGGTTGTGATTTTCATTGGTAAGTAACTGACCAAGTTCGTTCAAATGGTTGCGAGCGCCAACAAAATTAGTTCCATTGTCCGTATATATATTGCGACATTGTCCACGTCGAGAAATGAAGCGCTGCAGACACTTTAAAAAGGGGTCGGTGCTTAAATCTACAGCAAGCTCTATATGTACTGCCTTTGTCGAAAAACAGACGAAGATGCACATGTAAGATTTCGTTTTAATCTTGCTTCGCGTTCTATCCTTCGTAAAGAAGGGTCCAGCATAATCAATCCCACAAGTGTCGAATGGTCGAGCTGGAGTCACTCGCGCAGTTGGCAAGGATCCCATTGGATAGTCCGGTATACATGGTTTTGCCTTAAAGCATTTTACACACTGTCGGAGAACCTTCTTTACTGTTGTTTTGCAAGAAATCGGCCAGTAGTGAGTTCGGAGGGATGCAACCACGGACTGACACCCTGCATGGAGTAATCGTTCATGTTCTTCACGTATTATGAGTTCTGTGAAATTGTTCTTTGCAGGCAAAATCATGGGATGTCTCTGATCAAAAGGAATGCTGGCATTTTGCAATCGTCCGCCCACCCTGAGTAATCCTGCAGTACAAAGAAACGGTTTTAACAACCTTAGCGAGCTGCTGGAGGATGGTTCACGTCCTCCACGAATGTCCTTTTATTCTTGCCCGAAGTGCCTTTGTTGAACTACCTTAACTAACTGAGTTAAAGCACTCGAAAGTTCGAAACTTCGAAAGCCTTTTTGAATCAAAGGATGTTGTGGTAAGACAGCCAGTATTCTTCTTGGTTTTTAATGACCTTAGGTTTGGGATAAATCGTAAACAGTATGCAACAACATTGACAAGCCGAGGTAGTGACGAATACCTCGTTAACAGTCCGAAGTATTCACTCGTTGAAATCAGTGTTATTGGTTGAGTTCCAGCTTCTGCCTCAATAATCGATTATTTTTCAATGACGTCCTGGTGTTTAGGCCAATTCATAGAATTCTCAGACAACCAAGTAGGGCCATGCCACCCTAAAGATGATTCATTCAGCTGTGATGGAGGAATTCCACGAGAAATTATATCAGCGGGATTGTCTTCAGACGCTACGTGATGCCAATTATTGTCGTTGATACAATTCTGGATTTTGGTTACTCGATTGGCTATGAAAGTTTTCCAACGGCTAGGTGACGACTTTATCCAGGAAAGTGCAATTGTTGAATCACACCATTAAAATTCTTCATCCAGTGTCAAGTCCAATGACGCTCATACCTTACTAATGAGTTCCGCCAATAGAAGGGCACCACAAAGTTCCAGACGAGGCAGTGTAATTGTTTTAAGTGAAGCCACTCGTGATTTAGCGCACAGGAGATGGGTATGATTGATTCCTTGATTATCATTAGAGCGTAGGTAGATACATGCACCATAAGCCTTTATTGAGGCATCACAGAAGCCATGAAGTTCTACTCGTACTGGAAGTTGACAAATCGCACGCCGTGGAATGATTATTTGATTTAAGGATTCCAGTTGTTCATGAAAGTTGACCCACTCGCTATGTAACTCTTGTGTTACTGATTCGTCCCATGATGATTTCAGTTGCCAAAGACGCTGGAGTAGAATTTTTGATCGGATACTAGCCGGGCCGATGAGTCCAAGTGGATAGTGTGTGATTCTGCGTATAATTGGCAATTTGCTGGAGAAGTAGCTACATGGGATGAAATACGATTTTCTTGTCCACGATAGTTCTGCTTATTCACCAATTTCTGTTTAACTCTTTTAGGTTTGGGTTGTTCAACAGTTGATCGTTCTAAATACTTGCAATGTAGTTTTATAAACATCGTAAAGTCCTTTACAGTCGCTAGGCTAGGAAGTTTAATGAGATATCGTTCCCATTCTCGTTTTGCTGTGGTCTCGAGTTTGGTAGATAAAAGATAGACAATTAATGTATTCCAGTGATCAACTGGCTGTCCCATAGATTTTAAAGCTAACAAATGATTGTTGGCATCATCAACGAACTGCCTTAACTTGGCATGCGATTCTTTGGTCACTTGCGGTAGTTCAAAGAGAGCTTTCGTATGGTAATGTATAATTGCGTTTGAGTCTTCATACCGGTCTTTTAATCCTTCCCAAGCTACTAAGTAGTTCGCCTCCGACACACCAAGGGTTTGAATGACACGTGCTGCATCTCCCTTTAATGTCGAATTCAGATAATGGAATTTTTGTATGTTCGATAATGCACTATTGGTGTGGATCAGAGATTCGAAGGTGTCCCAAAATTGTAACTAGCGATCCTACGCACCATCAAACGTTGGCAACTGTATCTTTGGAAGTTGGACACCAGCTTGAGGTGTATCCCATGTTGGAGATTGGTTGCCGACGGGAACTGTTTGTTGAGATCCCAGTTGCGACAGATTTATGAGGCTCTTAACTGCTGCAATTGTCTCATAAGATAATGTTTCAAAATTTTCACGTTCTTGTAGGTGATCGGCTTCTACATCTGATCCGCTGATAAGTTGTTCAATTTTTGACTGCACATCATAGAATTTGTCCAATAGTAACTCCGCGCGTTGTAAGCGTTCGCGTAAAACACCCGCGTCAACATTTTTACTGTTTTGTACGCAGTCGAAAAAGTTCTAAAATCTTGTCAACGCAGCCTTTGATCGCGCACGTTCATCCACTAATAATTTAAGCGCTCCTTTATTAACTGAATCAGTGGTTATATAGATTTATTGTAATTGTTTGGTACGATTATTAAGTAAGTTCTCAAAATATCACAACACTGTTCAAGTCCCCAATAACTTGCCTTTTTCCAGCCCCGTTCACAGGTCACAATTTGAAAGCAATGAGTGTAATATTCCCACACTGAATGATTAAGTCACAAGAAAGAACAGAAATGATTTTTATGAAGTTCGTTTCACTTAAATCCGCACTAAAATCCGGCTCGAAGGACCATGTTTAATTCTCAAAAGTTCGGGTGAATTTTATTTCGAATCTTGTTCGAGTTACATACACACACACAAAAGTTCAATCAGAAGTTCACAACAAAAAAATACAAATATCAACGTAACTATTTATTCTTCAAAGGCTGAATCAAGACTTCTTCTCTCTAGTATTTTAATCCAAAAATGTAAAGGAGGGAAAAGGGAGGTGGAAAGGGTGAGTGGAGGAATAACAAATGTATACGTGCGTGTTTGCACGTAGGCAAGTACAAAATTGCAGTTATAACTGGACAACCAAAACAGGACAATAGACATACGATAAATTATAAATTTGTAAATATTTGCGCTGTACGTCCCGCTGTGCCTAAGTAGGTAGATGATTTATCCATGTGAAACTGCTAGTATAATGAATAAAAAAGCTGAGTATACCTTCACAGGGATAACGTCTCACTGGGGTCGTATTACATAGTATATAAATTAAGATTAAAAAATTAATAAGTATGGTAAGTTTGTAGTTTACGTGCATAGCACATCGCTATTTCTTACACCTGTTGTTGTAAACTTTAAATAATAAAATTGAAAATCAAAAGTTTTCTTTTTAAAAAGAGTTTTCTTTAATACAACAACGTAACTGGCGCAGTCGTGACGGATTTCAAGGACACTGACTTTTACCAAAATTCGTTCGTAAAATTTTCGAAAGAAACGGTCCGTGAACGTGCATCAAATTTGGTGTGAAGGTGTAAAGTTCGGTGAAAAATCCAAAAAGAACCTCAGCGAAAACAAGAATTGGTTTGCTGACATCCAGAACGAACGAGAGCATAGTTCTTTTTTGTATTCCAAATTGGATCAACCAGCACAGCTCCAAGGGTTCTAGCCAAGATTGACCTCCGAACGAAAAACTGCAACGAGGAGGGAAGTAGTCAACTGGACAATCAGGATACTTCTTGGAAATCGCTGTTCAAAAGGTAATTTATAAACAAATTCACGAACAAACTGCTTTGGAAGTTTTATATAATAACTGCCCATCTCTTTTGCAAACTATTTTGGATGTAAAAGACCACAATTCTTTGACTGAAGCCACTGGCACAGTTTTGAATTATATTGCTAAACACCCTTCCGAAAAACCTAAACCAAATGCTTTACCAAAACCCAATTTTAACCCGGTCCGAAATCCACGATTCGAAAATTTAAATATCTCTAACAATCCAGCTCGTAATATGCAATTTCGAAACATGACTGGCACAATTCCCAGAACAAATTATTTACCCAACCAAAATACCCAAAATCAATTGCGTAATCCAAATTTTACAACTAACAATCGGATTGGACGGTCATTTACTCCCAATTTTCCGAATAACAATAATGTAAACCCAAATAACCCGTTCAGATTTCCACAACCAAACACTCCGTCATCCCAACCAAATATTCCAGTAAGATCAGGTAATCATAGTAATAGAACAAATACAAATTTTTCAAGGACAGCTTTTCGCAACTGGCGACAACCGCAAGTATCTCTAACCGAAATAGAACATTCAGGAAAAAATTTTGATAATTTCGATAATGACAACTCTTCCTACGACAACTATGAATATTACAATCAAGGTGTAGAATTAGATGAAAATGAGTATAACAGTTATCCAGATGAATTAGTTAACCCAAATTTTGACGAATATGATGATGTCAATGAGAATGAGTTAGGAGTAGTAAATTTTCAGCTGCCTGCCTCGGACAAATAAATACATGTATATATAACAATTCTAGGTACACATCTTTACCTTGTATAATAATTAACCCCTGCGAAAATGTTACTTTAAAAATCCTTATAGACACCGGAGCGACAAATTCTTTAGCAACTCCAAATATAGTTAATAAACATTTTGCCGATTATACTTATACTGAATTATTTTTATTAAAAACTATCACTACCGAAACCAAACATGACAAATGTCTTAACGTGGATATTTTTGAAGAAAATCAATTTATGAAATTTTTTATAGTACCCTTTCACCAACAGTTCGATTTATTGCTAGGTTCAGATAATTTAGAACTACTGAAAGCCAAAATTGACTACGAAGAAGGAACGATTATTTTAAATAACATTAATTATCCGTTAATAAAATTTGACACGGCTTTAGCCAATCAATTCAATACATATACATTTCAAATACCTATTAGGAAAGGCCCAGTTCTTATTCCAGAACAGGAAGTTAGTGGAGTCAAAATTCCCGAATCTCTCTCCATAGCAAATAATTTCCACTGTGAAGTTCCCATACATGGCATTATCCCCAAACAAGACAAGGAAATTAAAATAAAAGCAAAAAATATTAATACCCAGTACATGAATCTATGTAACATATATAATAGTAACAATCGTCGTGAGAAAAACGTTTCTGCTGAGCTAAGCCATTTGCATGAGAAACAACGCGAGATAGTAAAAGCAGCTTTGTAATGAATATTATGAGATATTTTACAAGGACGGAGATATATTGACATTTTCTAACAACGCAAAACATAAAATCCCGTTAAATTCCCAAGAACCAATCTTTTCAATTCAGCGCGAAGAAATTAGTAGACAGGTAGAAGACCTAAAAAGACAGAATATAATTGTAGAGAGTGAATCCCCATATAATGCACCCATTTTCTTGGTTCCCAAAAAGCCCAATAAAAATTGCAAAATTGAATATCGAATGGTAGTAGATTTTAGAAAACTCAATGAACACACTATTGAAGATAAATATCCCATTCCAAATATTTCCACCATATAAGACTTACTAGGTACCTAATTCAAATTACTTCTCCAAATTAGATCTAAAATCAGGTTATCACCAAATCACACAAGACGGCATTTTCCACGGAAAATGCCATTGGCACTTTGTGCGTATGCCCTTTGGTTTGCGCAATGCACCATCATGCTTCGCACGAGTTATGAATAATGTTTTGAAAGGACTCATAGACAAAATTTGCTTAGTATATTTGGATGATATTGTGACGTGTTCGGTCACAGAAAACACAAATAACAAAACAAAACAACAAATTAATTTAAATACTAAAGTTAATTTGACTACACTACAGTTATGAACAAGTCCGCACAATTTATTTCACTAAAAGTCTATTTTCCCGTTCGCGTCTACTATAAATACTCGCTATACTATAGACACTATGACTTCTTTCGCCTGGTAATTCGCCTATCGATCGCTTCGCTTTCAAACATCAGCTGTTACTGTCAACTAACTCGGTGTGAGTGTCTCGTCCGCCTTTTATAGTCTTCTCAGCCTTTTTCTAGGGTATTCTACAGCCGTCTAGTAATCCAATTGTTTTCCCATTGATCTTTGCTGGTGTTTTCTAGATGTTTCAGGAAAGCCGGGAATATTCCTTATGTATTCAAGGAAGATGTTCGTCAATTATGCTCACACCAACTTAATTGGCAAGTACTCGTAACACTGCCCCCTTCTTAGAATTGATCGTCCCGATCAATGTCTTGACCTTTGTAGGGCGCCAAGCGGTCCCAGTGTACAACCTTCATCTTGGCCTTTGGTCCTCTCTGAATACGGTAGACCACGTCATTCAGCCTTTTGACCACAGTGTAAGGTTCTTCCCAGGCTCGCTGTAGCTTCGGTGAGCGCCCTTTTCGACGGACAGGATTGTAAAGCCACACCTGGTCCCCTTCTCTGAATCCTGTGCTGTTGGCTCTCCGGTCGTACCTGGTCTTCATACGGTCACTCCCTACTTGGATTTTGTTACGAACGGCTCTGTGGATGGTATCGAGTCGTTCCTCTAGTTGCTGTGCGTAGTCGGTAGTTGAAGGTCGCCGATCAAATGGGTGTCCAAACCGGATGTCTATAGGTAACTTCAGCTCTCTTCCAAATAAAATGCTGGCTGGTGTTCTGCCGGTGGTCTCATGAACCGCACTTCGATAGGCCAACAGGAACAAAGGTATGTGCTGGTCCCAGTCTGTCTGGTGATCGCTGACAACCATTTTCAAATTGGTTTCCAGCGTCGCGTTAAACCGTTCGACCATTCCGTCAGATTGTGGATGTAATGGAGTGGTCCTAGTTTTCTGTACTCCTAGCAGCTCACAGATTTCCCGGAATACCGTGGATTCGAAGTTCCGTCCCTGGTCAGAGTGGATCTCCATCGGAACTCCATACCGACTGATCCATTGGTTCACCAGTATTCCAGCGACCGTAGTAGCTTCTTGGTTTGGGATTGCGTACACTTCGGGCCATTTGCTAAAATAGTCCATCACTACCAAGATGTACTTATTGCCAGCGACTGTTGTTGAGAATGGTCCTGCTACGTCCAGAGCTATTCTCTCAAATGGGGCACCAACATTGTACCTTGGCGGACGCACACGTTGGGCACTTCCTACACCAATTTTCGACGTCTCTTCTACATTTTAGCCAATAGAATCGCTCTCGTACCTTCTCCAACGTCTTTGTTACTCCGAAGTGTCCTCCACCAACACCTCCATGGACTTCTGTGAGCACCGCGTTGACTCTGTTCTTCGGGAGAACTACTTGATGTCGAATTTTAGTTCCGTCAGGGCTTTCCCACACTCTTTTTAGTACCCCATTCTCGACGATGAGCGAATCCCATAAGGCCCAATAGCTCTTCGTGATGGTAATCGTACTACTAACATCTGCCCAGGTAGGTCGTGCTGTTCCTGCCTTTTTCCACCGCAGTATCGGTTTAATGTCTTCGTCGTTATCTTGGTCTTTCGCCAGGTCTTCGTTCTGCCAGTGTTCTTCCGGTTCCACCATCGTCTGACAGATCCTTGCCAAGTTGACTGGTTCCTTTTTTTCGGCGGCCATGCAATGTTTGCAGTTCTTCGAGCATGGTCTTCGCGAGAGGGCATCAGCGTTACCATGTTGTTTTCCAGCACGATGCTCGATGCTGAAGTCGTATACTTGTAGCCGCTGTAGCCATCGAGCCAGTTGTCCCTCTGGGTTTTTAAATTGCAGCAGCCATTTCAGGGACGCATGGTCTGTCCTTAACAGGAATTTTCGTCCGTAGAGATACTTATGGAAATGTTCGAGAGTTTTGACGACTGCCAGCAATTCTCTACGGGTCACGCAATAGTTTCGCTCCGGCTTTGACAGTGCCTTACTGAAGTAGCCAATGACTTTTTCTTTTCCTTCCCGCATCTGCGACAGTACACCACCAATTCCTACATTGCTGGCATCCGTATCGACAATGAAGTCTGTGTAGAACTGTGGGTACGTCAGTATTGGGGCTTGAGAAAGGGTAGACTTCAGTGTTTCAAAGGCTTGCTGACATCGTTCTGACCATTGGAAAGGGACACCATCCTCTGTTAACTTGTGGAGCGGTCGAGCTATATCTGCAAATCCCTTTACGAATCGTCGGTAATAGGAACACAGCCCCAAAAAGCTTCTCAAGTCGTGTTGGTTCTTCGGGACAGGCCAACTTCTCACAGCTTCAGTCTTGTCAGGATCCGTTCTTATTCCTTCTGAGGTGATAACGTGGCCAAGATATTTCACCTCCTTACAGAACAGATGGCATTTCTTGGGACTGAGTTTCAACTTGGCTGCTGAAAGCTTCTTGATCACTTCTTCGACATTCTGGAGGTGGTCTTCGAATGTCTTTCCCAGTACTATCACGTCGTCTAGGTACACCAGACAAACCTTCCAATTGAGCCCTTGTAGCACATTTTCCATAAGTCGCTCGAAGGTGGCGGGAGCGTTACATAGTCCAAATGGCATAACGTTAAAGTGCCACAGCCCATAACCAGTCGTGAATGCGGTCTTCTGCTTGTCTTGTGGATCCAGTTCAACTTGCCAGTATCCACTCTTCAAATCTAACGTTGAAAACCATTTGGCGCCAACCAAGCTGTCAAGGGTGTCGTCGATTCTGGGTAAGGGATAGCTGTCCTTTAAGGTTACGTCGTTGAGCTTCCTGTAGTCAACGCAGAACCTGGTCGATCCATCCTTCTTCCTAACCAATACTATCGGAGAAGCCCAAGCACTTTGTGATGGTTCGATTACCCCCTGTTCTTCCATGTTCTTCACCAGGTTGTTGACTTCTTCTTGCTTAGCCAATGGAACTCTTCTAGATGGTTGTTTAATAGGACGAGCTGATCCCGTGTCTATACGGTGGTATGTCAGATTCGTTCTCCCAAAGTCGTTGTCAGGGAGGGCGAAGACGTTTCGATACTTGTTGAGCAGTTCTTCGAACTTTCTAATTTGTTCGCTGTTAAGGTTTGTGGCCGAACGCTGCACTAAGTCTCGAAGAACGGTTGGAAGCGGTTCGCTCTCTGCCATTGAGGATTCAGCTTCGACTTCGCATTGAAGGATGGACACGACGGGTTCAAGGACTCCTACTTCCATTCCTTTACACACTTTCTGTTCGAAGTCCTTCAAATTGACCACTCTGACAGATGCGTTCGGCGTCCCAGTTCGAATCAGTGTTCGTCCTATCAGTATGGCTTTCTGTGTCAAATCCGGGTTTTTGGCTTCTACTATCCCCACCAAACCATCCGCACCTTCGCCGTCGATGCTTATTTTTAGAACTACCTCGGATCTAGCAGGTAGTAATCGGTCTTCTGCTACGATGACCTTTCGAAGACCGTACTCTTTGGTGGGGTTTGTCATCACCAACTCTTCCTTGCCGATGCGTAAATCGGCGACATCGGCTACCAGTGCCCTGTGTCGAAGGCATACTTCTCCCAGTCTCAATTCGATTTCGCATTCTCCTCTAATCGGCGCTGTTTCTCCGGTAACCGTGGTCAAACGTAGCTTCCTCTGCAGGGGACGGATTCTCCACTCGTTAACGATGTTCGGCCGGATTATGGTCTTTGAAGCTCCCGTATCGACCACCATTCTAACCTTCTTGTTGTTGATGTGACCTTCGATTCAGTTGGGAAACGACGATTTCGGTTGGGGCTTGGTGGGGAGAAGCCAACTTGCGCCCCTCAAAGTTGGCTGATCTTAGTTTCCCGACTGCTGTCGGTCCGCACGGCGTTCATCGGCCGGGCAGTCTCGCTGTAAATGTCTGTGCCTTCCACATTCCCAGCACCTTGGTCTTCCTTTGTTTTTGTCACAGTCTCGAGAAAAGTGACCGACCTTCCCGCATTCCCAACATTTGGCCGATTCTCTCTTGTCGTTGATGGTAGTCCTCTTGACAGTTTCGACGCATTCTTTGATCAGTCTTGTGACTTCATTCTTGTATTCGTCGTGTTCAACAGCTGTTTGGCGTACACGCACGTGGCCCTTGGAAGCTTGTTTTGCAGCTTCGAATTCTAAGGCGTGCGCCAGTGCGTCACTCGCAGTCTGATGGCGGGCCAAACGGAGAACTTGCTGTAAGTCGGTATCCCTCACGCCATCGACGAATGTTTGGACTGCTAGCTGGTCTGCGAAGTCCTGTGGAGCGGTAGGATAGGCCAATCTAACTAGACGTTCCACATCGGCCTCGAATTCTTGTAGATTTTCTGATGTCCTCTGGTTGCGACACTTTAGTTGGGTTTGGTACACTTGTTGCAAATGTTTGTCGCCATATCTCATTTCAAGTCGCTCTAGCAGCGCAGAGAAGTCCCGTTGTTGGCGCTCTGGAATACCTTGAAGGACGTCCAATGCTTCTCCTCGCAGAGCTATGACCAGCGCCGTTGCTTTCTCAAAATCGTTCCAGTTATTTGCTTCTGCCGCTGCCTCGAACTGTCGTTTGTATACAGACCAGCAAATTTTTCCGTCGAAAGTCGGTGGTTTAATTCTAATCGTCCTCGCAGTGTCTTCGGACTTTACTTCACTAGCCGGTCTAGTGTTCTCGAACTTCTGTCGTATTTTCTCTACTTCCTTTTGTACTTCTTCTTTCAACTGATCTCTTAGTTTCTCTTGTGTCGTCTCCACTTCTTGTCGTACTTCCTTTAACTCTTCTTGCACTTCGGTTCTGACTTCCTTCAGCTTTACCCTCAATTCTTCTTGCATCGCTTCTATCTTTTCTTGTCCAGCTTCTATTTTATTCTTCAATTCTTCCTGTCCACATTCCATTCTTTCTTTTCCAGCCTTCACTTCTTCCTTCATTTCTTCCTGGCCTGCCTTCATTGCCTTCATCATTTCCATTAAAGCCTTTATTTGTTCTTCCATTATTGCCGCTTGTTTTCTTGTTACTGGCATAAGGCTTCAAAATTCTTCTTCACTTCGGATCTCTCCTACGATCTGTCGCATTAACTTTCTTCGGGAATCTTCAATTCCCTTACTTTCCCACTTCTGACACCAAATGTGACGTGTTCGGTCACAGAAAACACAAATAACAAAACAAAACAACGAATTTATTTAAATACTAAAGTTAATTTGACTACACTACAGTTATGAACAAGTCCGCACAATTTATTTCACTAAAAGTCTATTTTCCCGTTCGCGTCTACTATAAATACTCGCTATACTATAGACACTATGACTTCTTTCGCCTGGTAATTCGCCTATCGATCGCTTCGCTTTCAAACATCAGCTGTTACTGTCAACTAACTCGGTGTGAGTGTCTCGTCCGCCTTTTATAGTCTTCTCAGCCTTTTTCTAGGGTATTCTACAGCCGTCTAGTAATCCAATTGTTTTCCCATTGATCTTTGCTGGTGTTTTCTAGATGTTTCAGGAAAGCCGGGAATATTCCTTATGTATTCAAGGAAGATGTTCGTCAAT
>CM055661.1:10042653-10132112 GCA_029378335.1 Agrilus mali
TGAAACAACCAAAATTAATGATAGTGACATGATGATCACTTATTTACAATTAGAAATTAAACACATTAAAGAACAACTATTAACTATTCATCCCGATATTTTTAACGTAGATAAGACAAGAACTAAGAGAGATTAGGAACATCAAGAGTTCAAATAACTTTTCATACCTTCCTACATAATTACCCTATAAAAATTTTCTGATAGCTTTCTTAATATTTACTTGCATTTTACGTGAGTAAAATAAAGTAAACAACCACATGTTTTTTTTTTTTGTTTGTGTGGTCTGCCTAATTTCTGTTGGTGTTCAAGCGTTTCGCACACATGGGGTGTAATAACCATAAATACTCTTGAGCTGACGTGAGACATGTCCTCTTTTCGATAAAATTTTTGTTACTTGCCTCGTGGATCGATTTCCTGTGGGAATTTTTCTTAAATGCGTCGTGGGTTCGATTAGTTTTGATGACGTATTAATACGAGTCTTTAAAAGGGCTGCGAGGTGATTTTTAAGGCATTCAATTCATCCAATTCAATTCGATTCATTCGATTCAATCCTGGTTCATATTCAATTCGATATATTCAATTTTGTTTCTTATTCAATTCGATATATTCAATTCTGTTTCATATTCAATTCTGGTTCATATTAAATTCTGATTCAGATTTCAACAATCATATTCAATTCAATTAAATTCATTTCAATTCGTATTCAAAATCAGAGATTATAATTTGTTTTGTCTTTATTTGTATTTTGTGTGTTTTTAAGTTTTTCTGTCTTTGAGTTTTTGTTTCAAATTGGATTAATTACTCACATTTCTTACAGGTATGATTAATACTTTATTATTTTAAATTAATATGATTTTTTTTATGATTTTTATAATTTTAATTGTTTCAAATTTAATTTCACTGTTTATTATTTTCTTTTATAACAATGGAAATTCTGTTCAATTGTTTATAAATTTTTAAAATAATTCCAGTTCAGGTAAATCTCTCTAAATTAAATAAATTACATTTTTAAATTAATTTCAATTCAGGTAAATCTCGCTAAATTAAATAAATTACATTTTTAAATTAATTTCAATTCAGGTAAATCTTACTAAATTATATTTTTAAGTATTTCACTTAAAAAGTTTTTCAGGCTTAACATTAATAATTCATTTTTCAACTTTTATAATTTGTGTATATTTTCGAAAGGGATAAAACATTTTGTAGTTCAATCTAAGTATGAAATGCCTTGTTGTAAGTACTAATATTTTCTCCCGTGTGGACGTTGATGGGAGTATAACAGGGGCTTTTGTTATATTGAGAGTTTTATCGATGATGTCTTGCTCAACGAGAAAGATATATTAGACTAGATAGAAAATGCAAAGAAACATTAGTCGTGTAGCCCGATGCGTTCCAACGATCAACGTTATCTGGATTGCTTCCATACAGGACTCCAGACCCCTAAATTAACTAACAAATATGTTTTTGGTTTTAAAATGTGCTGCTGTTTGTAGGGATTGAATTTCAAATTGTGTCAAAATTTATCAAACAGCCGGAAATTATAATCAAATTTGGGTGTTTTACATTTTGTGAATTTTCCATGTTTCTAAATTTTCTTACACAAATTATTTTTCATTTTTGTTGAGCCTGAGAACTACAAAATTTGAATTTATCTTTTTCAAGTTGTTTTGATTTCATTTTATTTGAGAATTTTTATATATCTTTACAACAATTTCTTCTTCTTTTATGTGTATTTTTGTGCCCTGATTTATATGTGTTTTATTGAATTTTCTTATTGATTGATTATTTTTATGTGCATTTTATTTTGTGTTGGGTTTACTCTGCAATTACATGTTCTACCTGATTTTATTTTTTTTGCATTGTATATTTTTTTTTATTTACATGTGTTACACTGGAACTTATTTTTTTTACCTGGATATTTTGATTTACCATTTTACTTAGATTTGACATTTTGATTTATGTGTGTTTTTCTTAAATTGATTTTTGCATTGATATTTTGATTTACAATTTTACTGGAACTCGAATTACCTGTGTTTCACTTGAATTGATTTTTACATTGGATATTTTGATTTTCATGTGTTTCACTGGAACAATTTTTTTTATATTTGATATCTTGATTTATTTGTGTTTTATCTGAATTTAGTTTTACATTGGATATTTAATTTATATGTGATTTACTTGAACTTGATATTTTGATTTTTATGTTTATTTGAATTTGTTTTTAAATATTTGAGTGGCTGAGATCGTGGTTTTCTCTGTCAGGCTCCTTTTCCACGCTAGCCACAGGCTGAGTCTGACACTCTCATTTCCAAATTTACATTTCATTTTGATTTTGAATTAAAAAGTAGGAATGAATTCATTGTGTTTTATTTAACCTTGTTCCTCTAATGGTAAACCCGTACCAGAGTACAAATTTGTCATTTTTGGCAAGACCTGGCTTTTCAACACAACGAAGGGTAAGAAATTTTTGACGATCACGTTGGCCTAGGTAAGTTACACTACAGATTTTGGTGCCGTGACCAGGATAATGTACTTTGGTCGGGTCATTTTGAGGAACAAAAGAGTTATCAAATTTTATTTTTCACATTTTGTTTTGTTCTTTACAATCGTACTGCTGTTGTTTTTACTTTTCTGACAGTATAAGTTCCGACAAGAGTCCAGGGACGCTTTCTATGGAGGACTCAGGTTTGACTTTCAACCCACTCATCAGAGTACTCTCAGACATAGTGCTCCACATCAACCAACCCTTTCAACAGGACACAACTTGGACTCTGACGGTAGTATTGATTGGAAACGTGTTGCCCTGGCCTTTGCCAATAAACCTAGTGTACCCACGTCATTTTCTCGTGTTTTTCTAGTAGTCAAGAAGTTAGTTCAACCAGTTATCCTTGGTATTGATTGTTTTCATTTGAATCATACTAAAATAGTCTACACCACTAATTCCCTTGTCATTAATAGTATTTCTGATAGTTTTTCAATGCATTTTTGAGTCCTACTCAGTCTTTACAACATTCTTCTGTAGAACAACCTTCCAATGAAACACTAAACAACACTGTTGAAACTTTTGAGATGTGTTCTTCTATTTCTGTTTCATTTGACTACTTCAATATGAATACCCGTGAGGATTTTGTTCAAAAAGTTGAGACCCCTTCATCACACACCAGAATTCCAGAAATCAGATTTGTTACAATTTTTAATTAAATGTCAAATCATCTTCAACAGAAACCCTGTAGGAACCAATAAGTTTTTTCATCATATTTAATTACACGATACCAGTCCATTTAATAAAAAGTCCTACACTTTTCAAGTCCTTCTTTTTGGGTTAGAAACTTCTGTAGGCTCATTTACCCGTGCCATGGATGTTATTTTGGATCCTGAATTACAATCTTTCATATTCAAATATGTCGACGATTTGCTTGTTGTATCTACATCTTTTCTCTGAGCATCTTAACCATCCACAACAGCTGTTTTCAAAATTAAAAGGAGCCAACATGACCCTCAACTTAGAAAGATCACAATTTCTTAAACAAGAAGTTAAATTTCTCGGCCACATTTTAATAACTAGGGGCGTCCTTATTGATCCTGATAAAACACAAGCCATCATTTTCGGTCTAAAGAAATTCCGAATACTGATTCTTGGACATAAACTAATCATCAGAACTGATCATCATACTTTAAAATTCCTAAAACAATGTCGTCTTTTAAATGATCGTTTAACTAGTGATGTACTTAAATGAATTTGATTTTGAAATCGAACATGTCTGAGGTCGTGATAACATCGTTGCTGATACTTTGCCCCGTTTCTCTCCTGGTTTAGTTAACACTTCTTGAACTTCCGACGATCAACCAATAGTAATACCTCTTACTTCTGAGTATATAGCTCTATTTTTCGAACCTCAACAATTTACGTACTTCTTTCAAAAACATCCGTGAACATCAAATCAATGACTCTTTTCTTCAACCATTGATTTTCTCACTTCAAGGTTTCATAGATCCTCTACAACAATTACCCAAATTAGTACAACCAGAAATTTCAACAGATGACTTCATCATTGGCTATTATCAACAATATCGACCTTTTGTTTTGTTGTCCACCCTTCTGTAACTGTTTCTTTTTCTGTAACCAAAATTACCCTTTTCTGTTGCGCGTGCGAATCTCAAAATTGAAGACCGGTTTCTCACTGACAGATTACCATCTGCATCTCCAAACCAATCTTCAAAGGGGCGTTCTGTGGTATCCGATGATCATCTTTAATCCTTTAAATATTTTACGCACGCTTTAAAAAAAAAAAATTTTTTTTTTATATAGTTTCTCGATCATGGTATTACAAAATTATTTATCAAATTTCTTGATAACTTTCTGAATATTTGCTTGCATTTTACGTGAGTAAAATAAACTAAACAACCACATGTTTTTGTTTGTGTGGTCTGCCTAATTTCTGTTGGTGTTCAGGCGTTTCGCACACATGGGGGTGTAATAACCATAAATACTCTTGAGCTGACGTGAGACATGTCCTCTTTTCGATAAAATTTTTGTTACTTGTCTCGTAGATCGATTTCCTGTGGGAATTTTTCTTAGATGCAGCGTGGGTTCGATT
The DNA here is from genome assembly GCA_029378335.1 of Agrilus mali. Lineage (NCBI taxonomy): Eukaryota > Metazoa > Arthropoda > Insecta > Coleoptera > Buprestidae > Agrilus > Agrilus mali. Next base: position 10,047,252 of record CM055661.1, read on the forward strand.
AGTTTTGATGACGTATTAGTACGAGTCTTTAAAAGGGCTGCGACGTGATTTTTAAGGCATTCAATTCAGCATATTCAATTCGATATATTCCATCTTGTTTCTTATTCAATTCGATATATTCAATTCTGTTTCATATTCAATTCTGATTCAGATTTCAACAATCATATTCATTTCAATTCGTATTCAAAATCAGAGATTATAATTTGTTTTGTGTCTTTATTTGTATTTTGTGTATTTTTGAGTTTTCCTGTAGTTTTGAGTTTTTGTTTCAAATTGGATTAATTACTTACATTTCTAACAGGTATGATAATTATTTTATTATTCTAAATTAATAGTATTTTGTTTTATATTTTTATTATTTTAATTGTTTCAAATTTAATTTCACTTTTTATTATAAATTACTTACATTTCTAACAGGTATGATAATTATTTTTTTTATTCTAAATTAATATTATTTTGTTTTATAATTTTTATAATTTTAATTGTTTCAAATTTAATTTCACTTTTTATTATTTTCTTTTATAACTATAGAAATTCTGTTCAATCATTTATACAATTTTAAAATAATTTCAATTCAGGTAAATCTCTCTAAATTAAATAAACTACAATTTTAAAATAATTTCAATTCAGGTAAATCTCTCTAAATTAAATAAACTAATTTTTTTTATATATATTTGCAATTCAGGTAAATCTCACTAAATTAAATAAATACATTTTTAAATTAATTTTACTTCAGGTAAATCTTACTAAATTAAATAAATTACATTTTTAAATTAATATCAATTCAGGTAAATCATACTAAATTAAATAATTTACAATTTTAAAATATTTTCAATTCAGGTAAATCTTACTAAATTATATTTTTTTAATTATTTCACTTAAAAGGTTTTTCAGGCTTAACATTAATATTTCATTTTTCATCCTTTAATAATTTGTGTATATTTTCGGAAGGGGTAAAACATTTTGTGGTTCAATCTAAGTATGAAATGCCTTGTTGTAAGTACTAATATTTTCTCCCGTGGTGATTTTGGGAGTATTTACGCAACTTGTACTTTATACACATATTTTTATTTTATTCTCAACGTTATCTGGATTGCTTCCTTAGGGACTCCAGACTTTATTTATTTGTTTTGCGTATGCCCAAATCACATTTTTATTTTCAACGTTATCTGGATTGCTTCCATACTGGACTCCAGACTCATAAATTAACTAACAAATATGTTTTTGGTTTTAAAATGTGCTGCTGTTTGTAGGGATTGAATTTCAAATTGTGTCAAAAGTTATTAAACATTCGGAAATTATAATCAAATTTGGGTGATTTACATTTTGTGAATTTTTCATAAGTTTTTCTAAATTTTCTTACACAAATTATTTTTCATTTTTGTTGAGCCTGAGAACTACAAAATTTGAATTTATCTTTTCCAAGTTGTTTTTGATTTCATTTTATTTGAGAATTTTTAATTATCTTTACAACAATTTCTTATTGATTATTTTACATACTTTTTATTTGGTTTTTGTCTTATTGTGTTTTTACCCTTTTATGTGTTTTTGTGTGCCCTGATTTATATGTGTTTTATTGAATTTTATTATTGATTGATGATTTTTATGTGAATTTTATTTTGTGTTGGTTTTACCCTGCAATTACATGTTTTACCTGATTTTATTTTTGCATTTGATATTTTGATTTTTATGTGTTCTACTTGAATTTATTTTTTTGCATTGGATTTTTTTTTTATTTACATGTGTTACACTGGAACTTATTTTTATCTGGATATTTTGATTTACCATTTTACTTGCATTTGACATTTTGGTTTACTTGTGTTTTTCTTGATCTTATTTTTGCATTGATATTTTGATTTACCATTTTACTTGGATTTGACATTTTGATTTACTTGTGTTTTTCTTGATTTGATTTTTGCATTGATATTTTAATTAACCATTTTATTTGAATTTATTATTTTGATTTACCTGTTTTACTTGAATTGATTTTTACATTGATATTTTGATTTACAATTTTACTAGAATTTGATTTACCTGTGTTTTACTTGAATTGATTTTTTTTTATATTTGATATTTTGATTTACATGTGTTTCACTGGAACTTATTTTTTAATTTTGATATTTTTATCTATTTGTGTTTTATCTGAATTTATTTCTACATTGGATATTTGATTTATATGTGATTTACTGGGATTTGATATTTTGATTTTTATGTTTATTTGAATTTGTTTTTAAATCATTGAGTGGCTGAGATCGTGGTTTTCTCTGTCAGGCTCTTTTTCCACGCTAGCCACAGGCTGAGTCTGACACTCTCATTTCCAAATTTACATTTCATTTTGATTTTGAATTAAAAAGTAGGAATGAATTCATTGTGTTTTATTTAACCTTGTTCCTCTAATGGTAAACCCGTACCAGAGTACAATTTTGTCATTTTTGACAAGACCTGAATTATCAACACAACGAAGGGTAAGAAGTTTTTGACAATCACGTTGGCCTAGGTAAGTTACACTACAATGTACAGAAAGGTGAAACAACCAGAATTAATGATAGTGACATGATGCTAGAAATCACTTATTTACAATTAGAAATTAAACACATTAAAGAACAACTATTAACTATTCATCCCGATATTTTTAACGTAGATAAGACAAGAACTAAGAGAAGCCTATTAACGCAATAGGTTCAGTTTTTAAATTCATATCTGGCACATTAGACGCCGATGATGGGGAAAGATATGACGCGATTATTAAAAAATTGAAAGGAAATCAACGAAATATAGTTGATCGGGCCAATAAACTAGTATCTATAAACAAATTAATGATTCAGAATTATAAGGATAACATGAAAAACATTTATAAAACCTTTGAAATAATACAGAATACAATCAATGAAGTTAGGGAAAAGGAAGCAATTGTACGTTACTTATATCTTATAAGATACGAGATATCAGAAATCAAATCAATTATTACAAATCTGCAAACAGCAATCGGTTTTGCAACACTAGGTCAACTCCATTTAAGTATAATTTCAGAAAAACAAATACTCGAAATAAAACGCATTCTATCAAAATCACATCTTAGTAAAAGTTATTACGATTAAGATGATGTTTTGTTAACCCAAACAATGTCTGTAGAATATTACATAACACAGGAACACATTGTATTTGTCATCCATGTACCGATCTTACATCCTGAAAGATTCCAATTATACCATCTTTATTCAACACCCACGTCCCTTAATACCACCATTATTTCACCAATATCTTACGTTTTTATGACAGACAAGGACATTTTCTATTTAAAACAAAAATGTAGGTCCATCCAAAAGGAATACTTTTGTTCATCAAACGACATACAGAAAAACTATCAAATGGATACATGCATTCAGAATCTATTAAAGGTAAAAAATGAACCAAAATGTAAACACATTCCAATTAATATTACCGACTCTGTTGTTGAAACGATCAATGACGAAAAGATACCTATTAATTTTACCCGAACGAACCCTCATTCATACAAAATGTGGTACAGAAGAAGTCCACCAATTACAGGGCACATTTCTATTGACACTACCATATACATGTTCATTTGTAGCTAAAAATTTTAAATACATAAATTTAGAAAGAAATTTAACGGAAGAACCCATCTATTTACCTTTGACGATCGAATCGATCGCAGACGTAGAACCAATTCAACTCAATCTAAAAGCTATCGATTTGGACTAATTGTCAAAGATAACGCTACAAGCACAGGAACCAATTTTTCTAAATAAATTACAAAATGATACTAATGTTTTTAGTAATTAATTGTAATTTTGATAATATTAATTATTGTAATTCCTTTTGTAGTTATAACGGCCAAAAGGGTGTTATTTACAAGTTCATGTAATAAATACAAATTAAATAAAGTTAAGTGAGAACTCAAATAAAGAGGAATTTGTTGAAGTGGCTTTTCCAACACCACCTAAAAGAAACTTGTAAATAATAAGTTTGGCAATTTCATTAAACATATTCTATACATTTAGCTATTAAGATTTTTAACATTCTGAATCATTGTAAATGAAACTTTATTTTATAAAGTTCCATCTTAAGGGCGGAGGAGTTATCCATGTGAAATTGCTAGTATAATGAATAAAAAAGCTGAGTATACACTTCACAGGGATAACGTCTCACTGGGGTCGTATTACATAGTATATAAATTAAGATTAAAAAAATTTAATAAGTAAGTAAGTTTGTAGTTTACGTGCATAGCACATCGCTTACACCTGTTGTTGTAAACTTTAAATAATAAAATTGAAAATCAAAAGTTTTCTTTTTGAAAAGAGTTTTCTTTAATACAACAACGTAACTGATGGGAACATCTACTTGCATTTTATTACGGTATGTATTAGAAAAAATCCCAATTGCCTGGGTCAACAACATTGTATGTCTATTGTACCCTAAAATAAAATTAGAAATCGAAGAAATGTAATACAGTCTGAACAACGTATTTTATGAACAGCCCCATATAATAATAATACTTCAGACTCGTATACTGTAGACTTTTTTTATCATCATTTTTGTAGTTATATTAAAAAAAATGATTTTTCTTAAATTGTATATGTATATTCAACCTCTATATATTTTACTCTCCATCAGCGCATTGTCTCTAATTCGCAGGTTTCTATATTTCTGTTTTACTTGCACGGACATGTTTTTCGCTTTGGCAGATTGTTGGTGATGGAATTTCGTTCTGGCATTGAATATAATTTATTGTTTATGTATTTATTTTATCCTATTAAAAAATGAAATGACAAAAATGAATTTTTTTTTATAAATATTTATAGCGTTCTGTTAACAATTAGAAGAGATGTAAATGTTCTGGCAAAAATTCTATGAAGAGAAAATAGTGTCAACAGTAATTTCCTAAAATTTTATGACCGATACTTTAATTAAAATTAATCTTATTTCTTACCCTCCTTAAAATTTTAGGGTAGTCTACCCCGGCCACAGAAGGCTGCTAGATGTGGCTTTTAATTTTCAGTAGGTAGAGAATTGACTGAAAAATTTCGTGACTTTTGAAATGACCACCTAAAATTGGTCACTGGCTGTTGGTCTATTTTATTTAGTAAGCGTTTCCTTATACCAAAAGATCTTACTCTAAACATTGAACAGTACATAGTGGCAAAGTTCCTACAGATGGCGGTCTTCATGCTGTTTGTAGTGGTTGTTTTATAATTATCTAATTTTTTTTCACAGTTAATGAGAACACATTTTCCTTAACACGATGCTTGCTGTGCCACTAATGTTATCATTTTGTACGTAATAGGCTTGTTTTGGTGCATACTTGATGAAACATGATTAATAATAATAAAATTTCAGTAAAAAGTTTCAACGAAATATATTTAAAAGAAATACTCTTACAATTGTTTCGACGAGACCGTCATTATCAAAGACAATTGTTTATTCTTTGATAATGACGGTCTCGTCGAAACAATTGAGAGTATTTCTTTCAAATATATTTCGTAGAAACTTTTTACTGAAATTTTATTATTATTATTATTTTGTGTTCATTGTTATATAAATTGTTAACAAAGTTGAATATTGCTAGTGATGCAAAAAAATTAACAACAGGTTAATAAAACAAACATTTTCTTAATACTAGGTAATTTTTGTGTACGGCACTGCAAATATCATGTTCCACTCCTTGTGAATCGAGTCGCATCATATTAGCTGAAAAAGCGCTCGTTTGCATCTTTGCACCAACCCCATTGTAAACGTAATTTATAGCTTTTCTAGTCTACTCGGCGAAAGATCCGTAAACGTTTAAAAATATCGTATCAATTAATACAAGATAATTTCAATAGAACTTGTAGTCGATAAATTATGCAACATCTTTTAAATATTAAGATAATTCAATTAAACACAAAAAAAAGCTGTTTAATGTTTTAAGTAGTTTTATTAGAATTCTACATATGTTTCGACCTGTTAGATCTTTTTCAAGAGTAAGTTGCTTACTTCAAAAAGCGTTTTTTTTGTGTTTAATTGAATTTTCTTAATAATACCAGATAGTTTCGAATGAAGTTGCTAGAGGGCCCAATTCGCAATAATTTGTTATTTTGTCATGAAAATTTAATTATTTCTGTATAATTTTGATATCATAATCGGAAAATAGATTAAATTTGCAAGAAAAAACGTTAAAATCACAGTTATCTGATATTAATAAATATGGTATTTGCAAACAATAACATTTCTCTTTTAAAAACGCCTAAGTTTGCTAAGATAGAATAAGTCGTTTAGAAGATACAGTAATTTAAATAACTAGACATTCAGACTCAGAGGCGTCCCCCACTCTTATTAAGGTCGGTACGCCAGTGAATTTGAGAAAAAACTTGGGGTAATCTTTCAAACTTTCTAAGTAATTTGTTAATTATAATTTTCGGAGAAATATTGAGTTTTAAAATTCACCTCATCAATTGCGCTCACTTGCAATAAAATGCGGAGCTTAAAAATAATTTCTAAGATTTTCTCATAGTAATTTTAGTAGGTAATATTTTTTCTTCCAAGTTTCTATACTCAGCAGTGGCCACCCTTAGTCAAACATTCGGTATATTATAAGACAATATATTTTGGTTCGGGAAAATCCACTTACTTGAAACGTTTTGTACTTTTAGGTTTAGATTTGTTACTAATGTTCTTGTCAAACGTGGACAGAGGTGCCATTGTTGTAAGGCGAAAATCTTGATATGTGGCAAGCAAAGAAATCAGGTATCGTTTTTGCCAAACAAGGGCTTTCTTATTACTCTCAGATTTCAAATATCGCGCAAAAAGATGATTTGCCTAAAAGAAGAAAATAGAAACAAGTAATATGAGAACTGATGCAATGTAACAATTACCCTTGCTGCAATATCAGTGAATGGCATATTAGAACCAGCTTCGAGTTCATTAACTTTCAGTTGCAATTTTTGCCTTTCATTTGTCAGCTTCGATAATGTTTCAGACATTAATCTATTGTCTTTGACTTGTTGCCTAACCAAATGTTTCAATTCCTGGAAAATAATATATTAAAGGTTAAATTAACAATGTTTCAGTAAATTTACATTCATTTTCTTGAGGAATTTATCTGGTATGACTTTTAATTCTTCGGCTACTCGTAACTTTTCATGCAATTCTTCTATTTGTTTTTTCATCACTCTGCCATCATCTTCTAATTCGTTCTGAAATAATAAAAAATAACAAATATCTCAAAATTTTAAATAATTCCAGCATTACTATTAGAATCCTACTATTTTCAATTTCGATGCTTCTTTGTTTAAGAATTCCCTTGGTTTGAAAATGTTCTTTCTCAACTTCTTCATATGTTTTTTTCATTTCATGCAATTTTTCTTCAAGTTTTTCTATTTCGTTATTTTTAAATTGCAGTATTTCCTTTAAATATTTTAAATTCGAAACAGATTCACTTTGTTCCTTTTTAATTGCCTTTAAATTAATCTGTAACATTTGATTTTCTTTTTCTAAAGATTCTAATGAATTCCGAAGCATATTTAATTCAGGAGAGGGTAATGATTTATATTCAGTTAATTCTGTTTTTGAATTATCGCTAATATTAGAAGTTGCTAATCTAGATCTTAACATAGTTAACTGTTTTTCAGTTTCTTGATGATTTATTCTTTCTTTTTGAAGCAACTCTTCAAATTCCATTTCATTTTTTAATGCCGTTTCCAATTGTACACGCATCTGTTCTAAAATTCCGGCATTTTCAAGCTGCATGCAATTAAATTCTCGTCTTTCTTTTTCAAGAAGAAACTCTAATTTATCGACGTTATTTTTTTTAAGTTGATAATTCTCTTTCAATGTAGACAATTCCTCCTCTAGTTGTTCTTTTTCAAGTTGTAGTCTTTTATTCATTTCTTTTTGGTATGTTAATGAATCTTTGAAATACTCTGCGTCATTTAAATGCTGCTTTCTGTCGTCGTTACTATTTAAAGCACTTATTATATTTGAATCGAGCAATGCGGAATAGTTAAGCTGCTTTTGCACTTGACCAGTTATATCTTCTATAGAAACGACTATTTGTTCTTTTTCAGAATTTTTGCTTTGGGGTCTCAAGGATTTTAATTGTTCCGTTAAAATTGCATTTAACTGCTGCTGGTCATGTAATCGTTTTTTTAAATCGAAAACATTACCACCTTCACGCATTTTATTTTGAATTGTTTCTAAATTCACATGTAAACTTTTACTATCTTCTGTTATCTGATTAATTATCTTTTCTTTTTCATTTAATAAGTGTTGTAAATTATTTACTTCGTATTTTAAGTCATCAATTTCCGCATTATACTTAACAATCTTTAGGTCCTTCTCAGCAATCTCTCTGCCTAACTGCAAATTTTGAAAATTAGAATCCGTGAGCTGCTCTTTTTTTCCAAAATTTTCGTTTTCTTCATGATAACGGTTAATTTCTTGATTTAAATTGTCTATCTCAGTTTCACGTTCTATTAATAAGGATTGTAACTCTTGTAATTTTTCTTCAACGACATTTAATGATTTTTGCTCTTCAACAATTTTTTTTTGGATTTCTTGTATTTGTCTTTCTTTGTCTTCAATTGCATATTTTGATTCTTTTAAATCCGCCATAAGAGTATATATTTGCTTTTCTTTGTTCATTATTTCCTTTCCCTGTTTATCATTCAGCTCCTTTAAGTATATCAGTTCTGTTTTAGTTGTTTCCAATTCTTCAGTTTTCTTTTCAATTTCAACCGCTTTTTTTCTATGCTCTTCTTTCAATTTGTCTCTCTCCTTTTGAGTATTTACTAATTCATCTTCTAAGTTTGCCATTGTACATCGCATCTGTGTTAGTTTAACCTCTAAACATTCTATATGATTATTTTTCTTTGCTATATTGTCATTTAAAGTCTCATAATTTTCGGTCTCTTTTTGAATTTCATCTAGTTTCTTTTCCAGACTGCGTTTTTCTTCGGCTAAACTTAGATACATTTCATCTTTTCTTTTAGAATCCTCTGTTAACAACATGAGCTCTTTGTCCTTTTCCATCAACTGCTTATCATTCTGGTGTATTGTAGACTTAAGTTCTTTTTCTATTTCAGAGAAACGTTTAGTTTCATGTTCAAAATTACTTGTTGCTTGTTTCAACAACTTTTCGGTTAATTCAAGTTTTATTTGCAAATCACCTAGATTGGCTTCCAGATTACTCAATGTTTTAAGACGTTCTAGGTATTCTTTTATTGTTTCATCCCGTGCAGAGATTTCTTTTCTTAATTGAGCAACTTTTGGATTATCTTCAAGATCACTGAAGTGAACACGTTTCTTTTCAGTTGTTTGAGGAAGTTGAGTAGAATGAGACTGCATTAAAGACATGTCTTCATTTGTATAATTAACATTTAAATTACCAGCGTTTTCAATTTCTGAAATGTCCACACCCAATTCAGAAATTTTAGGCTTAGCATCTTCGTGGCTAAAGTAAAGTATCGTATCATTGCTGTGGCGCTTAAATATAGGATTAGGTAAGTTTTCAATATTATGTTCAATTATTTGTTCAGCTTTTCGTAGTTGTTCCGGTTCCTTATTAGTAGTACAAGAAAGAAAATCACTAGCTGACCCGTCAGAACATTTTATATTACTCAGCGATTTTAATTGTTCTTTATCGAGATTAAGAGATAAGAAAGATTCTAATTCTTTTTGCGTATCATTCAACTTGGACCTTAAAATTTCGATATCCTTATTTTTGTCTGCTATTATATTATCTACGAGGCCTGGAAGTATTTGAGCACTTTTAGCATCACAATTTATTCGTACTTTTAAAAGTTCATTTTCTTCTTGTAATTTTTCTATTTGTTTTTGTTGCTCTACGTATGTTACATCTTCAGTTTTTGCTAACAGTTCTTTCTCTCTATCTTCCAATCTTTGCTTCATTTGTTCAATGCCGTTAGTAAGATGTTTAATGGTTTTATCCCGATTTTGAATAATTTCTTTTAATGATTGTATCTCATTTTCAAGATCATATATGCGCACTTCCAATGACGTATTATTCTGCTTTTGGACTTGTTCAGTTCGTAAGCGCTGTTCATCTAGACGCATTTGTAAATTTGATATTAGAATGAGCTGCTGAGAAACTTGATCCTGAAGAATATCCTTCTCACTTTGGGATTCCTGCAACAGTTATAAATCTATTTATCATGTAGTCAAATCTAATAGCAAAAATACCTCCAATTCGTGTTTAACATTCTCTAAATGCATTTCCAAGTCTCTTATCTTTTTCATTGCTGCATCTTCAGCTCTAGAATGAACCAAAAGTTTTTCCTTCAGTCTTGCCAACTGCTGCAAAGGAATATGGCATTCTTCAAGTGTTACGGATGGTGCACGTGGTCGAATCTAAAAGAAAGTTTTCATTAAAATTTCTTGTAATGTCGATAAAATTTTTAACATAGTAGATGTACCTGATCTCTTATGGACATATCTTCTGATGGTGAACTACAACTAGTAGCGGAAACTGCCGCGTGCAATGCTTCTAAATCGCAAGTCCGTTTCTCTAAATTCTCCTCAAGGTCTGTTAACTAAAAACAAAAATGAATTCAATTTTTCTCTTTTAAATACAGCTCTCAAAAAATGAGATTCAAAAATTATCATTGACACAAATATGAGTAAAGTTATAATAGTTACCTCAGTTTTTATTTGATGCAGCAAACCTTCTTTCCCAATAAGCTCTGTATTAAGTCTCAAATTTTGCATTTCATTTTCGAGCTTTTCGACATGTTCTTGAATATGCTCGACGTTTTGCATTGAGTTCAATTGATGTTGTAAATCTTCATTTGATTTATTTTGCTGTTCAATAACCTGCTGCAATTGATGTACCAATTGTTTCAATTCTTCCTCTGTTGCTGTTTTTGCCTCAATTTGGACCTCAAGATCGCGAATAATATCACGTAAAATGCAAATTTTATCAACTGCTTCCTGTTTTTCTAATTCTATTTCTTTTGTACGTAACTCATTTTCTTCCATCAATTTCGACATTTCGCGCATTTGGAACTCCAAATGTTCCACCTTCATAACAAAAAATTGTTGGATTAATAAATATGTACATTCCAATTTAGGCAAATATAAAATATTTTGTGACCCAAATATACAGGGTTTTTCAAGTTGATGGGCTATTAGAAGTATATGAATTAGTAGAAGGAATTCAATTATGAAACTTGGGCTCATTTGGTTATTGTTTATGCCGCTTCTTTTAAAAATATTTTCAAGTTCGATTTACATCCGGTTATACCGGAAGTCGATACCAACTTTGTTATTTTAAATGGAATGGTATATTGTTCACGCTGAATTCGAATAAAACGTGTAATTCTAAGGTAAGTTTGATAACCAACTTGTACACCTATGACGATCGGTTTCTGAGTTAATTTAATTTATAGAAAAAAAATCGCTACCGCAACCCAAATTATAAAAAATCATAACTTCCACAAAATACGACTTAGAGTATTGAAATTTTTACAAGTAATAGCTGAATATTATTGAATTAAATAATTTATACAGGGCGTTAAAAATAAAATTCTAAAATTGAAAAACTTCAAACACGAATTACTTCGTTTTTTCAAATGGCACCTACTGTTTTTTATTTTTTCAATCGATTCCTTTTTTTATCCTCTTTCGATCCATATGGATACTTCCTATTTTATTTGAAAATTTTGGAATAATTTTGAATTATTACTTAAAATAGGAAGTATCCATATAGATCGAAAGAGGATAAAAAAAGGAATCGACTGAAAAAATAAAAAATAGTAGGTGCCATTTGAAAAAACGAAGTAATTCGTGTTTGAAGTTTTTCAATTTTAGAATTTTATTTTTAACGCCCTGTATAAATTATTTAATTCAATAATATTCAGCTATTACTTGTAAAAATTTCAATACTCTAAGTCGTATTTTGTGGAAGTTATGATTTTTTATAATTTGGGTTGCGGTAGCGATTTTTTTTCTATAAATTAAATTAACTCAGAAACCGATCGTCATAGGTGTACAAGTTGGTTATCAAACTTACCTTAGAATTACACGTTTTATTCGAATTCAGCGTGAACAATATACCATTCCATTTAAAATAACAAAGTTGGTATCGACTTCCGGTATAACCGGATGTAAATCGAACTTGAAAATATTTTTAAAAGAAGCGGCATAAACAATAACCAAATGAGCCCAAGTTTCATAATTGAATTCCTTCTACTAATTCATATACTTCTAATAGCCCATCAACTTGAAAAACCCTGTATATGATTCTTGATTTAAATTTATTACTGCAGAAAATTTTAGGAAACAATAAAAATAATTGAGAAAGTATTTTCCATTATTGCAAAGTTGCATTTTCCGGTACATGCCTAGGTGCGAAATATTAACGCAAATTAATCAACATCAAAACAATGCACATACTTTTAATGTTTCATATTTAAAGTTAAGTTACGTTAATAAACGTTTGGTAGAATTATTTATCAATAATACCAGGTTAAAAAATTTTGTACCTAATGCATAAATAAAATTAAATACTTGGCAATAACTAATTTCTTACTGTGTAAAAACTTATTATACAGGGTAAACTGTTAATTGTTGAATTCGTCACTTGTTGAAACATATTCATAATATAAAATAGCAGAAAGATTGTTTCAAGAACTTTTATTAAACACTTTGCTATATATGTTTCACTATACAATAGCTTCTTCAGGCATTAAGACATTCTTCGCCTGAAGAAGCTACTGCAAAACGAAACATATGTAGCAAAGTGTTTAATAGAAGTTCTTGAAACAATCTTTCTGTTATTTTTTCATTATTATACAGGGTGTCTCACGGTGAATATTTCGGAAGTAGCCAAAGTACAGTCACTACTAAAGCGATAAAACAATTTTTTTAATTTTTAGAAAATCACAAATTTCTTAAAAACTGAAAACAGGTATCAACAATCCTATATCAGTAAAAGGGAAATTTAATTTTGCATTATATTATGTAAAACAAGGCGTTCCATTAAAAAAAAACAGTTATTCCTGTTTGAGTATGTAAATATTAACATAGATAAATTCTTTAGTATTTAAAAATTGTTTGTTCATACATTATATTTCGTCAAGAATCGACTAATTAACTGCTTTTGGTTCGCAGATATTCACTGCAAACATCCAACTTTTCAAAAAATTTGGTATAACTCAATAATGGTGCGTCCTAGACCCGAAATACTGTTAGTAAGCTGAAATATTTTTTTTATAGGGAATTCAAAATACAAAAATATATTGGGCGGCGCTCCATTTAAAAGTTAAAGTCAACTTCCGGTATGGCCGAAAGTGGTACATAGATACTGTTATTTTAATTAAGGAGAGCATACTCAATAATCTTACTGTCCAAATTTTAGACAATCAAATCGAAGTCATTTCTGAAATATACTCTAATAGGTGGTCATCGTGAAACACCTTGTATACTATTACACTTTATACGTGTACTTTAACTGAAAATTATTTAATTTGCAATTTTGCATTAATCTAACGTGCCGTTAAATATAAACCTTTTCGAAATAGACTTTAACACATTTGTATTGTAATTTATAATATGTAACTAATTTGTTAAATTACGAAAAATCATTTAAATGCAATTTAAACAAAATAATTACAGGTTTTAATTATTATTACTTATAAATTGAATAAAGATATTCAGAACATGCGTATGTTAATTTGGTTACTTACATATTGGGTATCTATTTATATCACACATTTGTGAAAAAAATATGTAATTGTATGAGTACGTATGAGTGAAATAAACAAACATTAATTCTTTAACGTAAATTCCTGTAATAAATTCCTATTCTCACTGAATTCAAAATCGAATGAATGAAAATAAGCAAATGGGTCGGCAAACGAAAGACCAAAATAACTTATTCCCAAAATAACTATTCTCTATTTCGTTTCTACTTTCGTTGCTACTTGTCATTTCTAAGTAGGTACCAAAATTTTTACTTCCGTTACAAAATAACTTATGTTTAAATCTTACTTGAAGAAAATTTAATTATTAACGCAAACTGATCCTTATTAAATGTTATGTAGGCATGTTACAGTCAAAATTCATAACCAATCAAACCATCTTTAGGTAACTGCGAAATTCGGTTAAATGTAGTTTTGTCCATGGACTTGAATATTTATGAAATTTAAATTTCCTTTCTTTGCATTATATACACGGGTTAGGTAAAACAGTTTTTTTTTTCTCTACAATATAGGCAAAAATGGATTTAGATTACCTATTCTCATATTATATAAAAAAAGAAAATAAAACATTTTCCAAGCAACATTCATTGTTTTAGGACAGGTAGGAATCTTTAACCTTTATAATCTAGTACTTAAGAGACTAATAACGGTGCATTCCTGATGAAACTAGACTAACTAAGTAAAAAATGTAAAAATACACAAAATGTTTCAACGCTGTTTATGAGACGAAACTTCAATTGTTTCGACCAGTCGGTCTTTATCTTAAGTATTTTATGTACTAAATAAAAAAAAGTAATACGAAGTCTAAAGTACAAAGTTATAATACAATACAATTTACTGTGGAGACAGAGATGAACGCCACAATCGATTTTTTTGATGTTAGGATACTTAGAACTAAGAATAATTATATTTTGATATCTACCGAAAATAATTAACAACTGATGTCATCATTCAAGCAACTTTAATCAGTCTTTTACTATAAAAACTAGTGTAACCCCTCCAAATTTGGAGGGAAAGTTGCTATTTTTGGTGATGCATAGCACTTTAACCACTTTAATGAAAGCGACTATTTCATACCGTAACCTATAGAGGGTGCATAGCACTTCACACATTTTAATGATAACGACCATTCCATACCGTAACCTCTTGGTGGTGCATAGCACTTCTCGGTGGTGCATAGCACTCTAAACATTTTAATCACAGCAACTACTCCATACCGTTACCTAAGCAAAACCCTCTTGGTCGTACATAGCACTTTTCGGTTGTGCATAGCATTTCAAAGATTTTTATGATAGCGACCATTCCATACCATAACCTCTTGGTGGTGCATATTATATGCAGCATAGCACTTTTCGGTGGTGCATAGCACTCCTAAACATTTTAATGAAAGCGACTATTTCATACCGTAACCTATAGAGGGTGCATAGCACTTCAAACATTTTAATGTTAGCGACCATTCCATACCGTAACCTAAGCAAAACCCTCTTGGTCGTACATAGCACTTTTCGGTGGTGCATAGCACTTCAAAAATTTTTATGATAGCGATCATGGGTGTGTTTTAGATGTTCCTACTACAGAACTTCGATTTTTATAAAAAAAATTAATACTTTTATGTTTGTTTTAATATGTCGCTTTTTAGGTCCAAGATATCCTTACTTATATAAATAAACCCGTTTTACTCATATATATATGACTATTGATAAACATTATTCTGAATTAACATAGAGGCTAGCTACATTTTATATCAAATGGGATGATTAATAAGCTTGAATGCAAGTTTTTTATGTTGTTTAGTGCTATAATCAGTGAAATATACATTGTTGCTAGTTTTATTAACAACTTATGAAGCTAATATTTAAATTATATTATATATAACTTGACAAACATCAATTACTTTAACTTATTTTTGCAAGAGTTCAACATACACACTTCTATAGGGCGAGTTGAATAGTAAAAACATGTATTTCTAAAATAAAACCTAAAATGACAAAATACCAAATAATGTACGTATAGATAGTTATATCTTGCTGAAATATTCACGCTTGTACTCCTACTATTTAATGTAAGCCATTTTCCTGCACCAAATTTAAAAATGTTTGATCATACGGTGTCCTATTCTTGCACAATGTCAATATTCTTTTTATTGTAATTACAATTAGCTTTCATAATTTTAACTTCATTAATAGGCACATAAGATAGGCTCTCAGAATACGTATTATGCAAACAACACCACAACCTTATATTTAACCATTATTATATTGCTTGGTAGGTACGTTTGCAGACAGAATCACCTACAACCAAATGGTATATCAATAAAAACCAGTACATTGACTCTCTAAATCTGCCTGAAAAGTTGAACATGTATTTCTAAAAGAAATAAAACCCAAAATTATAAAATAAAATACCTAATAATAGGTATACCTATACATAGTTATATCTTACTTAAATGTTTACGCTTGTAGTACCACTACTTATCGTATAGTAAGCCATTTTCCTGCACCAAATTTAAAAATATTTGCTCATACTATGTCCTATTCTTGCACAGTGTCAATCATCTTTTTGTTGTTATCACAATCAGCATTCACAATTCCAAGTTAATTTATACGGATATAAGATAGGTTCTCAGAATACGTATTATGCAAACAACACCGCAACCTTATATTTAAACCATTATTATATTGCTTGGTAGGTACGTTTGCAAACAGAATCACCTACAACCAAATGGCATCTCAATAAAAACCAGTACATTGACTCCTTAAATCTGCCTGAAAAGTTGTGTTTTAAATGAAAATTGATACAAAATATGTTCTGAAGCATTTCAAATCATACTAATTACCTATTTATTTACATATCACTCCTTATTGATGAATTTCGTTATTTAAAATCTCCAGAAAATATTTTCACACATAATATTAACATATTGATTTAGTGTTATAAATTATTATTTACAGCAAAACTGTTAACTTTGTGTCTCATTTACTCAAATAAGACGTTTTATTAAACGTCAAAATTTGAGGTTAACATATACATAACAAACGATTTACATTTGTACCCGCCCACATTTCTATAGTTCAATTCCAAATCGAAAGCGTGAAAATGAAGGATTTTTAATTAAAGACCCCGATTTAACGATAACATCCAGGACACTGAAAGTGGAACTGGTATAAAGTTTAATCTTTTCCCTGGACGTTTCAATGGTCAGATAGTTTCGGGATGTCGTATTATGAGAGGAGATAGATGACAGGGGTTTCGTTACAACCCAAAATCGTGATTTTTTGCCGTTTTCTTTTGCTCATATCTTTTAAACCTCTTAATAAATCGAAACGAAATTTTCCAAATCTTTACTTCCGTTAACTCCGAACCGTTTGCCTCTACGCCATTTGCCACACGCTTTCCCGTTTTTTCGTAATAATCGAACGAAAATTGCAATTTTGACGTTTTCTGCCACGGCAAACGCCCATACCTTCAGCAGAATATTATTATATATGAATGATGTTAATCTTTTATAGTCTTACACATCAGGTTGGTTAATGACATTTTATCAGATTAAAATTTCTACAAGGAACTCAACATTATAAAACACATTGCCGTAACTAACGGTTATAAAGTGGACATTGTAGATAATGTTTTAAAGAAAAAACTTCGAACACAGGCTTTTGGAATGTTAAGAAATGGCCAAGGAGTTAAAAATGTTAACCGTTTTTGTGCCTTAAATGATATTAAAAACAACAGTCTTAAAATTTCGAATAGACTAAAAATTAAACTGAAATTAAGTAATTTTATAGTAAATAATAACAAAAATTGGATAAACTGGTAAAGGCGCTCGCGGCAAATTGATGCCCTGGTGATGTCCTTATTCGGGTATAAAGGCCGTCGTCAGTTAGGAAGCAATTCCACAACAGTCTTTAAATCCGAATTAGGATATCGCCGGTCCAAAAATTGGATAAACTTCAAAAACATTGCATTTATAAATTAAATTGCAACAAATGTGATGCTGTTTTGGAAAGTTTAGAAATTAAATTAACGATTTCGAAGAATGACATACTGTTAATAATTAAACTGGAATATTATTGAACAATAGTCCACTTCTGTTTACCACCCATTTATGTAAGTTTATACATTTTTTATAACTTTGTACTTATTTGTTTGTTAGTCGTATTGCAGTTTCTTTTTTAGTGCATACAATATTCTGAATAAAGACCGACTGGTCAAAAAGTTTTGCCTAATAAAAAACATTGAAACATTTTGTGTATTTTTACATTTTTTAATCATCTAATTATAATCTAGCCTACATATTAAAAACGAATGAAGCGTTAATTTGAAATTGTCTGATTTCTGCAGTTACGAGTGGTTTTAACTGGTTATGGGTTCTGAATTTTTTACATACTGTAATGAAACCGCCCAGCAGTTGGCAAAAAGATTCTAGTCTCCGCGACGCGTGTGTGTTCGCATGTTGGTGAGCTGTGAACGTGTGAACGGGTGCCGCGTCTGGGATCGATCCTTCCGCGAAAAACCGTCCCGATCCCGTTGCCTCGCGAAAATCTCGAGTTGTTTCCAGAAGGACGACTATTGACTATATAACGAGATCGGTCGCTAGACGACAAACTGAGTACAGTACAGTGCAGTGCGAGAACTTTCGGCGAATAAATAAATAGCAAAGAGTAGTGTCAGGCAAATAAATTGTGTAAACTAAATTACTGACTGAAGTGTATAGAAAAAGTTGTAGACTGTAGATAGTTGCTGTTAATTTTGTTTTAGTTCCCGTTTGTTAAATTAGTTCTAGTACCCGTTTCATTTTTTTGTTCATTTTGTTTGTTTCGTATTTCAATAAATAATTTAAGACTTTTCGCGTGTTTTTACCCCCACAGAAACGTTACAATACTCTCATCTCCTTGCATCACCAAAACAAAATCTGAATCTAAAATCAAGTTAACATTAAAATTGTAATTTTTGCTGTAGCAGCAGTATTTAACCATATAATAATGTAAAGCACTAATAAAAAACACCAAATGACCCTCAAAAATTATAAAATAATCAGTCCGAGAGCCGACTGCATAAAAGTCCTATGGATCAGATACATAAATAATTTTTGGGGTATGAACAATAAAGTCATAGATCTAGAGGTCGACACCCCTAAAGTTGCTTGATTTTGTCCGCATGCAAAATTATGACCTCACTTCCGATTTTTATTTTAGGTGTAATTTTAATTTATAAAATACATCAAGAAAATTTATGTCAAAATAAAGTTTTTGATTAGTAGAAGAGAAATGTCAAGGGTCGACAAGCTCTATTTATTCGCTACCCTAAGTCAACCACCATCAAAAAAATTTTTTTTTAATTTCACTTAAGTCATCGAATACATGGATTTGTTTGATTTTCTGAAACTAGAACCTCAAATTACTGAAAAATATTGGTCGACGCCTTTTATTTATCCGGATCCGACTGTCTACTTATGTAGTTTGAAGAATTAAAGATCCTATGCTTATACATTTCATCTCTATGTATGTTTAATTATTTAATTATCTGCATTTCTTTTCAAATTCATCAATAATTTTTTTTTAATTAATCCTTGGACTAACATTACTAAAAAAATTTGTCGAAACCTTGATTCTTCAAACTAAGTCGACAGTTGGATTTGGGTGAATAAAAGGTTTCGACAAATTTTTTTAGTAATGTTAGTCCAAGGATTAATTAAAAAAAAATTATTGATGAATTTGAAAAGAAATGCAGATAATTAAATAATTAAACATACATAGAGATGAAATGTATAAGCATAGGCTCTTTAATTCTTCAACAAGTCGACAGTCGGATCCGGGTAAATAAAAGGTGTTGACCAATTTTTTTCAGTAATTTGAGAGGTTCTAGTTTCAGAAAATCTTAAACAAATCCATGTACTCGATGACTTAAGTGAAATAAAAAAAAATATATTTTTTTTATGGTGGTCGACTTAGGGTAGCGAATAAATAGATCTTATCGATCCTTGACATTTCTCTTCTACTAATCAAAAACTTTATTTTGACATAAATTTTCTTGATGTATTTTATAAATTAAAACTACACCTAAAATAAAAACCGGAAGTGGGGTCATAATTTTGCATGCGAGCAAAATCAAGCAACTTTAGGGGTGTCGACCTCTAGATCTATGACTTTATTGTTCATACCCCAAAAATTATTTATGTATCTGATCCATAGGACTTTTATACAGCCGGCTCTTGGACTGTCAGTATTACATTCAAAATAGATAATTAAAGTTTTTCCACCTGCTTAATAATTTAATCTCGACATAATTTTAAGTTCTCTTCATTATAAACACCAAATATGTAGTAAGAACTGTTCTGTATTTCAATTAATATTCACTGAAAATTCTAAGTATTTGATATGGTAATAAAACATTTTCTCTTTAATTTCGCAATATAGCATAAGAAAAGGAACCTAACCCCACTCCCAAATAGTGGCGTTTGGATACGGTACGAATTGACACCTGAAATAAAGGGAGCGTTATTCATTGTATTTTAGTACTTTTTTTTTAAGATGGATAACAAATGGGAGATAGGAAACGCAGTAGTGCTAAAGCCGACACTGTTACTCCAACCCTAATATTGAAGTGTTTTGTACTTTTATTGTGGGCCTCCAGACAAAATTTTCCAAGCGATATTCCATTTATAAAAAGCCGAATGTCAAGTAATAATTACTCGGCAGTGAGTATTTTACTGAAAGTTGTATATTTACAATGCTTATTTAATATTTTTATCGAATCCTTTAATACACCTACTGTAAGTTTAGCATATTTACTAACTAGTTTGATTTATTCATTTTTTCTAACTTATCAAAGCTTCTGTAATTTACTGAGTACATGAATATAATAATGGGAATACGAACTTTCCACTTCAATATGATAGTGGGGTTTTATTTTGTTGCAACTGAAATTAATTTGTAATCTCTTCTCTCTTTTTTTAAGCTATTACTACGTTTAAATACAGTAGACGTTTTATTTTATATAAGTAGAAATGTTATATCAAAAACGATAAATATTACGATTTGCATATTTTGTGAGGAAACTTGCCATTTAAGTAGGTTTAACAGCTCAAAATATATTTATTGCGATTTTTAACTACCTTACCTCAAATGTCAACGAAATCATATTAGATGAAATAGTAGGAGCACTTATCATCAAAATTAAAAACACGACACCAAAAAGCACAAGGAAAACTTAATAAAGTAGCTTCTTCACTACAATATAAACAAAATTAAACTTATTCTGTGCAAGACGAAACTAGTCAAAAAATTAAAAGGAAAAGCACTTTGCTAGTTCACATGCCTTAAATACTGAACTAATTTTGTGATGCAAAATTAAAACGACCAAACATTTTTACTAAAATATATCAGATACTTTAAAACATTCGTGAAAAGTATATAACTTTCAAGATTTGACCTAAGATTATCCTATCAATAAAAAAACGCGGTCAAAATCAAAGAATTAGAAATATCGTAATAAAATATGTTTTACATGTATCTATGTACAAAGTATCCTGCACATATCTTACAAATTAAAATTGACAGTGCAATGTGAGCATTGAAAGACCAAAAAATAAAAACGCCAGGAGTTTTGTATAATATCTTATCAAACAACATTATATAATACAAAAGCTTCCAAAATGTATGTATAATTTGTTTAATTTACTGCATTAAAAGCAATTTTGTAATCGTTCGGAAACAAAATGATAACTTGTTCTAAATCTGCTAGACAAGATTATGAAAAAATTGATATGGGACGGAAATTTTGCTGTTTTCAGCTTCTCGAACTTATCGAAAACAAAAGTCAATCGTAATTTTTTTAAAACATCAAAAAATTTGTCTCAAAAAAACAAAAAGATCGAGAAGCTGTCATTTATTTTTTGTATCTTACAGTTGTTAAGTTGTTCTACACAAACATTATCATAATTAAAATTGAGAACACCTACCAATTGAAACTACCAATAGTCACCATAATAAGTCACGAAGGACGTTGACAAGAAGCAGGAAGACCATGTAACGCGGTAAATACAAAATACATAAAAACTTAAAATTTAAGATTATACACGTTAGTGAGCGAAACCCGCGTTCATGTAAATTAAAATTTGTAATAAAACTTTTTTGAAATAAAACACAATATTTTGAATAATTTCACTAACATGTTAGTGAAATAATTTTTTTAATTTCAATTTGTACCATGTTTCACCAAGTGATAACGGCAAATATTTTAAAGTTAATTAAAAACTTTTTTTTTTTTATTTATCTCTTCTATTTCAATCCCTAATCATTATATAGATGGCGATTTTTGTGTAGACATGGTAGTGTATGAAAATAAATTATTAAAATTTATAACGAGGCAATTTTGGGCTTCAAAATTGGCAAAAAAATCTTAAAACACTCAAAATTGTCAACCATGTAACATTATTTATTGCAAAATACAAAAATGGAATATGCTTTTTTCAGTTATTTCGAAATATCCTGTTACAGGAGTCTCACAATCGACTCAAGGTTTATTTACCGAATTTGTAACAAAGATAATTTGCTGAAAGAATGGTATATTGCCTGAAATCAACATTCTTGTTTCTATTGTTAAATTACCACTTAAAAAAGTAACAAGTTAAAATTTTCAAGTTGATTTAAAAGGCGCAATTTGTAGAAAATATTGATGTGAATAATACGGTGAAAAGAATACAAAAAGTCAAATTTCTTAAAACTGGCAGAATGTGTCATAAAACAAAATTAAAGCATGCAAGTACATACGGGCGGAGTTTATTCACCTCTTTATTGATTTGTTCGCAATTAATCCTGTCTCTTTCCCTTTCCTTAAGTAAATCCTTCAGCAGAATAATCTCTTTTAGGGCTTCTTCCCTCTCTTGTTCTCTTTCAGATGTCTGCTCTTCCAAAAATTGAGCAGTAGCTCGAATTTTTTTATCAGCAGCCTCGATCTAAACACAGCAAAAAACAATGCAATGATAAACATTTAACACTTACAAAAAACATTAAACATATGTCTACAGTGAATATATTTAAAAACCCCGACTGTATTTATATATTTTAAACGAATAGTTATTATGTATAATTATTTAAATAGTTTTATAGAAAATAATGTCGTTTTGGCACTTCCTACGGTTACAATAGCTTTGAAATCTGAAATCAAAATTTTGAGTAAGATAATCAAAATTTGACAAAAGTTTCATACGTTCCTACAAATTATTAATATTTTTAATCCCCAGCAATGGGTTGAAAAATAAAGTTAATATTTATTATTTTATACTTCTACTCTTTTTATGTTATTTTTTTTTAACAGTTTGCCGGAGGTTGAGGAAATGTATTTTTTGTAGGAAGATACTTATTCTTCATAGAGGTTTATAAGCGACTGGTACATGTACTAAATGAGAAAAAGTAAAGGCGTTCCCGACACTGAAATTTTCAGTTACGTATACCTACTGTAACCTGTTATGAACCACGACATTTATACAAGATGTCATTTATCTTAAGACATTGAAATATCGTAATTGGATCTCTTTACTTAAGTTTTATACAGAATGTGTTTGGAAGCTCAAGTTGTTTTTTGTAGAATATATTTTTGAGTCCAGCAGTAAAAACTGCAAAAATCTTCACTCTTTCCAAAATTTCTGAGGACAAAATATGCATTTGTATTGATTGATTGGTTACTTGATGAAAGTCTAACATGTACATATATGGTAGTAAACAAAAACAACTTATAACTTTCACAAATTTATTGTCTAACTTGACACGTGTTTCGCCAACACTGTGGCTTCTACAGAAGTATAAATTGTACTTAAAACTACTTAGGATACAATTCTATAAATATAGTTTTTCTTGATCATTGAGTAATTTGTCTGTTTTCTTATATTTATTTATTTCTTTACATTCTAATAGTGTTAATTTTATTCCCCTATTTTCTACATGCAAAATTGTTAGGTCTAAATTATTAAATATATGATTTTGTTTTAAAACATGTTTGGCGTAGTTTGAATCAATTTTTCTATTTTTATATGATCTTAAATGTTCGTTTAAGCGAATTTTAAAATTTCTTCCCGTCTGACCTATATAAATTTTAGAGAAAGAGCCGCAATTCAGTTGATATATGCCAGATTTTTCTAACTTATCTGTTTTGTCTTTATTATTCTTTATGTATAATTTAAGGTTGTTATTCGTTTTGTAAGAAACTTTTATATTGTTGTTTTTGAGAAATTTACTGATTTACTGCTCCATCGTATAAACTATCTAAACACCTAATATCTAAAAATTCTTTAGAATTAATACACAACATTAGAAATATTAATTTACCTAAAAACTGTAAATTTGTTTCGTTCGATATAAAAAATCTCTTCCCGTCAGTACCCCCTATAGGAACAATTAACATCATCAAAAATTACCTAGAACACAATCATACTAATCCTATTATTAAAGATGAAATTATATTCTTACTAGAAACATGTATAAAACAAAACTACTTTCAAATCAACTCCAATATTTACACAAGTAACACCGGTTTAATAATGGGAAATCCTTTAAGCCCATTATTAGCACAAATATTCATGTACAATACAGAATCTACCATTCAAAATTTACCACTATTCAAATGTTGTCTTTGTTGTTTTGGGTACGTAGACGATATTATAGTATGTTTCACAGGAAGAGATAGGCAATTAAATAAGTTTTTTGATCAAATTAATAATGTACATAAAAACACCACCTTCACAATGGAAATTGAACATAATAATGAAATTAACTATTTAGACTTGACCATTTCCAAAATAGATAATAAACACACATGTTCCATTTTCCACAAACCATCACATACAGGCATAATCATACACAACTCATCCTGTCACCCTTATCAACACAAATACTCAGCTTTTTACAGTATGTTATACAGGTTAATTAAAGCTCCTATGTCTAATACTAACTACAATAAAGAATTAAATTTAATAAAACAAATAGCAATAAATAACAATTACAACGCAAATATCATCGACACCTTACTACAAAAAATTTCTTACAATCAAACCCTTTCAAACATTTTCCCAGGTACTAAAGACAATATAGATAAAAAAATTCAAATTAATAACATTTATAGGTAAACCGACATCAACAATCAGTAAATTTCTCAAAAACAACAATATAAAAGTTTCTTACAAAACGAATAACAACCTTAAATTATACATAAGGAATAATAAAGACAAAACAGATAAGTTAGAAAAGTCTGGCATATATCAACTCAATTGTGGATCTTGCTCTAAAATTTATATAGGTCAGACGGGAAGAAATTTTAGAATTCTCTTAAACGAACATTTAAGATCATATAAAAATAGAAAAATTGATTCAAACTACGCCAAACATGTTTTAGAACAAAAACATGTATTTAATTTAGACCTAAAAATTTTGCATGTAGAAAATAGGAGAATAAAATTAACACTATTAGAATGTAAAGAAATAAATAAATATAAGAAAACAGACAAATTACTCAATGATCAAGTAGATATAAACCATTCACCGTTGTTAAATCTATTTCCGTTCCCCACCCTTCACTCACCACCTTAAAAACTATATTTATAGAATTGGATCCTAAATAGTTTTAAGTACAATTTATACTACTGAAGAAGCCATAGTGTTGGCGAAACACGTGTCAAGTTAGACAATAAATTTGTGAAAGTTACAAGTGTGTTTTTGTTTACTACCAAAAATATGCAATTGGTCTCCAAATGATATCGAAGGCAAGGTCCAGGACCGTATAGTATGTACGGTTTTGGTGTCCTTATGAAATGACTTAAGATTACAAATAAAACATTTATTCACGTACCAGTTATGGTTTTTATTGATAACCTTGTATGATCAATTAATACGAGTGCTTTTATCAAATTCGTCAATTTATTTTAGAATTTAGATAATAAAAATGATCTTTTCGAACGGAACTTATCCAATATTAGTACTACTGCATACATGAATGGTAAAATGTATGAGATGGAAAGCTTGCATTTGAAATTTACCTTTTCCCTACTCAGTGCACGATAAGGCGGTACTTTATCTACCTAGTAACAAAGTAATAAAATCGTTAGTGATAATTGTACTTTAAATCAATTTTAGCATCGACTGTACTTAAGTAATAAAAACATTGAGTAGAAATTTTGTGTAAGTAATTTCTGCTTACTTGCTGCTTTAAATCGATGTGTTCTCTTTGGGCTTCGATTTTAAGTTTTTCCCCTGCCCTGCACAAATCTTCAACTAGTTGCAGTAATCCATTATAACTTGGAGAACCTTCAGCGAGTGCAGTCCTTACTTTTTCTTGAAGTTCATTAAACGAGACTATCTCCTCATCTAGAAAAACAAAAACAAACAATAAAATAATTCTATATTATGAAATGGTTACTCATTATTACAAGTCAGTTTTTATTAAAAGAACAAATAAAATTATTATTATTATTAACATCTAATATTAGTTAAGTTGAAAAGTTTGCTAATAATCAAGTCATAAATTACATACAATTTCAATTTTATTGTTATACCAATTCCACGAAAAATCTGAATTAAACTATGTGAATGTGTATTTACCGAAAGTAGATACATTGCAATCATCTCTTTCCCCGTAACCTTCAGAAACTACTTCTTTATCCATCATTTGAGCAATCTTTTCTTTAGTATACATTAAATCGTTTTCTAGAACTCTCTGCTTTTCAAGAAGTTGTTCAATATGATTATCTAAATTAATCTTTTCATTTTCCAAACTTTTCGCATAATTTTCAGTTTCCTTAAGCTTTTCAATTAAATCACCTTTAATTTTATTTTCAGAAAGTAATTGCCGAGTTAAAGAAGAAATTCTTTCATTCACTATGGTGCTCTTATTTCTGTTTGTGTATACACTTGTTGTTAACGCTAAAATATCGTTTGCTTCATCTTTAAGCTTTCCTAGACATTCTGATAACTCATTTTCCAAATCTACTGATAATTCTTTTATGTTCACATCATTGAAAGAAAGCGAATCGTCTATCGTTGCCAAAATTTCAGTTACATTAGGTGTTATATGAACTCGCTTTGAACATGGAGTAGATGAAAAAGATATTAATTTGTCCTCATGTTCGACGAATTTATCATCTAAATTTCTTTTTAATATTTCCTCTAAAAGTGAATTATTCAGCTCCTCCTCGCATTCAGAAAAATATTTCATTAAATGTGTCACAACAATTCGCAAAATCGAAGTACATTTTTGTAAGTTATCTCTATAAAAAAAATATGACAATTTGATTATTTATCATTTAAATTAAATTACATCATTAACAAACCTTTCTTTTAAAATATCCAATTCTTCTTGGATAAAACTGTCCTTTAGACTTCGTCTTTTAATAGCTCTGTTCAAATTTCTCATATGCTCTTCCTTTAATTTAGCTATTTCCTTTGTATGTTCAGCTGACATATCCATGATTTTTTTCTCATAATGATCCGTAAATTTACTTCTAAGTTGTAACAGTTCAGAAGGCCACTCAGTATCTTCATCCGAATTTGTGACTAACATCTTAAACAATAATATCGTACATATTGCATATACAGCAAATCATTATGTTGTTACATTATAAAATAATAATGTAACATAAATATTAATTTACGATGGTAGGATTCAGTTCAGCTAATTAAAATAAAAATAATCAAAAAAGATTCCGCTCAACACATATTTATTTGAATTTAAATGCTTTTTTATTTTTTAATTAATTACAGTGAGGAATTATCTTCTTTGCAATATATTCCGTACATTTTGGACAAACTAAACAATAAAGAAAATGAAGACTGGAAAAACTTTGGCGGTTGTTGTAGAACAAACAAAATAGCTCAAACTTTAACGGCAAAATACGACACTTGTTGTCCGAAGCACTTTTCGGTAACAAGGTTACGTTCTTCAGGGACTGAAGTAAAACAGTTTTACTTCAGCAAAGCGTATTTTTTTAAGGGCAGTAAAATGAAGATTGTTAGTGAACCATTAATTTGGGTTGAATTTAAAAGTAGGTTCTAAGCAAGTAATGATATAGAACTTCAATAACTTATATGTAGCTGTTGAATTTCGAATTCATAAATATTTAAATTTCGAAAAGCTTAAAATTTTTTTTTCGAATGGATCAACGTAAATACAAGAAATAAGAATATTTCTCTGTCAAAAGTCAGTTTAAAAGTAGACAAAAAGTCATAAAACATAAGTGAAAATAATTAAAAAGAATAATTATGTACGCCACGGTAGATAAATCTGAATTGAAAACTTATACATGTACAACATTGGGAATAATATCGGTATCTATGTTATGTTTCTGAAAAAATACAGTTTATAAGTTTGTTTCATGTTGATTTAATTAAAATATTTTATTTTTTATATTTTTTTTATTTGGCATTTAACTTTTAGTTCTACTTTGAGTAATAACTACATTTTCTAATCTTTTGGGATTGGATATTTTAATTTTAGATATTTAAGTATTAAAGTGTGAGTAGAGACAGTAGTCCAAGCGGTTATAATGGTGTACAGAAAGGCGAATGCAATATTGTCACCCAATGTCACCCAACTGACGCTTTCCTTTTAAAAATATACAAACGTCATTTTTTTATTGATTTCGAAACAACCGAATCCGGCAACCTAAGAAAAATCTAAAAGCGCCACCTGCCCTGAGTATCCGCATGCGCGTGTAGTAAAACCTCAAACAATGACAAATTGTATTATAGCATCGCAACTGTATTAGCTGAACCCTGTTCAGTTTGAAATTGATTATAATAATTTACTTGTTTTTATATATATTTGTAACCAAAGAGGTACTATGTTGATTACCTGAATTTGATATTCAAGAGCATTTATTATGTCAATCTTTGCTAACATTACTTGTTCTTGTAGTCTACGTTCATAACTTTGCACAACC
This sequence comes from Agrilus mali, assembly GCA_029378335.1. Classification (NCBI taxonomy): domain Eukaryota; kingdom Metazoa; phylum Arthropoda; class Insecta; order Coleoptera; family Buprestidae; genus Agrilus; species Agrilus mali. Next base: position 10,075,893 of record CM055661.1, read on the forward strand.
TCAGCTAATTCATATTCACCCGGACTTGCCTGAAAATTATTGATTACAGTAACATTATATAATAAATAAATAAGTCATTTAAACACAACCTTTTCCTGTTGATAGTGAATATTGCTTTGCAATTCTTCTTTCAGTGATGAGATTTCTTCATAATGTTTCCTTTCTAAATCTTGCATCTTCTTATTATATTGTACACCCATCAAATTAATTCTATTGTCATATTCTTCCCTTAATAATTCCAATTCTGCATAATTTTTATTTTGTATATCTGCTAAACTAATTTTAGTTAATAATTTCAAGTCATACATATTGATGTCTTGAACCAATAAATCCAATTCAGAGTTTGTTACATTTGTTAAATCAACTGCTTCTATTATTGTACAAATTTTTTGCAAGTCATCCTTAAGTTTTTGAATATCACTTTTACTTATTTCTGCAATATTATGTTTTTTTTCAACATTGGTTGTTAAGTCAAAAGTATCACCCCCCGGTCCCATTTCATTATTTGATAAAAATACATCAGAATTAAAATCATTTCCAGAGCAATAGCTAGAACCTGATAATTTTCGGCTATTTATCACTTCTTCTGAATAACTGAAATATATATTTCAAATAACAAATTAATTATAAAGACAATTTTTAAACTTACTGTTTCTCTAGATCTATACATTTTTGTTCAAAATAGGTTCTAAGTTCTTCCATTTCTTTCGTATGTTTGTTTTCTAATTCTTGTCTCAAATGAGAAAAATCGAAATTTTTATCACCAGTAACTAATTCATTAAATTGGATAATTTTCAGTTCTTGATCATTCTTATTTGTCAATTCATCCTACAAAAATTAAATAAAAAAACAGAACCTACCAAATTATTTAACATTTATATGATAAACGTTTAAGTTACATTAATGGAGAAGATAAATATCTAAATCATAACATTCTTACCTCTAACAAACAATTTTCTTTTTTATACATTTTAGAAAGATTTTCGTCCATGTTTTTATAAAGTTTTATTTTAATGTCAGAAAATAACTCCATTTGCAGAGGGTTCAATTGTGATTCTAATTTTAATAACAAATCGGGTAAATCATCTTTGCTCCACACTGCCATTCCATCGCAATTCATCTCAGTATCATCACGTATGTCAGTTTGTGTCTCATTTTCTATAAGTTTTTTTTTATTCTTATTTTCAGAATACAAACTAGATGTTTCAAGTAATTGCCTTTTTAAAAGGTTAATCTCTTGCAAAAAGAACTGACTCTCTCTTTGTAATTCTTCCTTTCTATTAACACTCTGCTGTAATGATTCTGTAAGCTGTTGTATGATACTGTCTCTATATGCAAGAGAATTTTGAAAATCAGCAATCTTAAAAATAAATATTAATTATTGTTATTATTATTCAAGTGGTTAAATAAAAAAAAAAAAAAACATCACATAGGACACTACAATACACCTACCTTATTCTGTAATTCTTCTTGTATACATTTATATTCTGTTGTAGAAGTACCAGAGTTTAATGTTGAAGAGTTGTTTGATTGAATCTCTTTGAGAGACTCTATCTCTGAGGTTAATACACTCAATGCTGCTTCTTTCACTGTTACAACTTCTTCTAACTGCTTTACTTTTAATAACAATTCTTTCATTGCAACATCAAGGACTAGTTTAGTATTTTGATCATCGTTTTCATTTACTATATCAGGTTTTGAATAATTTTCAAGCAAACTGTCACTTAAATTAATTTTCTCAAATAAATCAAAACTATTACTAGTTCTACTGGGAAAAGTGGTGTCATTAACATCATCAAAATATGAACTTTCTAATATACCGTATATTATGGACTTAATAAATTCTTCATTATAGTTGTCAACCCTTTGGTAAGTTTCACTCTCAGAATCTAAATGCATTTTGGACGTCGCGTTCATACAAATAGCCAGACTTTGTTCTTTAATGTTTTGATTAGTAGTATTTGTAAGCTCTATTTCTTCATAAGAACAATCATTTTCAAAACTATCATTATCAGTAGGTAGGTGCTCTAAAATTATACTATTGCTTGAATTACAAACAGGTTCTGTTTTACTAACATCCATTAAAGTTGAAGTATAAGAAGAATTAATATCACCAGTATTGTTTTGCGGAGGACATCCATTTCTCTCATTTTTCTCTTTTTTCATATCAGGTTCCTCCTACAAAAATGCAACAATAATATATACCTTAAAGTTCAGGTAATATACATTCAACTTACATTATTTAATTCCAATAGATTACTATTTTCCATTTTACAAGATTTAAATATTAGGTAGTGTATAATTTAATAACCATTTGAATGATAATAATTATTTTGTATTTTATGTTTGTATTGGGTTAGTCATAGCGTCATAGCAGGGACAATGTCATAGATAAGAGATAGTTTATTAATCACAGTATACTGTGGTTTAATTATTAATTCATAGATTAATTTAATTTTGAAAGAAACTAGTAAACGCGTCGTAATATGGTCGTACTAGGGTCTATTCTATGATCGTAGTCGCGTCCCTAGATGACGATTATAGATAAGAAGCTCGTTTTCTGAATTCGACATCAGCGCCATCTCACCAAGTGTCTTCCCAAGCTAAATTGAAGAGTGAGATAGAAGATGGAAAATTCTACATAGAAAACTACCATACCGGCTATGGCGCGAATTTTAAAAACGTGAAGCATATAGGGTTTTTGTTATGATAATTTATTATTACAAAAATAAAGAAAATACGTTAACACAAAACTACATATATTTAATTAAAGGTAGAATTACAGTAACGTAATAAATAGTGCGAATACAATAATACAAATACAGTTACAATTTTATATAAAAGAACTATTGCATTATTCTTTTTTAAAAGTATAAAAAAAATTAGCAAATTTTAAATAACAGGACATAAAAAATTGTTAATTTCGATAAAATCCAGTAGCTTCTGTATGACAGCAGTTTGATGAAGGAGATCTGGTCGATCTGGTAACACTCGCAACGCCTGAGTGGTGATGCTTCTAATCAAGGTAGTAAACTTACTTGAGGGATGGATTAATTTATGCCCTTATACTCTTTCAAGTGAAAAAACAAGTTTTCAGGTTATTCACACTTTATCAAAAAAGTCAACAAACAAAAACGAAAAACATAACACAAAACTGTACAATGATTGATCGATCATACGACAACAAATTCATAAACAAATTGATGCACTAGGTTGATGCACATATGATAGGAAATCCCAAATTTCACGTGCACACTGGTGCGCACCCTATGTGTATTTATACGCAACGACAATGAACGACAATTTTTAATCGTCATCACAATCAAATCCGGTAATTTAGAGGTAATAAACAAAGGCGTTTTAGTTGGGAAGACAGATGCTACGATGGCGTTGTCGTCGACATCCCATACCCTGGTCGCGTCGTAGTCGCGTAATCAACGTAATCAACGTAATCAACGTAATCAACGTAATCAACGTAATCAACGTAATCAACGTAATCAACGTAATCAACGTAATCAACGTAATCAACCGTGGCTGATCAACCCAAATCAACCAAGCTCGTTAAGAAGCTCTTATTATGGACTAGGCTCTTAGAATTAGAAAGCCTTTAGAAAGGTTAAAGCCACGGTTAAGCTTAATTCATAGACAATACCATAGACAAAATTAATGGGGGGATAGATAAGCTTAGGTTAGGAAAGAGAGGGACTCAATTTTCAGCGCTAAAGTGAAGCCTTTTGCCTCCATAACGTCAAGTTCAGAAGCGCAATATGTAGTAATTAGTTGTAAAAAAAAAGAGAGCTCGTTTTATAATCAATATTTGTGAAAATAAAAGGTTTTTTCAAAAGTTATGCACAAAAAGAACGAAACAATTTTTAGAAAAATGCATTTGATATAATTATTTAAAATGAAAATAAAAGTAATATTTCAGAAAACATCTTTTTTAAACCAATTGTATTAAAATCAACAGTATTTGCTTCTAATTATAATATATTCTACCTATATTTTTAATTTTTTTACTACTAAAAGTGACCGCCCATGAAATTTTCCTGCCAACAACTGCTTCTCATATGTTTCCAAGTAATTTCTATTTTCTAATGATGTATATGCCTATATGGTTAGTGTGCTCAAAGTTCAAATCCTGTTCAAATTTTAAATGTTTGATTGTGTTTATATTGTACGTCATTGCAAATCTTGCAAATCAGACATTTATTAGAAATTAAGCATTTGCTTAGTTTACAAAATGCAGTGCACATCAGAAGAAATTGAAGAAAAAAGAAAACAAGCTCTTTTGAAATTGTCTAATCGTAAAAAAGAAATTCTAAGTGAAATAAAACAACCGAGTTCTACTTCTACGTACAATTTTCAGTCCAGTTTGCCAAAAGTATCTAGCTCAACTTGTGTGAGTAACAAGTATTTCCAAAATGTTTCTACTAGCAGTAATTTAAAAACACCATGGAAAAAAAATAATGCCAGAGGTACAACTTCATCACCATATGGAAAATCGAAAAATGAATATAAAACTCCAGTAAATGTTAGTTTCCACTTAATAAGTGAACAAAGATTTGCTGTAAAAATGTCTTCATTTCATGGACCATCATTAGAATTATTTAAAACGATTCCATCTAGATCATATGGTATGCAATTATTAATTTGTTAATCTGTTGTCTTTTATTAGTAGTTGGTTATTTTAGATGCTAAAAGTAAAACATGGAACTTCAGCATTAACCATTACAATATTTTATATGAAAAACTACTATTATTGCAACCTGATGTCGTAGCAATTAGACTCCCTCAATTTGTTGTTAATTCTTTTTATTTAGCTAATCCTGATTATTCAAAAATTGATATCAACAAAATTGATTCCAAATTACAGAATGCTTTGATGCCATTTCAGATAGAAGGTGTTTGGTAAGTAGAAAATAGTGTTCTTTATTTCATATATTAATTTAATAATGTAGTTTTGGAATAGGTAAAAATGGGAGATGTCTTATCGCTGATGATATGGGCCTAGGTAAAACATTTCAGGCCTTAGCAATAGCAGATTATTATAGAGACGATTGGCCTATTTTAATAGTAACTACTTCATCTACCAAGTATAATTGAATACATATATATATATATATATATGACTGAAGTTATTGGTTAAAATAATTTTCAGAAATACCTGGGAAGAAACTATTCACAAGTTCTTACCGTCAGTTTCTGTCATGGATACACAATATATGGTTTCAACAAATGATTATGTAGGGGATACAAAAATCTTAATCACTAGCCACGACATGATGACTCGAGCTTTGCCAAAACTAGTTAAAAAACGCTTTGGGATTTTTATTGTTGATGAATCCCATGTATTAAAAAATTTTAAAGCTAAATGCACAAAAGCTGCCATAGAATTGAGCAAAATTTCTCGTAGGGTAATATTATTAAGTGGCACACCTGCTCTTTCTAGACCCAGTGAACTATATTCGCAGCTTTCACTAATCAATCATAATTTTTTTGGTAGTTTCTATGAATACAGTAAAAGATATTGTGATGGAAAGACAACTAAATTTGGCTGGGATGCAAGTGGAAAATCGAATCTTCAAGAACTAGAAATAATATTAAATAAACATTTCATGATACGACGTACCAAAGATAAGGTTCTTAAAAGTCTTCCTGAAAAAAAGCGACAAGTAATTATGTTAGATGTGGATTTAAAACAATTAAAGCAAGAGGATCAAATCCAGTTAAATATTCTAGCTTCCAAGTGTAACAAAGTGAAGGACACTGATAAACAAGGTGCACTGTTATTGTTTTTTGCTGAAACATCCAAAATTAAAATACCATCAGTTTGGTAAGTCTGCAGTAGGTTTATATATATTTTTTCTGTTTTTGAAAAAGTTCATTTTTGCAACATTACTGGCATTCTGAGATATTTATTTCTGTTCTGTATGTTAGACTTTTAAAACAAATCCTCTCTCTTGAACTATGTTACTATGTACTTATTAATTTAATTGTTTTGCGATTTATGAAATATAATTCCCATTATATAGTTAACGTAACCCAGTTTTTGTTACTCTAAAACCCATTTTTTCGTAATTCCCATTATTACGATAGTCATGATTAGAGACCGGATTATATGCAACATAAAAAGCTTGTTATATGCATGCAAATATGCATGAAAAATGCTTGAAATATGCACAAAAATTGGCAGAATATGCGAAATTAAATGAAAAATTTTAGGAACCATTAACATTTTTTTATTTCAAAATCAGCATACAATAAGTATTTTTTTGATAGGCAATAATAAATACAGTAATGTAAAATGGCAATTAACCTTATTTGGGGGTCATTTAACATTAAATAGACGAAACTGAAAATACGTACAAAAGAATTCAATATTGGGATGCAATAAAATGTAGAAATGAGAAATAGTCACGTCCGGTCTGCAAACAATGATTTTCAAAAGAGCCCGAACTTTCAATTTTTAAATGCCGACAATTTATTACATTATAATAATAAATAAACATTCCAGAAGAAATACAAATAGAAATGAATAGAATATTGAGACGCAACAACCACTTTTATCGCATTTTGGAACACAGGATGAGTGCACTGCACTTGGAAGAATATTGTAAATGTACCGATAATATGCATTATAAGTAGATCTTAGGTAAAATATGCTACTACCGCTTAGAATGGCTGAAATAAGCAAATGCATATGCAAATATGCAAATGCATATAATCCGGTCTCTAGTCATGATCTAACAATTAGGTATTAATATCAATGGCACATTAGTAGCTGTAAAAAAATTATCATATTATACTTGCCTCAAGCAAAATAGTAGAGTTAAATGTTATTATAAATTATTATTGCAATATATAAGTTAACTACGAAAGACCAAACCTGTCGTTTCAGCCACTTATTGGACATCCAAGAAGCGATTGCTATAAAAGGTTGTAAAATTTTATAAAGTTAGGAAAGGTATTTCAAAAGTCAATTCTACTATATCTTTGTGGCTAGTATACCAGTTGCATTTTAATGATTGGTTTAAACCATTGAAAAGAAAAGGATCTAGTAGAATAAGCATTAAATATAAAAAATATTAAATAAAACGAACAAGTTTCACCAAAAATTATATTGACTCAACAATATTGTTTCGGCCAATTCGGCCATTATCAAGAGTAAAATACAATATTGTTGAGTCAATATAATTTTTGGTGAAACTTGTTCGTTTTATTTAATATTTTTTATATTTAATCAGTATGTTTTACAAAAAGTGCACCGTTCAAAGTTTAAGTAGAATAAGCATTATGAAATAGTCCTTAAATGTGATTCTATATCGAGTCATTTAACAAAACATTATATGCCATTAGGGATCAACATTAAAAAATTGAATTTGTAGCTCATATATCCTGAGGGTGCTCAACGAAAACAAGAAGTTCATTGTATTTGCTCATCATCAAAGTATGTTGGATGCTATACAAATGGTTTTATGCCAGAATTCTAAAAAATTTATTCGTATAGATGGGAATACAAGTTCTGAACAACGGAAGTGTTTTGTTGATAGTTTTCAATATGACGATACATACGTTTGTGCTATTCTCTCAGTAACTGCTGCAAACGCCGGTATAACGTTAACAGCAGCCAAACTGGTCATCTTTGCAGAATTACATTGGAATCCGAGTGTAAGTTTAATTATATACTTAACACTTTTAAATGTTTTTTGTGTTGTACACGATAGTTAATCCTTTTACATGAACGCTTGTTTTTTTTTTTTTAAAATATTAAAAAGGAACTTTGTCTAATGTCGGAACTGCTCTTTATTAAGGATAAATTTTCTTTACTAAGTTAGTTGAAAAAAAAACACTTGGTATACTTTTCATAAATATTATTTTAAAACCTTGACAATTATTTCGACTATGACGTCGTTTTCAAAAGGATGAGTATAATACTAAGGGTTGAAAAGTGGTTTGTACTATTTATAAGACAGATTTTAATACGGGGGAAATTCCAAATTCCAGTTGGTCGTTACAAATTTGTTGGTTCGGGTACTGGGCTCTGCTTATCGCTAGTATTTCTAGTTTGTTTAACCGTTGGCTTTTATTGACATTGTATAATAATTTTACATTTTCTGAATCTAAGGAATGCTTGTTCGCTATACAATGTTCAGCAATTCCTGTACATTTTTTGTTATTTACATATATTGAGTTTAAATTGTATTTTCTTAGTCTATGACAAATTTGTGTGCTTAAATTAGGTATGTAGTTGATTAAATTATATGTCAAGTGTTTTTCGTTTCTGGAACTGCGTAGAACTTATTTAATATTAACTTCTTTTGTTTTTTTTTTTAATATTAAATAAGTTCTACGCAGTCCCAGAAACGAAAAACACTGTCATATAATTTAATCAACTACATACCTAATTTAAGCACACAAATTTTTCGTAGACTAAGAAAATAAATTTAAACTCAATATATGTAAATAAAAACAATTTAGGTTCTCTTTTAGTCAATAATAAAGAAAAAATTGATGTACAGTAGAAACTCGATTAATCGGACTAATTGTTGGCGTTAAGCATTCGGATAATCGAAAATCCGGATAATCGAATGTACGAAGAAAAGCAGGTTTTATGCATATGCAGTACCTACATAATGTTATGTGTTTATTAAAAACAACAAATACATATCAACGAAAATTAATGTTTATTAAAAAATTGTTAAGAGATATATTTTTCAGCATACGATGTATGCACTTATTTATGTAAAAATGTACACATATTTTCTTATATTCAGAAGCCTTAATCATGAAATCAAATATTTAGGTACATTTGTACGTATAATTTGTTTACAATATGTATTTGGTAATTTGCTTTTGGTAATCATAAAATAAAATAAGTTTAATTTGCTTTAAAATATTTGGTAATTGTCATTTGACCTAAGTTTTCTCTTCATTGCTGCTATATCACGAATAATCAAAAATAATTGATCGCGGTTGGCAGTCCGGATAATCGAGTTTCTACTGTATTGCAAAAAATGGTGTATATGAAGTTAAATGTAAAAACTGTAATGTGTTTTATATTGGTTAGACTGGTCGAGCCTTAAAAAATCAGATTGATGAGCATGTAAAATCTATTAAAAATAACAAAAAATGTACAAGAATTGCTGAACATTGTATAGCGAACAAGCATTCCTTAGATTTAGAAAATGTAAAATTATTACACAATGTCAATAAAAGCCAAAGGTTAAACAAACTAGAAATACTAGCGATAAGTAGAGCTCAGTACCTGAACCAACAAATTTGTAACGACCAACTGGAATTTGGGATTTCCCCTATATTAAAATCTGTCTTATAAATAGGACAAACCACTTTTCAACCCTTGGTATTATACTTATCCTTTTGAAAATGACGTCATAATCGAAATAATTGTCGAGGTTTTAAAATAATTTTTATGAAAAGTATACCAAGTGTTTTTTTTTTTCAACTAATTTAGTAAATATGTTTCATCAAGTGCCGAGCAAGCAATCTATTTCTAAAATTTTCTGTTATCGCAGCTATTCATATTCTCCTCTAAAATAAGTAAAATATATAATAGAAAAAACTTAGAAATTACTTATAAATAGAACACAGAAACACAGATCTAAGAAAATTGCTAATATTTGTTCAGAAGCAGAATTAAAAATACTGAAGATTTTGCGTCGGATTTTTTAGTTATTTTATTTATGAAAGAAAAATATTGGCTATATTAGATGCTTATCAGACCAATAAGATGTCCCAGTAATTCCTACATGTTAATTTCTAAACTGTTCTAAAATATTTTATTCTAATATAACTGTTACTGTTACTTCCATTTGCTTAGAAATGTTTTAATAATTATATTAATGTGATGTCACTAAGAACGTTTTTAAGTATTTAATGTAACAAACAATTCTCTTTAAAATAGATTTTAAGCCAAGCAGAAAGCAGGGCACATAGAATAGGACAAGAAGAAGAAGTTATTGTGCAGTACCTGTTAGCACCTTGTACAGCTGATGATTATATTTGGCCTCTCCTGCAAAATAAACAAAAAACCCTTAACGAAGCCGGTCTCTTTAGAGATTCGTTTGAAAATGCATTCGTTATAAAGCAAGATTTGAACAAAAAACAAGATTCTGTTAAACGGAACAATTTGGAAGATGTAGAAAGTTGTGAAGAACTCCGTCCAATAGCAAGTCTATTTGATTGTGATAATTTTAATACTATCAATAACTCCAAAGATGAAACTAATGTTGAAAATAATTTATTAAATGATGATTATGATGATGCTTTATGCGCAGTAAATTTAAATTTATAAGCTTTTGTTTTTTACAAATTAAATAAATGATTTTTATTACAAAAAGCTATATTTCACAAAGCAAGGTCAAAGCGAATTTCATTGCAGGATTACATACAGGGTGTGAGAGAAGTACCAGGAACAGCAGAGTAACTGGTCAGGAGTACATTTTTGGCCTTCAAAACTTTAACTTTTGGGTGTTTCATTCCCACCAATATTGGTGGGCGGGCTGTCCCCCCCCGACCTACACTCTTGTGCAAAGTCGGAGGGGTAGGGCGGAAGGCCCACTTCAGCCTCCTTCAGGAATCGTGGGAATGGGTGGGTAGTGGTGTGGGGGAAGAAAGATGAGACGGACGAAATGAAGACAGAAGAGAAGTGAAAGACTATCTGTGGAATATTACTACCCCAGCTTTTGCCTAAATGATCCAAGGAAACCACAGAAAAACTTGGACCAGAGTAGTCGGCCCCGGAATCGAACCGGTGACCTCCCGAATGCTAAGCAATTATCTAGACCACTAGGCCATGCCGCTCGGTACTCGGCCTTTGAAAATCCCAACTATATATACCCCCTCAGGCGTCTGGCCCTGCTTATACTAATAGTGGGAGAAGTGTACTGTGGGAATACGTGGCATTAATGAACGTACACTTCCCATATGAAATATTCTCTAATTATTCAACTTTCTGTTAATATTAGTTTATACGTACACTAAAACCTTCCTAAAACGATGCCTTATAAAATAGTGAAAACCTCATCGAAATACCGTGCATTGGTTTTCGAGATTAACAGTAACATACACGGACAGCGGACTTTATTTTAAACTATATATAGATTATATAGCTTTTTGCGGGCGATTATCTGTATCTGATAACCTTAGACGTGACTTTCAAGAATATTTTGACGTCAACATCATTATTTAAACGTTATGATATGACACTATAAACGAAAAGAGCAGGAAAAACTACATTTAGATATGACCCATTTTAACATCCTAAGGTCACCAATTTGAGGTCATTCTCATAAAACCATAGAAGAACGATGGTTTTTTATCGAGCAAACATTACTTATTCGTTATAAAGGTATAGAGATCGCCAAAGAAGTTTCACTTCTTTCACGTGTACACTAAAACCTTCCTAAAACGATGCCTTATAAAATAGTGAAAACCTCATCGAAATCCGTGCATTGGTTTTCGAGATTAACAGTAACATACACGGACAGCGGACTTTATTTTAAACTATATATAGATTATATAGCTTTTTGCGGGCGATTATCTGTATCTGATAACCTTAGACGTGACTTTCAAGAATATTTTGACGTCAACATCATTATTTAAACGTTATGATATGACACTATAAACGAAAAGAGCAGGAAAAACTACATTTAGATATGACCCATTTTAACATCCTAAGGTCACCAATTTGAGGTCATTCTCATAAAACCATAGAAGAACGATGGTTTTTTATCGAGCAAACATTACTTATTCGTTATAAAGGTATAGAGATCGCCAAAGAAGTTTCACTTTTTTCACGTGTACTGAGTTGTTATTTTTTTTCTTTCTTAAAAATATTCTCCAATAAAAAATCTACATATTGCGATATACGATGTAACAGGAAAAGTTTAATTTGTTCCAAATGTTTTTAAATCTTTTCAGACGAAGATCATTTAAATTATTTTTACAGCTTTTTATGGAAGTTATTCCTAAGTTCTTAAGCTGGTTTCTAAATTGTATTGATATTTGACATGTTTTATAAAATGTAATGAAAGAACCAGAAATTTGTTAGTTAATAATAAACAAGTAAGAAGTTTTAAAAAGTGGCATTTATAAAATTTTCTGTAATGTAATGCCACTTACATTGGCCAGAGTCGTACATCAATTAAAACTAGGTAAAAAATCATATACACAGTATTAACAAGAAACTTAAAAACTGTTCCGGTTCATTATAGTTTCCGGTGCACAAAATAGACAATAGACAAAATCGTCTTTGGCAGTTTAAAGTGTCTTGTCATTAAAGACTGATTGATGGATAGCTTTCTTTTTAAAAATTTTGTATGTTACCTAGTCTTAATGGTTATGATGAGTTATATAGGGCGTTACTGCCTTTTAGTTAAAAAAAAAAATTATTTTATTTAGATTACCAAATATTTATTTGAAACTTATTACATTTAATTTTTAAACTAAAAATGGCAGGAGTTACTATTTTATTCGCCTCTATATTAACAATATTATTCGTCGTGTTAAGTTTTTCATAACTGAGCTGTTTGATGTTGATTTAGTAACTGGTTAAGCAAAATGATAATTACAATAAAGAAAAATTACGAAAATGTTGAGTCAGCTCGCAGACAGTCTGCTTTAACAATACTACTTGTAATATAAAGATAAGGCACGCATTAATGTGAAAGGTTAGCAATCTTTACATTGTTGACTGATGGTTATTGCTTCACAGCGCTTGTCCACTTGTCCCTCGGGGTTCGAGAATCATTCTTGTAATAACCATAAATCTGCTGTTGTACATATTTCCTTGTATTTCTTACTGTTTGTATATAGTTAAATAACCGACCCTCTCCAAATACCTATGTAGATATCCTTAACGCCCACCAATTTCCTTCCTTCCTTCAATAATAACCAATCATCGCAAAACTACCCCCCTTATCTTGTAAATAGTTTAGCATAAGTTTCATATATATCAGAAACCTAGAGACAAAAAGATTGCACTTATTGCAAGCCAACAAACGCACTTATTCTAAGTAGACCAAAACATTGCACATTGCAAGTTACCAACCGATTGTACATTTTGTAAGTTAAACCCGACATATCTTATTAAATCCAAAAACCAAGGAAAAGTTGTTATTATTTACTAACACTTATTCCAATCACATCACTACGCAATTTTAATTAGGCGCGTACTCCGTCGAAACAAGACGGGACATTACAAAAACTATTCGCCCTTTTTATCATAATATTGCCTTAGACAATATTAAGATACTAAACAGAAATGTAAATAAAAAGAGAAAATGGACAATGTTAGAAAACTTAGAGACCAAAAAAGCAATAGACAATCGGTTAAATATAGTAAATAATCAAATCTTAAACTGTTACTATGTGCTGTCTATTTGCCACCTCTTTCTGATCCCTCAAAATTTAGTAGAATTGCACTCTCAAAATTATGAGAGTAAAAATATCATCTGCAGAGACTTCAACTTGACTCATATACTTTGGTAGGATAACAATTATATTAATACTGATGGCCAGTATGTACCGCCCTCCATTCTTGAAAATGCAGCCTTAATGAAACAATTAACGTCGTATCTGGATTTGGAACAACTGTATCCACTTTACTCAACTAAGACCTACACTCTGGACCTTTTCTTTGGATCTGCTAATTTATTTTGTGATATTGACTTTAGTGAAAACTTAGTGCGTGTAAATACTAATCATGATCCTTATACTTTTTCTTGTCATATTACTTGTGAAGTTGCTAATGACATAGTTAAACGTTCCAACAAAAATTATTTAAGCTCCTTAGAATAGAGTAATGTCTTTCAAGGAAATGATACTACTGTTTGTCTTGATTATTTTTATAAAGAACTCAATATTGCAATTCAGGAATTTGCTCCACAACGTAGACCCTTCGTTAGCAACTATCCCCCTTGGTTTAATGTAGAATTAATTAATCTAATATCTTCTAAGAAAAGTGCACATTGTAAATGGAAACGTACTGAGAATATTGATGATCATATTATTTTTAAAATGTTGAGAGCAAAATGCACGCGTCTTTCCAAGAATTTGAGGCATGAATATATTAAGTCTTGAAAATAATCTAATCAATAACTCAAAACCCTTTTGGAGACATTTTAATAAATCTCGTAGCTCTAATAGTAAACTACCTAAACGTATGGATTATAATGGCTGTGAACTTGATGATAATCAGAATATAATTAATTCCTTCTCATCTTATTTTGCTAGTGTTTACCAACCATCAAGTAACGTTGATCATTATATGAACCTGTGTGATGATAGTCAATTCTTACATATAACGTTGGAATCACTGCAAGATGCATTTAACAATTGTAAAGAATGTTTAATAGCGGGACCAGATAATATTCCTCAGTTTATCTCGAAGTGCTGATCGAATCTCTCTTTACCAATTTTACTACTCTTTAACAAATCAATCTCTGAGTGTTGCTTCCCCGACACTTGGAAAAAATCGTTCATTACACCTATTTTTAAAAAACGTAATAAGCAAATTATCACAAATTATCGCCCCATTACGAAATCAAGCTTTTTATCAAAATTACTAGATTCCATTGTCGCAGAATTTGTATCTAATATTTTTCGTGACACTATCTCTCACTCTCAACATGGTTTTATTACAAACCCATCCCTAGTTTATCGAACTCGGTTCAAGTTGATGTATATTGATTTTTCAAAAGCGTTTGATATTGTTAGTCATTCCATTTTGCTATCGAAACTATCTAATTATGTAATTCCTTATTAAAATGGATGGATTCTTACTTATCAAACAGATCACAATCTGTAAGAGTCGATGATTATTTTTCTTCGTTTTTATCAGTTACTTCGGGGATTTCGCAGGGCTCCCATTTAGGCCCCGTACTGTTAATTTTGTTCATTAATGATTTAGTAAATAATTTTCAATTCGCCAGAACCTTAATGTATGCTGACGATGTTAAGTTGTTTGCCGCAATTTCATCTCCGCATGATGCTATTTTACTTCAAAAAGATATTGATAAGCTGTCAGTCAGTCTCTCAATAACAAATTAGATGTCAACTAGGAGAAATGTCCTGTTATCATTTTTTTCAGAAAACAGTCTCCTTTTCATTTTAACTATTTGCTTAACTTTATCAATATTGAAAGGGTGAATACTATCTCTGATCTGGGCATTACTTATTCCTCAAACTTTGAGTTTACTTCGCATATTATAAAAATCTCCCTTAAGGCTAATAGATTATTAGGCTTCATTTGTAGAACATCAAAATCATTTTTCACATGCAATTCACTTAAACATCTGTACAATTCGTTGGTCTTGCCTAATTATGGATCAGTTATCTGGTCCCCCTACACGGACGTAATGCCAAAATTTTAGATGGTATTCAACATAGATTTCTAAGAGCTCTATGTAGTAGATCCGTAAAAGTTTGAACTAGCTAGAGTAATCTGTTTGTCCTTTGTGATTATCTTCGTAAACCGATTTTTTCTAGTGCGTTTTAAAAACACGCCTATAGAGGAAGTGTTTTTTCAAGAGCCCAGGTTTTCCGGTGGTTTAAGGTATTCTCAGAAGAGAATTGATTGAAGATGAATCACATAGCGGAAGCCCTTCATCTTCAAGAACCGATGAAAAAGTCGACAGAATACGAGATCTTGTGCGTTCAGATTGTCGGTTGACGACTAGAATAATCGGGGAAGAGTTAAATTTTACTCACACCACTGTTCATCAGATTTTGACTAACGAATTGGGGATGAGATACTTTACCACTTTGAAGCTAGCGGAGTGGGTTTTTGGATAGCTTTTACCAATTTTGACAAAATTTTGCTAGCGGAGTGGGTTTTTGGATAGCTTTTACCAATTTTGACAAAATTTTACAGAAGGGAAGCTGAGGTTGAGATTATAACTTAGTAATATTTCTTATTGTGAAATATTTTTTTTTAAGTTAAAATAGAACAAAAATCACTGTAAATATTTTTCCAAAAACTAGTTTACGGATTTTATTCGTATATTAAGCAAAGATTACTCAACCAGTAGAAACATTCATATACATAAGAATTCTGAAGGTTTGCTTAGAATGTATACTCACTTAAACGAAGAGTAATTAACTCTTATAGCTCAAAAACAGACTTATAGTATAGAAAATCATGCAAAACTGAAATCAAGTCGTTTAATTAAAAATTCATGTGCACAATCTACACATTACGCATGACACTTAACCGACTTTTTTTTTAAATAATAAACCTAGAAATATGAATTAGCAAAGTTTATACATATGAATAAGTGTCCAGTACATAGTATCAACATCACATGTAACTAATAATCCAATGCCCATTCATTTTCCTGGATGAATGCATCAACAACTTCCTTCATAACAAAATTAGGAATCAATTGATCTTGAGTAAGTTTAACTCGAGTAACTGGATCAAAATGTCCCACCCTCTAACATAAATAAATTTTTAACAATAGTTGTAACTGCTGAAATAATTTCATACCTGTAAATGTTCCTCAATATCCTTTTTTTCATATGTTATACCACTAGGTGTGATAACTGGTTCCTGAAGAATTTCAAAACTTATTTTTCCACATAAAAAATCAGGCACTTCCCTTTTCTGTAAAACAACTTTGTTTAATCAGGAAGTTTCTGCAGCTTAGTCAAATATTTACCCTTCTCCTTTCATCGACTTTTGCGAAAAGCATATTTAGTTCATTTGTATAAGCTTCCTAGAAAATACTTAAAAATAACATGTCACGCACATTACTAAATTAAGTAATTTTTAACTTTTTTCAATTAAAAATAAATTACCAAGAGAGTAGTTCAAATAGGTACAAAATTATTACAAAACCAAACCAAATTTTTATAGGCTATAACATCAATAACTGAAAAAGTTAGAATTTCGTTTATATTATTGAATTAATAAAAATAATTTATCTATTATTTATAAAGCCCAGTTTTGAAAGGTGTCGTACAAAAACTTTCATATCCTATTACTTATTAGTATCTGCCTGTAAATGAAAGATCATTCACAGCTGTTTTCGAGGTATTAGTTAATAAGCATTATCCTGACAATTTGGTAAAGGCTTTCGCGGCCAGTTGATAGACTGGTGTCCCGATTTTGGTCTAAAGGACGAAGCTTTCCACTCGTGCTAGCGAAACGTTAGAAAGTAATTCCACCTGCCGACGGCCTTTAGACCCGAATCAGGACATCACCAGTTCAAGCATTATCCTGATTAAAAGTTACATAATAGTGTTAAAAATTGAAAAATTCTAGTAAACAAACAAGCTAACACAGCTATTTTTATTATTTTTTCGAATTTGTATTTTCCTAATAGAACTACTAACTACAAATACAAAAGAAGATATACAAAACAGGGTTACTGAAAAGATGACACAGTCCCTTCGTGGGTGGTGGTAGAGATCACTACATAGCTTATTTAATCATCCTCGGATGCATTAGGCAAAATTGAACTAGGTTGGAAATAATTATCAATTTCCTCTTTTATGGGAGAAATGTGTTGAACAAGTTTAATATTAACTTAAAAAAAATTAACTTACTTTATTTTAGTTTTTTGTTATACTGGTTTGAAAACACCTTAATAATAATAATAATAATAAGTAAAATAAAAGAAAGCAACCTATTTTCTGTGAATAATTGAGAAATTCTTACAACTAAATCTTTACTATGGCAAATGCCATTTTCTAAACAAAAGTCATAATACATCTACGTTTTATTAGCCATCCAATACGATTGTATAACATTTTTGAAACGTTGAAAAATGTCTTAATCAAAGATAATTGAAAAATCGAAGTTAAAAAAATTGTATTGTTTTAAATAAAAAAACAAAAACGGTAATTATTTTAAAACTGGTTCACTTTTGTCTATTGTATCCAAGGGTAATTCAGTAGTTGGTGGATTTCTGCTACCACCCTACGAAGGGATCGTGCATATTACCAGTAACCCTGTGGATATTTGCTGCTAACTATACGCGTAGCAATTCGTTGTCTGATTAGGTCCTTATAAATTATTGTTATAATATAAGTCAACTAGGGTGAAATATAGAGAAGAAATGGAATTGTTAACAAGCTAGTCGAGCCTGTACGGATGGAAATTTATGAGGCATATTTATTAGATAAGCTGGTTAGTAAAAAGACGGAATAAAGTATAATGCACAGGTTAATACAAATACATAGAACTGAATGAATGCCTCAAAGATATAACAGAATCCGGAAGTTTTTATAAATTATTATTATAAGTTAATTTGAATAATAGACTGAAACCACAGAACGTTGTTTATGACTTGTGCATCTCAGGAAATTCTTTTAAATAATATCAAATAAAACAAAAAGAAATGACAAAAATTGAAATACTGATTTCAACTTTACAACTAACAATCTCTCATGCTTTCATTGCTTTTGATTTACTAAAACAATCTATTATTAAATATCCAGACCTGTTATTTTAGCTATATATTTGACATCAAAGAGATCTCTTGAGGAATGGTTGCTATAAAAGGTTGTAAAGTATTGTAGAATTAGGAAAGGTACTTTAAGAGTCAATTCTATTACATTTTTTCTGAACTAAATCCATCACGCAGTATTCGCCATGGACATAAAAAGTCTAAAGTGCCAACGTTACAATTACGCTCTTTTGTTAAAATAAAAGAAAGAAAAATATTTTTGCAGTTTCCACCCATTTTTAAAGCTTTTCCAAAAATAAAATTTGGAAAAATAAGTGCTGCAGCTGGTGCTATATGTACAGGCGAACATAGCGAATCAGTTTTGCATTATTGAACATTACCGAATACTAAAGTTAGCATCAAATATTTACAGATGGTCACTTACTTGGTATTTGGTCTAAATAGGTCAGTAAATTATCGGCATTACCTGTAATGTGCGAATAAGAACCAATTAGTTCGTAACTGCAATCCACACCCAGCCATTCCGATAAATTACTGACTAAAAACTTAATTAACTATTTTAACAATACCAAGACTTTATTTAAATACTAATTGCACTCAAACCTACTGATAGTATATTAATTACCTTATTAAGCAATGCTATTTTTTTAAACAAATATATTTACAGAATGAAATGAAGCTATGTGGGGCTAAGAAGTAAAAATAAAAACGAATTGTAAAGATTAAGACATCCATATATCCTTTGGTTAAAAAAATAATGACCAATCTACGAACCTCATTTATACAACTGAAGCTAATTAATGATTTAAAAATCTCTATAATTATTAATTAATAAATTATAAATTTTTGTTTGAAGAATAAGTGTATGTAGATATATACAGAAACACTCTTAGAAAACTACATGGGATTATTACTAATTAAACTTACACATCTTTCTTCAATTTCTTTTGCACATTCCTGAATGACTTCTTCATCAGATTCCTCTTTCATCAGTTTGGTTATTTGATTGTCTCTATCTTCAACAAGTAAACGATTTAGATATGTCTGTAATTCTATTTCCTGAGCTATTCGTTTTTCCTCCAAAATAGCAAAACGTTTTTTTCTGGCTGCTCTGAGTGCTGAAGCTATATCATCACCAAAATTTAATTTTTGTTCTTTTGATAAATCAAAAGCTGAAATAATACAATTCCATTGCTAAGTACCTATGTTTTATAAATGTTTGATGTTTTTCTGTAAGAATTTATATATATACATACCTACCTCTTTGCAAATGTTTTATTGCTTCATCATGATTCTCCATTTCAACCAAAGCCTGTCCTAGAAAGAAATGCCCTTTGACTAAATTGTTGTCCATATCAAGTGCTCTTCTGCAATCAGTACAGGCTTGATCCCATCTCAGTAACTTTAAATGACATAGCGCTCGATTAGTGAAATATTGAGCTACATTTGGATTTTTTATCTAAAAAATACAATAAAAGTAGTAACTAAAACTCTATGTAGTAGATAAACAATATTTTTTCCCTCTATTACTTACTATTGCTTTTGTGTAACAATTAATAGCATCATCATATTTCCTCATACTAAACATTCGATTTCCTTGTTCTTTCAATTCTTTATCTGTTAAATTTGCAGTTGAATACATATGTTTACTCATGTTGAATGATATGTATTTCAGTCATTAGCTTTTAAATTAATAAATATTTTTTTTAATGACATTAATTAAAACAGAAACAAATTTTTTCTATAAATCATCGTATAAAAAATGCACTAAATCCATTACAAAATAACTAACGTTTCACTGTAGACATTTCACTTTGAAATGTTAACAATGCCGGAAAAATAAGCTTTTCGAACGTATTAGTTCTATTTTAGTACTTATTAAAGGGATTATGGCTGTATTTTTATGGGATAAAGCCGACACACAAACAAACGTCAAACACAGACAAACAGACATATTTACCACAACAAAATATATAGAAATTGACAGAAATACACAACATAATACCAACATATACATACTATATATAACTGTGCATAAAATCTATGGCACGAAAAGGCACGATTATTCTTTTAGAAAGTGTCTTTAGAGCTTTTACGAACATACGTCATTAAAGTAATATTCCTTTAAGCAAAATACAAAAATACATTGCAGTGGTGTATTTAATAACCTATCTAAATTCAAAGCAACAGCTTTCGCATGATTGTAAACATAAGAATAAATAGGTCCTGAAACGAACTCTACTGCAAATTTGGCATTTAAATCGATTGTAGGCAATACTCAAAAAAGTTTAAAACAAAATCAAATTGCTTATATCATTTGTATTTTGTAAACTATGTTGTATAGATACAGGTTGTCTCAAAATTTCGTGAACGTATAATTTGACTGATATTAAATATCTTACCGTACCGCTTAAACATGGACTACCACGCTACTAAATTTCTTAGTACCTACTTAGCTTTGCTTAGTAGTCTACCAAATGTCACTATGAATACAATTTTCTTAGTACGCTCTTAGTAGCTTGCTACATAAGCTTGCTAGTAGTCACTACTAACTGACTATGAATAAGGCTGCTTATATTTATTTAGAAAATATGTGAATGGTATATTAATACGATGACAGAATTAATAATTAATAATAAAAAAGTTTTTTGTGTATCTTTTTCATAGAGCATGAAATTTTCGCGTGTAATTAATATGGCGGTACGAAACTGTGACATCACAATTCGATATTTCCCTCTCTGCCGAATTGTGATTTTTAAACGTGCATACTGTGACGGACGTGTCATTCTGAATATTCTGAATGACGTTGACATGCGCCGACTGCGAAAGTTGAGTAGAAGTTACCTATGGTTACCTAAGACGCGTTCCAGAAGGTTCGAGAGTTGCTGGACTTTTCGAGAGTCACCTAGAAACGTATATAATACTATATAAGGAACAGCGTTGGACAGTTTGACAGTTTTTTGATAGAAGAGAGTGACAGATATAAGCGAGAAGAGAAGAAAAAACGTTTAAAAAGCGAAATAGCTATAGATTTGTTGTTGTTATCGAAATAGTTATTGAATCGTTGTTGTGTACGAATTGATTTAATAAAAAGTGTTGAGAGAAAAATACGTGATATTGTAAATTACGTAAAAATACCTTTTTTACGTTTTATAATATTAAAAAAACTATTTTTGCCTGGCTATTTGTGAGGTCAAAAACGCTTGGTACGATTTCAATAAAATTTGGTACACAATGAAGTTAATTCGTTCCCAGTAGTTTTCTTAAAACGTCGCGACTTTTCGGTCTGTATGTTGTCGATATTGTAGGAAACAATAATATTGCGAGCAGAATCGCATCTATTGCACGCTAGTTTCGTGGCTGTTTCAATGTTTACATACTTAATATATAGGGTCTTTCAAGTTGATGGGCAATTAGTATATGAATTAGTAGAATGAATTCAATTCTGAAACTTGGGCTCATTTGGTTATTGTTTATGCCGCTTCTTTTAAAAATATTTTCAATTTCGATTTACATCCGGCTATGCCGAAAGCAGATGTTAAGTTTCTTATTTTAAATGGAACGACATACTTCAAATTGTAGATTTTCTCAAAAAGTATAAGCAAAGTTATACGATAGTCCACTATCAAAAGACGCCAAATGCAATGAGGAATTCGAATATGTAGTCAAAAATGGGTCATTCTATTTAAAAAAATTGACTTATGCCTCTTTGAAGTTGACCAACTTTGACCACAAAATTTGAGCACCCTGTACATTTTAGTTAAAAACTACATTTTTTTTCGATAATGTGAATAGTTATAAATAATTGTTAGGAGTTATAAAGCGAAATCTCAAAAATTAATTGAATTACGGTTTTTTAAATGTTAACGTGCAGATGTCACAAATTTTGAAAAAATTAAATAAGTCACAATCCATTAATATTTTCAGAGTAGTGCCTCCTTTAAAATATGCATGAATTCAGATTTTCTATCGGAAAATGTAAAAAAAAAGTATGTCATTCCATTTAAAATAAGAAAGTTAACATCTACTTTCGGTATAACCGGATGTAAATCGAAATTGAAAATATTTTTAAAAGAAGCGGCATAAACAATAACCAAATGAGCCCTAGTTTCAGAATTGAATTCCTTTTACTAATTCATATACTAATAGCCCATCAACTTGAAAGACCCTGTATATTAAGTATGTTGACATTGAAACAGCCACGAAACTAGCAAAGCAATAGATGCGATTCTGCTCGCAATATTATTGTTTCCTACATTCTCGACAACATACAGACCGAAAAGGCGCGACGTTGCCATTTGAGAAAACTACTGGGAACGAATTAACGTCCTCTCAGTATACATATTAAACATAGTCTTCCTATGAGCCCTAGTTTCAGAATTGAATTCCTTCTACTAATTCATATACTAATAGCCCATCAACTTGAAAGACCCTGTATATTAAGTATGTAAACATTGAAACAGCCACGAAACTAGCGAGCAATAGATGCGATTCTGCTCGCAATATTATTGTTTCCTACATTATCGACAATATACAGACCGAAAAGGCGCAATATTGCCATTTAAGAAAACTATTGGGAACGAATTAACGTTCTCTGAGTGTACATGTTAATGATTATGAAAATACTAATTTCTGATGTGTATTTCAATTTTCCTAAAGACCGGAAAGGGTGAAAACTACCCTACCCTCTGATATAATTGTTCAGAAATTTTTTGGAGGGTTGAATGGATGCTTCAATTAAATTGTCTTTTAGAAAGGTACATATTTTAGCTTATTTTTTTGTGTTCTTTATAGAAAAATCATATTTGCAACCGTTTCGCAGAAAAAAAGTTTTCTCCTTCGATGATTCCCGATAAAAATCTTTGAAATGTAGAAATTTTTGAAATAATCCGATAATGGTTAGTGCGATTTGATTAAATTTGATATGTAGACTTTCCTGAGGAGGTACCAAGTTAATTGTATTATTATATTTCTCTGGGTTTGATCTTGCTTATTAGACCTCTGAAACCACGGATAAAAAAAAAGGATTGCTTGGTCGTTGCGAGCTGTACCTAACGTCTTCCGCCTTTAGAGCATGGCGGCCAAGAAAACGATGCCTATGTTTAGCAAGTGTGCGCTTTCTGTTTCCTCGTCACAGAAACGACAGGAAGTACTGATAGTTAATCCCAGTTTATTCCTGTGGTATCGCAGTTCTCCGTGGCCGGTAAGGATTTCCATGAGAGTTTTGACTTGTTTCCTGCAAAGGCTGAACATTTGTTACTTCCAATCTTTGCTGTTTGTAGGAGAGATGAAGGCTTTTGCTTGCCTCCATCCAGGTTGTGTTTCCCAGTCCCTGTATAGTCCATCTTGCAATTCCGTGCTTGATAAGGCTTTCACAAATGCCAACAGCTGGTTCTGGGTCATTGAGGAGTTGTTCAGCGCCTGCTATTGTAGGGTAGTCAGCAAGCTCGTGTCCCTTTGTGCCACTATGGCTCGGGATCCAGAGTACGACTACCTTGGTGTGGGTCGCTAGTCTGCTTCGACTTAGTTGAGTACCTACCCTTTTAAGACACCCAAAGCACTTTTACAATCATTGCATGTGTATATGCGTTTGATGGTTTTGGTTGCTAGCACCCCCCAGACGCATTGGGTGATTGCTATTAATTCTGCCTGAAAGGGAGTGGCAAACCGACCCCCAGGTAATGAAAACTTGCTCCCACTTCAGCGGTTGTAGATGCCAATTCCGCTCCTCTTTGTGTTCCTAGATTCATTGGTAAACCATAGATCACCGTCACATGGCATGGAGATTTTCCCTAAAAACCAGTCTTCCTTAGGGTAGAAACAAATTCTGTACTTTTCGTCAAAGATATAGAGGGAGATCAAGTGACATCTTGAGAATACCTCTTGCGCTTTCATCCTTAGGGAGCTCTATGAGCCCCACAGATTCCTCTTCTCTATGAATGTTTTTGATCTTATAAAGATACCTTAATGCGGCCTCTTTAAGGATCGTTTTGAAGGGTTCTTTACTAAGTTAAAGTACTTTTTAAATTTAACAAGATACGGCAAGAATAAAAACTACCTCCACCCTTAAATTATCGCAATTTGTTATAGAGTTGGTTTATTTCTCCAAACATTTTTTCCTGGAAGGTACCTTCTTTTATTACGTACATTTTTTTGTCTGTTAATAAAAATCAGTTTCTATGCCGATTTTAGCGAAAAGTAGGGTGTTTAATACGTCAAAACTTGTGATGTTTTGATCCGGGGATAGTGAAAATCATTATCTACTAAGTTAAAATTGCTAACACCAAACAGTAGTGAAACAAAATCCAATATGCCTCAGAATTTTTACAAGATGTGATTAGAAGGTTAAGGACAGAATGAATACCAGTTATAATACGTTGAAGGCTGATTTTGAAACAAACAATTAATTGTATCGGCCTCTACTTTATAGAAATTTAAATACATATTGAAATTTAAATAAAAAACACAATTTCCAACCGAATGGAAATTTTGTTTTTAAGTATTTAAATTTCAATTGAAACAAACAGATAAAAAATGTGGATACTTTCTAAAAGTATACCTTTTACGGAAAAAATTGTTGGAGAAAGAAGTCGATCAAATTTATTTAAGGATGGGGGTAATTTATGCACGCATCGTATCTGGGTAAATTGAATAAACACAAGAAAATGATATCAAACACAGATGAACAGAATATTACTAGGATCTACAGAATACATCACATCCTAGAAATCAAAATTATACTAGGCCTGAAGAAGTCGGTGATCCAATCCCTATCATTGAATCGCAAGAGCAAGCGATAAAACAAATGAAAAACAACAAGGTACTGGGACCAGATGATACACTACCAGAAATTTGGAAATATTTTGGCGATCAGGGAATACTTTGGCTGTAAAAATGCAACAAAATTTTCTCAGGGATATACCACTCTCAATCCGTGGAGAAACAGTAGTTTTCTTATATCCTTTTACAAAAGCAAAGGAGACATGGTGTCACACAATGGCGGAATAGGACAGATGTGTGGTAGAAGTGCTCCGCATATAGGTAAATGCTAAATTGTTTTAGACTTTGTGAAAAGTGCAAATTATTGTGAAAAAGGTGTAGGATCAGACGTGCTAGTAGTGTAAAGTAGTAATAGTAATAGTAGCAGTAACATATATTATTTGATTTCTCATTGTCTGTAACCCAAAGCTCAAGCTTCGTTATCTGTGTTGGCCTAATCAATCGGCTTGAAGGCCTTCGAGTGGTCGACCCAGGCAGGCAAGTCAAACGGGTGATAAAGCCAAATAAAAAGTAAGTATTGAATTTTTTCTTCTTTTTTTTTCTTTTTCGATAAAAAATCAAGGATGGCGCCAAATAAGCACACTTGTACAAATTGCACTGAACAAATTAGGGAAAATTCAGGTAGCATAAGCTTCACCAGCTGTAAGAACTGGTTTCATAAAAAGTGTTCTGCTGTAAGTGAAGACAAGTTCAAAAAGTTTGCAGCAGAATACAAAAAGACTGGCCATATTAACTGGCAGTGTTTAAAATGTCATATCGAGGTTAGTACCATTGAGTCCGACAATGATGAGAGCGATGAAGACGTTGACGATTCACCACTGTCAACCAGCAGTACTGAAATAGAGAAAATTTTCAAGAAATACTTGGCTACCTTTAAAGAAAAAGCTGAAAATATCGAAAACAGTGTGGTAAGTATAAGGACAGATTTAAACAAGTTTGCAGAACATAATAAAACCATTAGTCAGCAATATACTCAATTAGAGAAAAAAGTCGGTGTAGTTGAAAATAAGCTATCTTCGATGAATGAATTATCTATTGTTATGAACAATATAATATCTGAGATTAATGAACGTAATAATCGTGAAACCGAGGTTATCGTCTTTAATGTACCTGAGTCTAAAAAGACAATTGGCGCAGACCGAAGACAAGATGACCACGAAAAAGTAGCAGCACTAATTCCACAGAAGCTGTCATACCACGATCACGACTTAAACTTCGACGGCTTGGTTGACCAATCGCAGGGAAACCTCGCCCCTTGCTGCTAAATACTCTGTTCACAACTGATTCCACGACTTTACTATAAATCAAGCCCGTCAGCGATACCAACGTTACGTTTAAACCCAGCTTAACTCAGGATCAACAAAATCACCTAAAAGCTCTACGTTCTAAACTTAATACCTTAACCGAAAACGGTGACACTAATAAAACTATAAAATATATAAATGGAATACTAAAGATAGTCAATAAGCAATTTTTTCGTACGCCAAAAGAAAAGCACTGAGGTGAATAACCTACTTATCTACTACCAAAATACTAGAGGCTTAAGAACCAAATTAAAAAATTTCTTAACCTCTACTGCAAGCTATCACGGTGATGTCATACGTATAAGCGAGACCTCGTTAAATTCACTCATATCAAATGGAGAAATAATAGATGATACATAGGTACTTGCTATTCAGGAAAGACCGAAATAACTCAACAAGCAATTATAGATGTGGAGGCGGAGTCCTGATTGCAGTAAAGCGTAAAATTTCCGTTGAACTACTAACGATTAATAACAATGATATTAAACAAGTATTTATTAAAATTAAATGTCGTGCGAACGATATTATAATTGGATGCGTTTATTTGCCACTACTATCGTTCATTGATACATTTATTAATCATGCCACTATAATATCGTATATAAAGGATAAATATCCTAACAAAACTAGCAAGCTATTAATTATGGGTGATTACAATCTCCCCAGCAGCTGTCCTCAAGAAGACTGTAAGAATGTTTTATACAGCGAGATGCTCTGGGTCTAAATATACATATTGGAGCCTGTCGATGATAAGGTTAACTGGTTTTATGAAAAAATTAATGAAGGAATTATACAGTTTGTCCCGGTCTACACAAGAAAGATAAACAACTACCCTAGTTGGTTTTCCAAAGAGCTAATAGATAAAATTAGACTGAAAAACGAAACGCATGCAAATTATAAAAAATCAAGAACAAAAGGTGCCTATAATAGTTTCCGAAGATCAAGATTAGAATGTAAAACAATTAGCGTTAAGTGTTATAACAAATATATAACAAGAGTTAAAGATAGGATGAAGTCAGATGATACTCAATTTTGGAAATTTGTAAAAATAAAAGACGAAACGACATCGACATTCCATCTTCGATGTCCTGGAATGAAAACAAGGCCAACAATGGAAGTGAAGTAACTAACTTATTTGCATCTTTCCTTGAAAGTATCTATGACAATAACCTAGATAATATTAGTTCCTCGCTATTAATCCGCAATGAAAAACAACTCGATCTATGCCAACTTATCTGAATTATACGTTAGATTCGATGACGTCTTCGAACAACTGTGTAAGCTGGACGTAAGAAAAGGTACTGGGCCTGATGGAGTGTCTAACCTACGTGTATTTCTAAGAAATTGTGCCGCTGGTCCCGTTGAGCTGATAACTCATATATTTAATAAATCACTTGAATCCGGTGTTTTTACGTCGGCGTGGAAAATTTCTATCGTCAGTCCGATACACAAATCGGGATTTAGATCCGACGTGACTAATTACAGACCAGTCTGCATTTAATCTTCTATTTCAAAACTGTTCGAAAATAGTATGTTGTGCAACAAGTGCGGAAAATTGGCAATTACACACGAGGACGAAGTGTGTAACTGCCTTCCGCACGTGTTGCAGATACTATTTCTTGTTACAAGTGCGTGTTGTTTTTTCTTTAATATATAGATAATTATTTTGATAATCAGATTTTTGACGTATTGCACAATAACGCCAATGTAAACACAACGCCACGTTCATGTATTAAATAACGTTGCCCGGCAACTGTTTCCCGCAACAGCGTGCGTAAATAGTACATTACGCAACTAGTGCGCGGGTAACGCGATTTACGCACGAGTGGTTCGCGGCCGAGCGAAGCGAGGACGCGAGAAACCACGAGTGCGTAAATCGCGTTCCCCTCGCACGTGTTGCGTATATTACTTTTCGACACGAGTGTCGCGAGGCTCGATGATTAAGCAAGCATATTATAAATTATAAATTTCACATTACACGTAAATAGAAAACAACGAATGTCTGACGTACGAAGAGTAGTTTACTCATTGAAAAAAATAAATATTATTTACGATATAAATGTAGTTGCTAAGCAACGATGCCTCGCGTACTACGATATTAATGTAGTTGCTAAGCAACGATGCCTCGCGCACTCTGCGAGGTCGTGCGTAAATCGCAGTCCCCGCGCACGCTTTGGAAGGCGTTAAAATCGAGCCTCGCGCACGGCGTGTCGAAAAATTTTTTACGCACACTTTTAGCGTGCGTTAAGAATTTTAACCACATTATGACTATAACTTTATTTTGTGCATATTTTAATGGCATGAAAAGCAGCATTTTACACGCACATGTAACAAAAAAGTATTTTGCCACAAATAAAAACGTGGCGTTTTGGATGTAATTGAAACGCGCCGACTGCGAAAATTGAGTGAAATCTACGGAGCCGCGGTTCAGGAGAATCGAGAAACAGTTGCTGGAATGTTCGAGAATCACCTAGCAACGTCCACAACACTATATTTATTTACTATATAAGCGGCGGCGATGAACAGTTTGACAAGTCTTTGCCAGAAGGGTGACAGATATAAGTGAAAAGTGAAGGAAAAGCGATTAAGAAGCGAAATAGTCGGTGAATTGTTGTTAGTTTTGTGTTAGAGTTAATTAATGAAAGTGTTAGAAAATACGTGATATTTAAATTACGTAACTATTGGTGTCAGGAGTACGGATCGATGCCAGTAACAAGAAGTCAAGCGGCAAAAATTGAGGAGCAGATGAAAATTTTGATGGAAATGCTTAAAGAAATACAGGCAAGTCAGGAAAAAGTGAAGGAAGAAATTAAAGCAGGCAAGGATAAAATGAAGGCAGGCCAGGAAGAAATTAAGGCAGGTGAAGAGAAATTGATCGAAGATATGAGAACAATAAAAATAGAGCAAGAATGATTGAAAGAACAGTTAAAAGAAGTAAGAGTAGAAGTTAAAGAAGTGTTAAAGGAAGTAAGAGTAGAAGTTCAAGAAGGGTTAAAGGATGCAAGAGTAGATGTTCAAGAAGTGTTAAAGGAAGTAAGAATAGAAGTCCAAGAAGAGCTAAAGGCGGTGCACAAAAAGTTTCAAAAGGAGTTAGACGATATGAAGGCCAATATGAACGTTCAAGAATACCCAAAATTAAACAAAAGCGAAGAAGGAAGTGTAAGAATGTCGAGAAAAAAACCACCAACATTCGATGGAAAGGTCTCTTGGACAGTCTATCTCAAACAATTCGACGCTGCTGCCAAGGCAAATAAGTGGAACGAAACGGAGAAAGCCACTGCCCTGATCATAGCGTTACGTGGGGAAGCTCTAGACGTTCTGCAAGGTATACTAGAAATACAAAACAATTTCAAAATTCGGGTGGACCGATTGGAGATGCGCTACGGTGATTAACACCTACAACAAATGTATCAGGCTCAGTTAAAAAGTCGCCATCAACGTAGCAGCGAAAGCCTCCAACAATTCGAAGCGGACGTCGAAAGACTTGTGCGGTTGGCTTATTGTAGTGCCCCTCAAGACTTTACAGACCAGCTGTCTACCCAAATGTTTATTGATGGAGTGCGAGATGTCGAAAAGCAAGCCCTGCACATGAGTCGACATAAAACTGCAGGCGAAGAATTGTCGCACGCACTGGAATACGAAGCAGCTAAACAAGCATCCAAAGGACACGCTAGAATCCGGCAGGCTGGGTTCAATTTTGATGACGATGGCGAGATATTTAGACGAGAAATGGTGAAAATAGCCAAAGAATTCATGTCTTCAAAACCAAAGAAAGGGGTGAGTGAGCGCCCATGCTATTGGGCTTGCGACAAACATGGGCACCTTTCACGCGATTGTGTCAAAAGAACGAGAGAAATTACATGTTTGAATTGCAGACGTACGGGGCACTTGAGCAGCAGCTGTCTATCTGGAAGAAGACAGACGTCAGCCGCCGAAGGAAGCAAGCAGGGAAACTAAGAACTTCAAAACCGAAGAAAGGGGTGAGTGAGCGCCTACGCTCTTGGACTTGCGACAAACATGGGCACCTTTCACGCGATTGTGCCAAAAGAACGAGAGAAATTACATGTTTGAATTGCGGACGTACGGGGCACTTGAGCAGCAGCTGTCCATCTGGAAGAAGACAGACATCAGCCGCCGAAGGAAGCAAGTAGGGAAACTAAGAACAGCTCTCTTTACGGGGGAAAGCCGGCTTTGCATCCCCAAGCCCCTATCATCATCTCCGTATCGAAAACAACCACTGGTAATTCACTTACTGTGGATGGTTTTGTGGATGGCAGAAAGCTAAAACTGATAGTGGATACCGGCGCATCAAGAACGATAGTTAACCCTAGAATAATCGCTAAATGGAGGATTCGACCGCTAACCATAAATGTTGTCTTAACCACTGCGACAGAAGAAACAACATCGTTTCATGGAGAATGCAAAGTGGTGATCGGTCTTGGAGACGCAAGCCTATATAACGACATGATTTTGGGACTCCACCTCATGGAAAGACACGCAATCCAGCTAGACATGAGAACTTAATCTTTACGCATAGGAGATCAAGAACTGTCAGTAGAAAGAAATAGGACTATACCGAACACTACGGGTTGTCGTTGCTGAAGACCAAATTTTACCTGGACACTCCGAAGCTGTTGCCCGAGTTACAACAGAGGGCAATGTCCCTTATGAAATGACTGGAGTCATAGAGCAAGGCAAAGATGAATTGAGGCAGAAGGCTATCCTTGTCGGAAGAACTGTGTTACCAATAGGCTCGAGCACGATTCCAATCAGAGTTGTCAATCTTTGAACAAAAACATAAGAAAGGAACACCAATAGGGACATTATAACCAGCGATCACCATAAATCATTAGGACTAAATTGGAGAAAAGAGAGAAGAAAACGGGAAGCTGCCAGAAGTATTACAAGAATTAACCAACAAGGCAACTGAACATCTTACTGAAGATGAAACTCGAAAACTAGAACACCTAATTAAAACGTATCAGAACGTCTTTGCAATTGATGACCCCGATTATGGAAGAACCAATTTAGCGTACCACCGAATCAACACAGGAAATGCAAGACCTATCAAACAGCAACCCAGACGAGTACCATGGGCCAAACGAGAAGAAGTCGATTCATTGATCAAAGACATGCGCGAGAAAGGGATAATGGAACCATCGAAAAGTCCATGGACTTCCCCTATCGTTTTGGTACAGAAGAAGGACGGATCAACGAGATTCTGTGTTGATTATCGACGATTAAATGAAGTAACACATAAGGACAGCTATCCTTTGCCACGAATTGACGACACGTCAGATTGTCTGTCGAGTGAAATTAAATGGTTCTCGACGTTGGACCTAAAGAGCGGATATTGGCAAGTCGAAGTACATCCTGAAGAAAAGGAAAAGACCGCGTTTACTACGGGGAACTGTCTCTGGCAATTCATTGTAATGCCCTGCGGCTTATGCAGCGCACCAGCTACCTTAGAAAGATTAATAGAGACCATTTTACAAGAACTGAATTGGGAAATATGCTTGGTCCATTTGGATGACGTCATTGTGTTTGGGCGAACGTATGAAGACCATCTCGCCCATCTCAGCAAAGTATTTCAGAAATTCACAGCGGTAAAGCTAAAATTAAATTCCAAAAAGTGTGCGTTGTTTAGAACTGAAGTGAAATACCTGGGCCATGTCATATCAAGTAAAGGCGTTGGTACAGATTCCGACAAGAACGAGGCAGTTCGCAATTGGCCGCAACCAACGAATCAGCATGAATTAAGGAGTTTCTTGGGAGTATGTTCGTACTGTAGAAGATTCGTGAAGTGATTTGCGGATGTGGCTTGCCCCTTGCATCGACTTAACGAGAATGGAGTGCCGTTTGACTGGACGAATACCTGTCAAGAAGCTTTCCAAGTTTTGAAGAATAAGTTGTCTAACACCCCGATTTTGACTTATCCCGAATTTGGAAAACTATTCATAGTCGACACCGATGCAAGCAATGTGGGTAACAAAGGTCCGAGAACCAGCACCAATGCACCAATATAACGTCGAAGCACTATTCGAAAGAATAGCCATGGATATCGCTGGTCCCTTTCCACGAACTGAAGATGGCAACCGCTACTTCCTCGTTGTGACGGATTACTTCAGCAAGTGGCCCGAACTCTATGCAAGCCCCAACTAGGATACCACCAGCGTGGCGAAGGCAATAATAAACAACTGTATCAGCCGATATGGAGTCCCTATGGAGATTCACACTGACCAGGGCCGAAATTTTGAATCAGAGATATTCCAACGAATGTGTGAATTGATGGGAATAAGGTAAACTAGAACAACTCCGTTGCATCCTCGGTCAGATGGAATGGTAGAGCGATTTAATGCGACTGTAGAAAACAACTTGAGGATGTTCGTCAACGATCATCAGACCGACTGGGATCGTCACATTACCTTATTCCTTCTGGCCTATAGGATATCCATACAGGAGACTACCGGACAGACCCCTCCCTGTGTGCTATTCGGGAAAGAACTGAAACTACCTGCTGATCTGATGTTTGGTCGACCTCAAAATTCTTCGGTGTCCGCGGGCGATTATGTGTCTAAACTACGCAAGCGGCTTAACATCATCAACAGGGCGATCGTGTATGGCTCCATAACTCAGTTCGCATGAAAGGAAGATGCCCTAAATTACAACGGAATTAGGAGGGCCCAAACGACTTCGCCTACAGGATACAACGAGGCCACAAATTGAACATGAAAATTGTACACCTTGTAACGTTTTTTTTTCTATGAAAAACCCCGTTACGAAATTTTAACTTATTTCTATTCAGTTTGTGTTTGTCTTGGTTCAGTTGTATTGATTTCTTCTTAATGTTGATCGACCTTCTGTGTTCTCAACAAGGCTAACAACCTTTGCGCAGGACTACGCGATCGATGGAAGGATCGATGAATTTTTCCGGTCGGTGCTCGAGGCTTTTTCCTCGATTCTTGGTGCCGACAAGACGTGTGTGTGTGTGTGTGTGTGTTTTTCTGTTCGTGTTTTGTGCTTCTACTTGTGTGAACTTCTTACCTTTTTAATCTTTAACGTAAATTTCGTTAATTTTTATTAATTTTTCATAACTTCTCGAAGCACTCTTTTAAATTGTTAGTTTTTTATTAGTTTTAACTATTTTGTCAAATTATTTTTGTGGCCACGAGGCATTTCGTAAATGTAATTTTATCTGTTTAATTCTTTGGGCCTTTGTGACAATTTAGTAAATTATTAATTAATTTAGCTTTTCACACCTTTGTTCTCAGTAATTTTAATTTTTAAATATTATTTTTTATGGTGTCTGGTGAGTAAATTGTTGAATCTTGTGCGTTTGCTCTGACATCGACAGTGACTCGCCTGTACCCTCCCTTTCCTTCTAATTTTTTTAGACATCTTCATTGCCTACATTATTTTAACTTTTATTTAATATTTGTTTGTTTTAGAAATTTTCACCTTTGTTTGTGTATCTTTTTTTTGTCAGCCCATCCACACCCTAGTTAGGTTCCCGACGGAGTGTAATGCTGGGATTACGGGTTGGGGCGAAGACTCCTGGAGCACGCTCTACCAGATCCGGGGACTATTTTAAAATCAATCGGACCAACCAGAGACGAATTTAGATAATTAAGACCTGCAGGCAACGCTTTTAATAATTATCAAAGTTGGTCCCCATAATCACAATTATTGTCTGGCCCCCTCTTGCAGAATAAAAGTCCTCTTTACACCCGGCGCCCAGCGGCAGTCCCAACAGTGGCGTAGGGAACACTTTTGGGTGGGTTTGTTTTTGTAAATTTCTTTATGTATTTTTTTAATATAGATACTCTTCAAGTTATTTTTTTGTGTTGTTTTATGAGAGCTTCGAGCTCTCAACACATCAAGGTTTTCAGCAACCACTACTGCTCTACCCGTCTACCCGGAGCTTAATAAATTTTCTTTTTTTGACAAAGTTGCGCCCGCTCATTCTCTTAAATTCAATTAAACTCATTTTTTTATTAACGTATTTGGTGTTATAGAGCGAGAAGTAAATAATGGCGCAACGATTAACAAAGTTTATTTTAATAAATATAAATGTCGCTCAGATTGAATAAATTTCGGAAGAGATAGAATCGAGTTGAAAGGTTGAATACTGAAGAAGAACTGTTTTTGATTTTGAAAGAAGAAGTGTTAGGAAAACTAAAAAGGAGGGGTTAATTGTAAGAAAGGGAAAAGGATGGTTTCAGAAGTGGTTTAACGTAAAGACAGGGAACCAGTAAGAAAGCGGTGAAATCTGGAAAAGCTTTTACTAAGGAAAGTAGAGAGAAGGACATAGACCCCAAAGTACCAAAGTAACCCATCATAAAATAGCAAATAAGAAGAAACAAAAATATTAGACGTCATGCGGTTAGTAACTGAATCGGAAACGTTATTAGGGATTATTGGAAAGTATAAACAATTAGGGAGGTATAGAAATATGCAGAAAAGATTACAAATATAAACGAATAATAAAATAACAATAGAAATTTGAAAGGGTGTTTGTATGAAAGATTCGCATTAGCAAATACCAAGAATTGATAAGTGTCGAAGTATTGTACATATTTTGAATGCGCTCTTTGTCAGATTACATGTATGTGTTATAAATTAATCATCTGATTGTTCTCATGTTATTTTTATTATTATATCAGTTTCTTGTTTTGTCTACCTACCACAGTAGCCTGATTGTTATATGTAATATTTTTTTGTGCATTTTAACGCTATGTAAGTCAGTTAGTCGGCAGGTACTCTTGATAGCAACAACTCGTGTTTACTACTGTTTTTACTAATTTACTTTACAATAAATAATAAATCAAACAACAGGTTATGGGCCCAGGTTGATACGAATACCATTAGCGAAACCGATTCCTCGAAGCTAATTACAATAAGGTACCAACTAACATTATCTTGGTCTTCCCGATCATTATCGGTTTTACCGGACAGTAACCTTCCGTTTACCGAACCCTCCGTCTACCTGAACCACCCCGTGCTACAACCGAATTTATACATAACGACACACTTTTATCTTCTTTCAATTTTAAATTAAAGTAACAATTTTTTTTCTTCTCTATTTGCTATTTCCTTTTTTTATTCTTGATTCGGTTGTAGTTTTCCCATCTATGTTTCTTTCCACTCTTTTACTCTAGTTTTATTGTTTCCTTTTTTTTTTATGTTTTACTTTTCTTATTTCATCATTTGTTAACGTAAAATCATGGTTCTTTTTTTTCATCATATGTTTTCATGCATGCCCTATCATTTCCCGCTATTTGTTTTTTTATTTTCCACCGCGAAAGTGACGTAAAAACGAATTCGTTTTTATCGTTACTTTTCGCCCCTCTTTCACCACCCCACTTTCAACCCCTCTTTGTCACAACCTTTGCTTGGTGCTGGGGTTGTATATATATCGAGACATTCCTCAGTACAGAAATACAAAAACTCCCCGACACTTCATCACCACCAGCTCTCATATTCACCTGAACTTCCAAATTCGTCTATAGTTTTAGTGTATCTAGTTATTAATTGTATATTCTGTTTCATTGTATTGGTTTATGCACGCTACTTCGCTTCGTTTTTTTTTCTTTTCTTTCTCATGTCGAATAGTGTTGCCTAAAATTAATTTTGTAAATAATAGTGTGTATATATAGAATAAAGTGTTGTTCCTAAACTGCAAAAGTGTATCAAGTGACGCCCGAACGTGGGGCTATATAAAAAAAAAACAATCTGTTAGTGAAATAGAACGAACCCGCGTCTGTGAATTAAACTGAACTGGCCAGTGCGAAAAAAAAATTTAAAATGCCTAGAAAAATTAAGAAGACAGCTACCGACGAGAAGGAAGACATCGCACTTCTTGGAGTGCCTAAACACCAAGTGGCGCCCAATAACGAGACACCAATTCAATTCAGTGCTCTTCAGTTAGAGACCCTTTTACAGCGTGTTTTAACCGGCACTCAGGCACCACCACCAGCCCCTTCATTCAGCGGAGAGGCCAGCGAAGATCCCGAGGAATTTCTGGAAGAATGTCGAACCTTTTTCCAGAAGTACCACATAGACCACAACGATCGAGTACGGTCCGTAACCAAGGAATTAAAAGGAAACTCAGCAGTATGGTGGCGCCCTTATGAAAAGTTCAAATTACAATGGGAAGATTTCGAAATTAGGCTTCTGGCAAAATACAACAGTCCAGAAGTTTTAACCAACCTTACAGCTCAATTATACGGCCAAAAACAAGGAAGTAAGGATGACACCGAGATATTCCTACTTAACAAAATACAACTTCTGCATAGGCTCGAACCGAATAAATGTGAGGCGTTTTGTATACAGTTGCTGATCGAGCTCTTGCGCCCATCAATCCGCATCTTCCTACGGGCTCCTAAGCCAAGTACTCTGGATGAGTTACTTAGTAGAGCAACGGAGATTGAACGTGATCTCGCTCAAACGGCCACTACTTCTTCGTCTGTTCGCACACGAGATGAACCGAAGGTTAATGTGACCAGGGCACCGCCAGCAACAACACCAGCAGCTATACCACCGAAATGCCACTACTGCCCGGAAAGACATTTCCACCGGGAGTGCCCGATCCTCCAGGAAAAACGATCTAGTCCAAATGTGTCTACACAGTCGGGAAACTGGAGACAGGCCGAGGGAAATACGCCTCCCCAACGCTCTCAATAAAGGCCGGGGATTCACGAATTCAAAACCACCAGATCGACTTATCACCCTGTTGGATGCCGAAAATACCACTTCGTTTCCAAGAAAGGTATATGGAAGCGCTACTGGATACGGGAGCATCCCACAACTTTATTAGTACTCGCGTGGCACATGACGTGAAGATGGTAACCACCTCAACAACAATCGCTAGCCTCGCTAATAGAACAACAATGCGTATTTTGGGCACAGCATCCGTCATTATACATATTAACGAGTCGCCACAAGAAATTCAAGTTTTCATAGCCGAAGAACTAAAAGATGACGTCATTCTTGGGATGCCGTGGCTCATACAAGTAAATGCCACATGCGATTTTGAAAGAAAGTGTATTCATTTTGGTGTAAATACTCGTCAAACCATCCATTGGGTTAGACCAACACAACACCGTAGTGTGCGGACAACGCCCGTGGAACAACTCCTTACGCAGCATTTTCCTACGGACTACACCGATCAGTTTCGAAGAATAATCAAAGATTTCCCAGCGGTATTCGAAAAACCGGTATCTCCAACTAAGACGGCACAACATATCATTCGTCTTTCTAAAGACGAACATTTTTGTTTGCCACCTTATCGTTATTCCGAAGGGAAAAAGAAGCTAATCCAAGAGCAAGTCGAAGAAATGCTTGCAGATAATATTATAGAACCAAGCCAGTCAACATACAACTCTCCTGTAGTTATGGTTAATAAGAAGAACGGAGACGCAAGATTCTGTGTGGACTTCCGTCGCCTAAACAGCCTTACCTATGATGAAGTTTCGCCTCTTCCCGCTATACCAGAGACACTAAAGGCTATTGGAAAATGCAGCATTTTTTCGACTATCGATCTCAAGTCAGGGTATTGGCAGATCCCGATGCACCCCACGTCACGCCCCTTTACCGCTTTTACCGCCCCGGACGGAGGTAAATTCCACTTCAGGGTTATGCCATTTGGACTGAAAGGAGCTCCTGCTACATTTCAACGTACAATGGGTCAAGAAGTATTGGCGGGATATCTGCGAAAATTCTGTCTCGTGTACCTTGACGACATTATCGTCTTCTCGCGTACCTGGGAAGATCACATTCAACACCTACGCCGCGTATTCGAAAGACTGCAACAACACAACCTGGCTTGTGCACCAGAAAAGTGTGTCTTTGGTTCACGGACATTAACGTATTTAGGTCACCTGATTACCGAGGAAGGGAATTCCCCGCTGCCTAGCCATCTTGGTAGAATTTACGAAGCACCTATCCCGACCACAAGGAAGGAACTAAAGAAATTCCTGGGCTTATGCAATTGGCTGCGGGAATACTTACCCCGTTTCGCAGATATATCGGCTCCCCTCACAGATCTTCTCAGTCCCAAAAGAAAATGGAATTGGAACAACGAATGCCAACAGTCTTTCCAAGAAATCCAAAAACTTATGCAGCAACCGCTACATCTACATCGACCTGACTTCGAAAGGACATTTATCCTACAAACAGACGCCAGTAAGCAGGGAGCCGCCGCCGTCCTATACCAAGAAGGACCTGCAGGAGAAAGACAAGTCGTCTCTTACGCGAGTACCCGTTTCAACCCTACAGAACAAGCGTACCATAGTAACGAGCAGGAGTGTCTCGCCATAGTCTGGGCCATAAAAAGATATCGTCCGTACTTGGAAGATAAGCGATTTGTATTAAGAACGGACAATCGAACTATTACCTGGCTACAAAATATGAAGGACGCTCGCGCTAAGTTAACCCGGTGGGCACTCCTTCTACAAGAGTTTACTTTTACCCTGGAACACTGTCCAGGAAACATCAATATTCTACCCGACGCCTTATCGCGCTTGCCAACGGAAGAACCGCTACCTCCGGATAGTGATGACGTCGCCCGCCTTCTCCCACCTTCCTGTAAAGAGGCGGCTATGCCAGGTGTTTTCCAAATTCAGGTCGAGACTTTCCGCGACGAGATCAGGAGAGAACAACAGCTGGACCCGGATACAATTCAACTTCGGCAACGGCACGATTTTCTGTCCGAAAACCCTTTCGGGCACACCGAAGACGACGCCGAGTTCCTCCAAAGTTACCGGATCCATGACGATGTTTTTTGGAAAAAGGAAGCAGACACGTGGCTTATGGTTATACCGACGTCTTTTCGACCACAACTGTTGTATAAATACCATGACGAAGCGGGACATCCGGGCATCCAGGAGACAAACCGACGTCTAGCACTTTTCTTTAAATGGCCCAACATGAATTTAGACGTTTCGAAACACGTTCGTCAATGTCGGATCTGTCAATGCCATAAGAAGCAAAGAATAACGCCAGCGCCACTGCGACCGCGGCAGCCCGACAAACCCTGGGATACTATAGCTGTGGATTTAATGGGACCCTACCCCCGAACGTCCCGAGGGAAGAAATTCATTTTGGTCGTTACCGATATCTTCTCCCGATGGGTAGAGGCATTCCCCATTAGTTCTTCAACGACCGCAATCATCGTGCGCCTCCTAGAGCAGGAAGTTCTACATCGTTTCGGTTATCCTCGGGCAATCCTTACCGACAACGGGTCTCAATTTACAAGTCAGGGTTGGAAGGCCGCTTGTACAAAATGGAAGGCGCGCCATTGGACCACCGCCATATACCATCCGAGAGCGAACCCCACGGAACGGCGCAATCAAGAAATTAAAACCGGTCTACGCATATATTTGCAGCAGGGTGAGCATCGTACGTGGGATACTCATTTAGGTAAAATTCTTTTTGATCAACGGGGTCGACGAAATGCCGCCACTGGCGTCACACCTTACTACGCTCTTTTTGGACGACACCTTTTGAGACCAGGAGAATGGGAAAATACTCCAGACGATCAAAATTTAACCGAACCGCCTACGTATCAAGAGAGAATTAACGATATTCGAAGTCATCAACTAGAATATCAACAGCAAAGAGCCGTAGTTGAATTAAGAGAACGCCATCAACAGTACGTGCCACAGCAGCTCGTTTACTGTAGAGAACATCCCCAGTCCAGTGCCGAAAATAATTTTCACGCTGGATTCGCGCCACGATGGTCTGGTCCTTATCCGATCCAGGGATATGCCGGTGGAAACGCATACTGGGTACAAAAGGGCGACAGAGTAGCCAAGATCCATCACGACCAGTTACGTCCCGTTCCGGCTGAGGAGGAATAGGTTTCGTTCAACGGGGGGAGGAATTGATACGAATACCATTAGCGAAACCGATTCCTCGAAGCTAATTACAATAAGGTACCAACTAACATTATCTTGGTCTTCCCGATCATTATCGGTTTTACCGGACAGTAACCTTCCGTTTACCGAACCCTCCGTCTACCTGAACCACCCCGTGCTACAACCGAATTTATACATAACGACACACTTTTATCTTCTTTCAATTTTAAATTAAAGTAACAATTTTTTTTCTTCTCTATTTGCTATTTCCTTTTTTTATTCTTGATTCGGTTGTAGTTTTCCCATCTATGTTTCTTTCCACTCTTTTACTCTAGTTTTATTGTTTCCTTTTTTTTTTATGTTTTACTTTTCTTATTTCATCATTTGTTAACGTAAAATCATGGTTCTTTTTTTTCATCATATGTTTTCATGCATGCCCTATCATTTCCCGCTATTTGTTTTTTTATTTTCCACCGCGAAAGTGACGTAAAAACGAATTCGTTTTTATCGTTACTTTTCGCCCCTCTTTCACCACCCCACTTTCAACCCCTCTTTGTCACAACCTTTGCTTGGTGCTGGGGTTGTATATATATCGAGACATTCCTCAGTACAGAAAAACAAAAACTCCCCGACACTTCATCACCACCAGCTCTCATATTCACCTGAACTTCCAAATTCGTCTATAGTTTTAGTGTATCTAGTTATTAATTGTATATTCTGTTTCATTGTATTGGTTTATGCACGCTACTTCGCTTCGTTTTTTTTTCTTTTCTTTCTCATGTCGAATAGTGTTGCCTAAAATTAATTTTGTAAATAATAGTGTGTATATATAGAATAAAGTGTTGTTCCTAAACTGCAAAAGTGTATCCAGGTGGCTTCTACGTAAATTGGTAAAAAGAAACGAAAGTAAAAGTGCTTTGTGTAAATTTTCCCGTTCGGCTTGCTAAAATTTGAAAGTTAAAGTGGAATATATCACTTTCGAAATTCGACGGAACTGAATTTAATGTGTGGAAGTTTCAAATCCAATCGTACTTGGATGTTTATGGACTATTAGATGTTGTCGATGGAACTTCATCCAGGCCGACCAATTATCAAGTTGAACAATTAGCAGAATGGGAAAAACTAGACAAGAAAGCTCGTATGATAATCGACTTTGCATTAGAAAAGGAGCAAGTCAGACAAGTTATGAATTTAAAGACTTCCAAGGAAATGTGGGGCCGTCTAGTCTCAATTTATGAAATGAAAAACGAAGCGTCTGTTCACATGCTACTACAACAATTCTTTAAATACGAAATGGACGAAAATACAACAATTTTGCAACGTGTAGCCACTATCGAACACATGGCACAACGGCTGGAAGACTTGAGACATCCACGAAGTGAGGTGGACGTTATAACGAAAATTTTGCTGAGTTTACTAGAGAAATATAAACCTTTTATTGCTGCGTGGGATTCGCTTGACAAAAGTAACCAAACAAGAGCGAATTTAGTGTCGCGACTTTTAAAGCAAGAAATGTTAATTCATGGTTCTCCAACGATGTCATCAAACGAAGATAATAATATGACATTGGTGCACAAGGTTTCCCAAAACGAAGAAAGCGAAAATAAAATCACATTCAAGAATTGCAAAGAAAAATATACTGGAAAGTGTAATTATTGCGGAAAAATTGAACACAAAAAGAGAGACTGTTTCAAATTCAAGAACGAACAAAAACGGGATGTGGCCAATAGTGCTTCCGGTTCAAAAGACGAAGGTTCGGGAACTTACGCGTTTACAGCATTCGGTGACAACAAAGGTTCGGCAAATAGCGATCAGTTTTATGCTGATTCCGGTGCGTCACATCACATGATATCGCATCGCGAGTGGTTCGAAAAATATACCAAATTTTCTTCGCAACATCGAAAAACAATTACTATTGGAAATGGAAAGGTCGTTGATGCCCACAGTGTTGGTACAATAAAGATTGAAACAGGCTCTAATGGAACTACACGACAGCATACACTAACCAACGTACTGTATGTTCCTGACATTGATCGAAATTTATTTTCAATTGGGGCCGCTACTAATCATGGTGCAACTGTGCAGTTAAACA
Organism: Agrilus mali; assembly: GCA_029378335.1. Taxonomy (NCBI): domain Eukaryota; kingdom Metazoa; phylum Arthropoda; class Insecta; order Coleoptera; family Buprestidae; genus Agrilus; species Agrilus mali. Next base: position 10,118,356 of record CM055661.1, read on the forward strand.
AGCGGGAACTTAGAATGTTCTACAAAGGAAGATTTGATCGCTTACGCAAGTCGTACAGGTGATAATCTGTACAAAATGCATTTTCGTGTGATTGCGGAAAAAGGAAGTGCACAGATAGCAAGTTCGACCACGGCTTCCGTTGAGCGTTGGCATGAACGCTTTGGTCATGTAAATTTCTATTCAATAAATGACTTGGTAACTACTAATGCAGTCACAGGAATGGAAATTAAAGGCAAAACAAAATTCAAGTAAATACAACGAAAACAATTTTTGCGAGAATTGTGTATTCGGCAAACAACACCGCAAATCATTCCAGGTGTCGAATAGCCGTGCAAAAACAGTTGGTGAATTGGTTCACTATGACATTGTTGGGCCGATGTCAGAAACATCGTTTGGAGGATCCACATATGTAGCTGTTTTTACGGATGATTTTAGTGGAATGGTAGTGGCATCACCGATAAAAAGAAATCAGACATTGTCGAACAAGTTTAACTTCTTATTACCGAATCCAAAGGGGCTGGTCACATTATACGAAGAATGCGATCTGATAACGCTGCTGAATTTCGTGGTCAAGAGATGACAAATATTATGAGAAAACACTCAATTAAGCAAGAATTTTCAACACCTCGTGTTCCTGAACAAAATGGACGTGCTGAGCGGCAAAATCGAACAGTTATCGAAATGACACGCACTCTATTGCTAGCAGCACATTTACCTACGAGACTTTGGGCTAAAGCTTGTTGCGTAGCGGCACATATTCGTAATCTAATTCCTCTGAAGATATTTCAAGGCAAAACACCAAGTGAAATGTTCTACCGGAAAAAGCCGGATGTTAGTTATCTTCGCGTTTACGGAAGTACGTGTTACGTGCATATTGAAAAGGACAAACACAAGAAATTTGACAAAAAGAGTGAAAAGATGGTGTTAGTCGGGAACGAAAGTGCGTCAAAAGCATACCGTTTATTTGAGCGCGGTATGAATCGTGTCGTAGTTAGTCGCGATGTTGGAATTATCGAACCGGACACGTCTAGCGTGGTAACATTAGAAATGGAACAGAAAGAAACACAATCAGAAACGGATAACGGTTTAAAAAGAGAAGAAAAAGTCCCTATAAATGAGGAGGAAGAATATTCAACAAATGGTAGTGATAACGACAATGACGAAGATTTTGTGCCGACAGGACAGTGTAAACCATCTTTCCATGCAACTACGGATAGCATTGCGGGCCGTACTCGAAGCAAAACATCAAAACCTTTAGAAAGTCCAAATTATGCCCATATTGGTTATTTGTACATGGCGTCCGAAACACCTTTAACTGTGGAACAAGCACGCGAATGTTCAGACCACAAACAGTGGGAGCAAGCAATGTGTGAAGAATTGGGGGCAATTAGGGAAAACAATACGTGGTCTTTGGTTAAACGTCCTAAAAACCGAAAAGTGATCAAAAATCGTTGGGTCTTTCGAATCAAGATGAAACCAAACGGTGAGATTGATCGTTATCGTGCAAGGTTGGTGATAAAGGGATGTTCACAAACACATGGTTTGGATTTCTTGGAAACTTTTTCGCCTTTTGCGAGATTCGAGTCGGTGCGAACGTTAATTTTAATCGCCGCGATCAACAATTTGGAAATATATCAATAGGATGTCAAGTGGGCGTTTCTTTACGGTGATTTAAATGAAGAGATATATATGGAACAACCTGACGGATTTAGTGATGAAGCCGGTCGAGTTTGTCTTCTGGGAAAATCGCTTTACGGCCTTAAACAGGCGCCTCGACAATGGCACAAAAAGATCAGTGAAGTGCTAAACAATTTTGGACTAACGAATTTAAATGCTGATCCTTGCGAATATTCTAATCGTGATAAAAGTTTGTTCATGGCCGTTTATATAGATGATGGTTTGGTGATTGGTTCTACTGATAGTGTGATGGAACTGTTAACATTACCTAAGCAAAAATTCAAAGTAACAAGCGAAACCGCGAAGTGTTATCTTGGTATTGAAATCGACCGTGATAAAGACTCTAAAAAAAATTAAAATACATCAAACCGCGTATGCAAAAAGTGTACTTAAACGATTCAACATGACTGAATGCAATCCGATAACCACACCGGCAGATCAAAAAGTCACATTAGTGCCAAACTTAGACAGCGACGGGAAAGTAGGTGAAATCGCGAAAGTACTATATCGCTAAATTATAGGTTCGTTAATGTACCTTGCCGTCGGTACCAGAATAGACATTGCATTTACAGTCAACCGGTTATCTCAATTTCTTGAAACACCGTCTCAAACTCATTGGACTGCCGCGAAGCGTGTTCTTCGCTACATAAAGGGAACTTTGGGTAAGAGCATTACATACAATGGAAATTCTACTTCAAAGAACAAAATAATTGCATATAGTGACGCGGACTGGGCGACATCTCATGATCGCAAATCAACAAGCGGGGTGGTACTGATTCTAAATGGTGGTCCAGTTGTTTGGAAAAGTCAGAAGCAAAGTATCATCACGGATTCCACAATGTATGCAGAATATGTGGCCGCTCATGTCGCTGCTAAGAACATCCGATGGTTACGTCTGTTGATGTCCGAGCTGGGATTCCACCAACGTTCTTCGACCAGGCTGTATATAGACAACACAGCCGTTGAGCAATTAACTAAAAATCCTGTGTATCATGACCGTTCAAAACATATCGACATCAAGTGCTTGTACAACGTGCCTGGTCCCGTTGACTGGACGTAACATTCGAACGTGTTGGCGTAAGATCTGGGTAAACTTTGCTTCCGATGTCCACTGAACTGGCGTTTTGCCTTTGGCGTTTCCCTGCAACAACTCATTCAGCGGTGCTTGGATTTGCGCAGCTCTCGGTATAAATCTTCTGTAACAATTCAGCATACCTAAATACTGTCGAAGTTGTTTAATTGTTTCAGGTTGCGGAAATGAACGAATAACATCGACTTTTCCGGAAGCGGTAAAGTACCGTCGTTGGTGATGTAGTATCCAAGAAATTTTACAGAAGGTTGGCTAAATACACATTTCGCAGGGTTGATTACAACTCCATAGCTCGCGAGTCGCTTGAAGATGATCTCCAAATGCTGGTGAGGTTCTTCCACTTAAGCTGACGCAACCAGAATATCGTCTATGTAGGCATAGCAAAACTGCAGGCCACGAAGAACTTCATCGATAAATCTTTGGAATGTTTGAGCAGCATTCCAAAGCCCGAAGCCCATAAATGGAAACTCAAACAGTCCAAATGGTGTATTTATCGTGGTTTTTGCGATGTCCTCTTCTGCCACAGGAATTTGGTGAAACGCTTTAACCAAGTCGACCGTAGAAAAAATTGTTGTTCCGGTGAGATTTTGAGAAAAATCCTGGATGTGTCGAATTGGATAGCGATCAGGTTCAGTTCGTGCGTTTAATCCGCGGTAGTCACCACATAATCTCCGTTGGTCGCCTTGTTTTGGTACCATATAAAGAGGAGACGACCAGCAACTCTGTGATGTCCTTGCTATCCCAAGTTTCAACATAGCGTCGAATTCTTGTTTTGCCGCTTGAAGTTTATCTGGCACCAAACGTCTTGGTTTATGGGATACTGGTGGTCCTGGCGTTGTTTTGATGTGGTGGCACGTCTGGTGTTTGATTTCTGTTGTGTTACCGCTGGGTCGAGTTATCTCCGGAAATTTTGCCAGAAGTTCATGGAATGGGGTTGATCCAGAGATGATTCTGACAGATGCCACTTATTTTGCTTCCTTACATCTACCAGCAAGTCGTAGTAGGCGAGAAAGTCAACGCCGATGATCGGTTTCGTCACATCTGCTACAACAAATCTCCACGTGAAGTCGCGGCGGAGACCAAAGTTTAATGTTATGGTAATGGTACCAAAAGTGGCTATTGATGACCCTTTGGCAGCGGAAAGCTCGTACGTGCACTTTTCCAACCGCTGTTTAACAATGGAACGAGGAAACACATAGAGATCGACTCAGGCATCTGCCAAAAATTGCAATTGCAGGCCGCCCTCGATTTGGCTGACGACGGCTGAAAGAAGCCCAGTTTGACACAAGACTGAACATAATTGAAAAGATGGACAAAGAAGGTCGACCCAAATAAATGGAACAAGGTTTAAAGTAAGAAGAAGATTTAAACTTAGTACTCAATAGGAAAGTCTACATATAAAATTTTATTCAACCACCAACTAACTAACTATCATCTACATTTTAAGATTTTATGTCGGAAATCATTCAAGGAGGAAGCATTTTCTTTTTCTACGAAACTGTTGCAGATATGATTTTTCTCTATGGGACAAAAATTAAGCTAAGATATATGTCTATAAAAAAACTTAATTGAAGTATCTATTCAACCTTCTAAAAAAATTCTGAACTGTTGGAATAATCGAACTGTTTATATACGATAATAAAACTTATACATCATTCATTAGGTTTATATAACAGTCCGACGAACATGGGACTTTTCTCATGTATCTCGGCTAGGTACTTTTCTGGGTTCCTTAGTGTCTGCACATGTGACCCATTTGTTATACGAAAAATACCCATTGGGCCTCCCTGAAACTCCACTTCATTTTTGTACACCAACAACGCATGTTGTATCAAGATTAATTATAATTAATAAATTCATTTATACATTTACCAGAAAAGGCTTATTATTGAAAAGCTTCAACATGAACAATCCTATCTGAGGATAGGGGTAATTTCCACCCTTGCCGTTTTTTAAGAAAATTGATATGCACTTCAGAAATTAGTAATTTCATAAATATTTCTATGTAGCACATTTTATTGAATTGAATTTATTGAGTAGGTACCTAATTAAAAAAATGAAACTTCTTTTTTGCCTTTGGCACTTGCAAACGAAGCGGTTTGGTATATAGATATGTAGATGCGGTTAAATCAACCAACCTATTTTGATCCCAGGAACCTGTGATTATTCTATATCCACAGAATTCTGAGACACCATGTATATTGAACAATTAGAGCCTTTTCACACGATCGATTTTTGTAGCGCGATTTTTAGAAATGCACCGATTTAAATTGTTGCTTTCACACAAGAGTAGTATTAGTTCTATGTATTTCTTAAAAATTGCGCTTCTGTGGTGCTAAGAAAAGTCGCTCGTGTGAAAAGGCCCTTAACTGTACGTAGACAGTGTTGGTACTTGAGAAAAAAAATAGCTTCGTGTCTTAACAGCAACAAAACTGAAACTTTGGTATAAAATTTTAGTATAATTTAATTGTATGATATATGTAACGATTAAATTGTAGAACATTAATGTGCGATTATTTAGTTAACGTTCCATTCATTTTTTATACTGTTTTATGGCGTGTAAAATTCTCCTTCCTCCTAATCAACCTAACATACAAAGGTCTTTTTTTTCAGAGATATGTCTTAAAAAAAAACATTTTTCATAATAACAGTGGTTTGGGGAGCAGGGGAAGAGAGAATTCAGTAAATTTGATAGGCATACTCAACCTTAATACCTCCTTAGAAAAGTTTACATATTAAATTTTACTTAATTACTTACAACTCGGAAATCGATGTTTTAGGAAACATTTTTTTTTCCGAAACTGTTTGCAAATATGATTTTCTTATAAGGGACAAAAAATGAAGCTGAGATGTGCCTTTATAAAAAAAAATATTGAAATACTCTTAAACCCTTCAAAAAAGTTCTGAAAAATTGTATACGGGTAGTTTTAACCCTTGTCGTTTTTAAGAAAATTGATATACACATCAGAAATTAGCATTTTTATAATCATTTTCATGAAGCAAATTTTATTAAAATTGTTCTAAGCATTTTCGAATAATTGAAAATAAATTAAATTGTTAAAGATTGATAAATGTCGTTAAATTGATTAATTTTGATTCCAGGAACTTGTGGGATCAAAATAAATCGAGTTAACCGCATTTATTTGTTTACCAAATTGCTTCGTTCACCCGTGAGAGGGTAGCAAAGCTGATTTCGATTAATTAAACCAACCATTTTAGAGAAGAGTGGTGAGTTCTCAGCAGGAATTCTCACCCAAATAGGAATTTGTGGAAGTGTTCTATGGTTTTTACGGCGGCTAATAGTTCTCGGCGGGTCACACAATAATTCTTCTCGGGCTTTGAATTGCTTGCTAAAACTTGGGAAAGAACCCCTCAAATATCTATAGTGCTCGCATCGGTGTCCACTATGAATGGTTTTCCAAATTCGGGATAAGTCAAAATCGGGGAACTGGACAACTTATTCTTCAGAACTTGAAAAGCTTCTCGACAGGTGTTCGTCCAGTCAAATGGCATTACATTCTTGGTAAGTCGATGCAAGGGGCGAGCCACATCCGCAAATCACTTCACGAATCTTCTATAGTAGGTACGAACATAGTCCCAAGAAACTCCTTAATTCATGCTGATTCGTTCGTTGGTCTGTCACGTTTCGTTCATTTGAACTGTAAACTATACGAACCAATACTATAACGTTTACTGGTTTGATAATTCTAAGAATTCGACTATGACAAATTAAATATACACATTTACACATCGACAATTTTATGTACTTATCGAAAATAACCTTTACGACCACAAGTCGTTTATTAAAAAAACTTACTTTTACACAATATACACTAAATGTTAATCTCTATTAAAATTGTGCGTAAAGTACCTTTTTATATGAATAATATAAAAGTAACAGGATTATTTGTACGTATGTATGTCCAGATCCAGTCGTCGAGAGCAATAGGAAAAAATTCCTCGAAGGCTTTTAGGGAGCTTGAAAATTTTAATCATCACTTTTAGTGAAAGTAAACACCTTTTGTGTGCTATACATATAGAGATGTAATGTTTTTGTAAATGGATAGGTATACAAGTTTACATATTTTCAAATGTGTGTACAATTGCGTTTACTAAAGTATAAATTAAGTTTAACTTTCCAACCAATTTAAAAGCAAATTAATAAAAATATCTTTACTTTCTATTTTTTTCTTCTTCTTTCATCTGAAATATTCGTATTTAACTATCTATGTATATTGTACATAGTATTTTACATAATATGAATTGTATAACATAACCACATTCTAATAATTAACAGTATTTACTAATGGGTACAACTTTTATAATTTTGTTTATCTTTGTTAAATATACAATGTCAAAAATGTTTATGAATTTAAAAGATATTGGTCAACAACTAACAACGCTCCAAGATAAGCAGGTAGGTATGTACATGTGCGAATAAGAATCTTAAACTATTACATTTTCAATATAGAGCACGGTTCATTTGAACGAATCGCACCGAAAAAAATTAATCGATTCATGCGATTCTTTTTTAAGAGTCCACAGATACTCTTTCACTTCTCTTCTGTCTTCATTTCGTCCGTCATATCTTTCTTCCCTCACTCATCACTCACCCATTCCCACTATTCCTAAAGGAGGTTGAAGAGGGCCTTCCATCCTACCCTTCCGACTTTGCACAAGAGTGTAGGTCGGGGGGGAGAGACCGCCCACCAATATTGGTGGGAATGAAAAATCCAAAAGTAAAAGTTCTTAATTACTTTCCACTTGCCAATTCGCCCTCGAGAGTGGTGCCGAGAAGTTTAATCAAATATGAGCACCCAAATATACTTTAACGTATGTCTGGCAAGCGCTGGCTCTTAGTCTAAAAGCATATTTCATTTTTTTTTAATTATATTTGAAAGGGTCGTAGTAGTAGTCCTAGTCGTAGTTGATAATAATAATAATAATAATAATTATAAATAAATAAAAATTGCAATAACTGTCAGATTGGTATAAATATATTCAAATCAACACATAAATCAATTACAGTGAATCTAATGATCATCACTCATTAATATAAATATAATAACATATATGTTTGATAAAAATTTACCCAAAGGGGAGATGAAAGCGTGCGTGCGCAATATAAACATAGTGTTACGTAATTCACAATTATCACGTATTTTTCTTTGAACACTTTTATTAAATTAACGCGAACACAACAACGATTCAATAACTATCTCAATAACAACAATAACTCAATATCTATTTCGCTTGTCAATCGCTTTTCTTCTCTTCGAACTTATCTCTGTCACTCTCTTCTATCAAATACTCCCAATACTGTCCAACGCTGTTCCTTATATAATATTATGGACGTTTCTAGGCAACTCTCGAAAGGTCCAGCAACTCTCGTACTTTCTGGAACGCGTCATAGGTTACTTCCACACAATTTTCGCAGTCGGCGCTTGTCAACGTCAGAATGACACATCTGTCACACTGCCCCCCCTCTAGCGCTGATCGTCCCGATCAGTTTCTTCCACTGTGTATGGAGCCAACCGGTCGAGGTGTACAACTTTCATCTTCAATTTGGGACCTCGTTGTATCCTGTAGACGACATCGTTTATTCGGGTAATTACTTTGTAAGGGCCCTCCCAATTCCGTTGTAATTTTGGGCACCTTCCTTTCTTGCGAACTGGGTTATAGAGCCATACACGGTCGCCCTCCCTGAATCCAGTGGAATTCGCTCGCTGATCATAGCGGGTCTTCCTCCGGTCACTTTCGAATTTTATTCTTCTTCTGACGGCTTTATGGATGGTGTTAAGCCGCTCGCGTAGTTTAGATAGATAATCGTCCGTGGACAGCGAAGAATCTTCAGGTCGGCCAAACATCAGATCAGCAGGTAGTCTCAGTTCTTTCCCGAATAGCACGCAGGAAGGTGTCTGTCCGGTGGTCTCGTGTATGGATGTCCTATAGGCCAGAAGGAATAAGGGAATGTGGCGATCCCAGTCGGTCTGATGATCGTTTACGAACATCCTCAGGTTGTTTTCTATAGTCGCATTAAATCGCTCTACCATGCCATCAGACCGAGGATGCAGCGGAGTCGTTCTAGTTTTCCTTATTCCCATCAATTCACATACTCGTTGGAATATTTCTGGTTCAAAATTTCGGCCCTCGTCAGTGTGAATCTCCATAGGAACTCCATATCGGCTGATCCAGTTGTTAATTATTGCCTCCGCCACGGTGATTGCATCTTGGTTGGAGATTGCATAGGCTTCCGGCCACTTGCTGAAGTAATCCATCACCACGAGGATGTAGCGGTTGCCATCTTCAGTTCGGGGAAAGGGACCAGCGATATCCATGGCTATTCTTTCGAATGGTGCTCCGACGTTATACTGGTGCATCTTTCCTCGTGTCCTGGTTCTCGGACCTTTGTTGGAAGCACATACTTCGCATTTTCTACACCAGTCTTACACATCTAATCTAGCGTTCACCCAGTAATACCGTTCACGTAGTTTCTCTAAGGTCTTCTTCACCCCAAAATGTCCACCTCCAGTCCCAGCATGCAGCTCTTTTATTACTTCTTTCGTCTTTTTCTTGGACAACACAACTTGTAGTCGCTTCTTGGTCCCGTCCGGACTTTCCCAGATTCTTTTAAGGACTCCATTCTCGAGCTTTAAGGAATCCCATTGGGCCCAATAACTTTTGGTAGTGGTACTCAGGGGGCTTACGTCCGCCCACGTTGGTCGAGATTCTCCTGCCTCCTTCCATTTCATGATGGGTCCTAGGTCACCATCGGTTCGCTGTTCCTTCATCAACACTGTGTCTTCCCAATTTTCTTGTCTCTCCACGGTGGTATGTAGGCATGGAACTTGTTCTAACCCTTCTTTTCGTTCCACAGAAGAACAATGTTTGCAATTCCGTGGGCATGGTCGTCTTGATAAGGCGTCGGCATTACCATGGTGTTTTCCTGGCCGATGTTCAATTTTGAAATTGTACTCTTGTAAACGCTGTAACCATCTGGCCACCTGTCCTTCAGGGTTTCGGAATTGCAGCAACCATTTAAGAGAAGAGTGGTCAGTTCTCAGCAGGAATTCTCGCCCATATAGATATTTGTGGAAATGTTCTATAGTTTTCACCGCGACCAATAGTTCTCGGCGGGTCACACAATAGTTCTTCTCGGGCTTCGACAGTGTCTTGCTAAAGTATGCGATTACTCTTTCTTTACCGTCTTGAACTTGGGAAAGAACCCCTCCAATACCCACGTTGCTCGCATCGGTGTCGACAATGAATGGTTTTCCAAATTCGGGATAAGTCAAAATCGGGGTCTTAGACAACTTATTTTTAAGAACTTGAAAAGCTTCTTGACAGGTGTTCGTCCAGTCAAAAGGCAATCCATTCTCGGTAAGTCTGTGCAAGGGGCGAGCCACATCCGCAAATCCCTTCACGAATCTTCTATAGTACGAACATAGTCCCAAGAAACTCCTCAGTTCATGCTGATTCGTTGGTTGCGGCCAATTGCGAACTGCCTCGGTCTTGTCAGGATCTGTACCAACGCCTTTACTTGATATGACATGGCCTAGGTATTTCACTTCTCTTCTAAACAACGCACACTTTTTGGGATTTAATTTTAGCTTTGCCGCTGTGAATTTCTGAAGTACTCTTCTCAGATTAGCGAGATGGTCTTCAAACGTTCGCCCAAACACAATGACGTCATCCAAATAGACCAAGCAGATTTCCCAATTCAGTCCTTGTAAAATGGTCTCCATAAATCTTTCAAAAGTAGCTGGTGCGTTGCATAGGCCGAAGGGCATTACATTGAATTGCCAGAGACCGTTCCCAGTAGTAAACGCAGTCTTTTCTTTGTCTTCAGGATGTACTTCGACTTGCCAATATCCGCTCTTAAGGTCCAACGTCGAGAACCATTTAATTTCGCTCGACAGACAATCTAACGTGTCGTCGATTCGTGGCAAAGGATAGCTGACTTTATGTGTTACTTCGTTCAATCGTCGATAATCAACACAGAATCTCGTTGATCCGTCCTTCTTACGTACCAAAACGATAGGGGAGGTCCATGGACTTTTCGATGGTTCTATTATCCCTTTCTCGCGCATGTCCTTGATCAATGAATCCACTTCTTCTCGTTTGACCCATGGATCTCGTCTGGGTGGCTGTTTGATAGGTCTTGCATTCCCTGTGTTGATTCGGTGGTAGGCTTAATTGGTTCTTCCATAATCGGTGTCATCAATCGCAAAGACGCTCTTATAACTTTGAATAAGGTGTTCTAGCTTTCTAGTTTCATCTTCAGTTAGATGTTCAGTTGCCAAAATGATTGATGGTAATGGCTGGTTCTAATGTCCCTATTGGTGTTCCTTTCCTAAATTTTTGTTCAAAATCTTTCAGATTGATAACTCTGATTGGAATCGTTGTCGAGCCGGTTTGTACCACTGTTCTTCCGACAAGGATGGCCTTCTGCCTCAATTCTGCGTTGTCTTGCTCTATGACTCCAGTTATTTCATAAGGGACATTGTCCTCTATTGTAATTCGGGCAACAGCTTCGGAGTGTCCAGGTAAAACTTGGTCTTCAGCAACGTCGACCCGTAGTGTTCGCTGATCAGTCCCATTTCTTTGTAGTGGCAGTTCTTGATCTCCTATTCGTAAACATTTTGTGCCCATGTCTAGCTGGATTCGGTGTCTTTCCATGAAGTCGAGTCCCAAAATTATGTCGTCGGTGATATCGGCCACCAGCACTTGTTCGTACAGGCTTGCGTCTCCAAGACCGATCACCACTTCGCATTCTCCATGAAACGATGTTGTTTCCCCTGTCGCAGTTGTTAAGACAGCATTTATGGTTAGCGGTCGAATCCTCCATTTACCGATTATTCGAGGATTAACTATCGTTCTTGATGCGCCGGTATCCACTATCAGTTTTAATTTCCTGCCGTCCACGAAACCATCCACAGTAAGTGAATTACCAGAGGTTGTTTTCGATACGGAGATGATGATTGGGGCTTGGGGACGCAAAGCCGGCTTTCGCCCCGTAAGGCTATTAGACTATTAGTTTCCCTGCTTGTTTTCTTCGGAGGCTGACGCCTGTCTTCTTCCAGATGGACAGCCGCTGCTCAAGTGCCCCCTACGTCCACAATTCCAACATGTAACTTCTCGTTTTCTCTTGACACAATCGCGTGCAAGATGCCCCTGTTTGTCGCAAGTCCAGCAGCGTGGACGCTCACTCATCTCTTCTTTCGGTTTTGAAGACATGACTTCTTTAGCTATTTTTACCACTTCTTGCCGAAAAATCTCGCCATCTTCAAAATTCAACCCAGCCTGCCGGATTCTAACTTGTCCTTTGGATGCTTGTTTGGCTGCTTCATATTCCAGCGCATGCGACAATGCTTCGCCTGCAGTTTTATGTCGAGACATGCGCAGAGCTTACTGTATTTCGACATTTCGCACTCCATCGACAAACATTTGGGTGGACAGCTGGTCTGTAAAGTCTTGAGGGGCACTAGGATAAGCCAACCGCACAAGCCTTTCGACGTCCGCTTCGAATTGTTGAATGTTTCACTGCTACGTTGATATCGACTTTTTAATTGAGCCTGATACATTTGTTGTAGATGTTTATCACCGTAGCGCATCTCCAATCGGTCCACCAGAATTTTAAAATCGTTTTGTTGCATTTCTGGTATACCTTGCAGAACGTCGAGAGCTTCCCCACGTAGCGCTATGATCAGGGCAGTGGCTTTTTCCATTTCATTCCATTCATTTGCTTTAGCAGCAGCGTCGAATTGTTTAAGATACACTGACCAAGAGACCTTCCCATCGAATGTTGGTGGTTTTATCCTCGACATTCTTACACTTCCTTCTTCGCTTTTGTTTAGTTTTGGCAACTCTTGAACGTTCAGATTGGCCTTCATATCGTCTAACTCTTTTTGAAACTTTTTGTGTACGGCCTTTAACTCTTCTTGAACTTCTACTCTTACTTCCTTCATTTCTTCTTGAACTTCTACTCGTACCTCCTTTAATTCTTCTTGAACGTCTTGAACTTCTACTCTTACTTCTTTTAACTGTTCTTTCAATCCTTCTTGCTCAATTTTCATTGTTCTCATATCTTCTATTAACTTCTCTTGACCTGCCTTAATTTCTTCTTGACATGCTTTAATTTCTTCCTTCATTTCTTTCTGGCCTGCCTTCATTTCTTCCTTCATTTCTTCCTGGCCTGCCTTCATTTCTTCCTGGCCTGCTTTCATTTCTTCCTGGCTTGCCTTCATTTCTTCCTGGCCTGCCTTCATTTCTTCCTGGCTTGCCTTCATTTCTTCCTGGCCTGCCTTCATTTCTTGCTTCATTTCTTCCTGGCCTGCCTTCATTTCTTTAAGCATTTCCATCAAAAATTTCATTTGCTCCTCCATTTTTGCCGCTTGACTTCTTGTTACTGGCATAAATCCTTACTCCTGATACCAATTGTTACGTAATTCACAATTATCACGTATTTTTCTTTGAACACTTTTATTAAATTAACGCGAACACAACAACGATTCAATAACTATCTCAATAACAACAATAACTCAATATCTATTTCGCTTGTCAATCGCTTTTCTTCTCTTCGAACTTATCTCTGTCACTCTCTTCTATCAAATACTCCCAATACTGTCCAACGCTGTTCCTTATATAATATTATGGACGTTTCTAGGCAACTCTCGAAAGGTCCAGCAACTCTCGTACTTTCTGGAACGCGTCATAGGTTACTTCCACACAATTTTCGCAGTCGGCGCTTGTCAACGTCAGAATGACACATCTGTCACAATAGTTTGGCTGGCTGGCGACTATATAATGGCTAGGTAATGACGGAATTGCACTCTCGACCAATGAAGTAATGATTACATGAAACAATAAAGAAACACTTACCGATCTGTTGACAAGATCGTCAGGTAAGTACTCACCGGGGTTCCTCGGAACCCCTGCCCCTCTGGAACACTTGGCGAAGTGTATCCCCAGGCTAACGGTCATCACATGG